>OZ008354.1:2179997-2723028 GCA_963931975.1 Cataclysta lemnata | reverse complement strand
CAATAATGCAAATTATTACCCACCATTGAGGTTTGAGTGAATTAAAAACGCTCTAAGCCAATTTGGGTGAAACTGTGGCGTGTACGCGAGCATGGAACGTTATTTCTTTTATGTACCTTTCTACGGCAGCGCCGGAGTCTATGACGTAGCGGACAGGATGCAGCCCGGCTAGCAGGACCACTAAAATACTTTGACATTTTAAAGCGATAAATGGCTTTATCATATCGTGTTTTGGTGGTCATTCTAAGCCGGTCAGGAGAGCCGTATACGTTGGTACGGTCATGTAAGCCCAGATGACATCGGAAACAGATACGTACAAACATGTATAAGTCACGCCTATATCCCTTAAGGGTTAGGCCGAAGTGAACTAAACACCCACGTTTCGCCAATTGGCTTAGGTCCAATGTAAATATGTATTGCCATTTATCGGGCACGGAAATCGCACATTGCTAGGTGGCATAAGATGCAACGCTGCTGCCCATTACTCATTGCTGTCTTAACACTTAGTCGCCTTGTACGACACTCGCGGAGAGATGGGGGTGGTGACTTCGGTTTTCCTCTCATTCTAGGTCCATACATCCAAGAGGATAAGTGAGAATTTCAAGTTCCACATGCCCACTTAAGGGACACAAAATTCGTGACGTGAACGTAGTGGTTTTAAACGGTTTAATAGCATTCTAAAAAAGTGACCGATTAAAGCCGTCTTCTCGTTTTTTGAGGATTCATGAGTATATCATGATACCTCAATTACCTTATAATATGAATTAACCATATTTTTTATTTAATTTAAATTATAATAATATACTTTATATAGTTTAGTAGGTACTCTGGCAGTCCATTTACCTTAATTAATACCTATTACAGCTGCTTACTATCAATGTCTACATCCTGCCTTCAAATATAATGAAGAACTCGGTGAAGGATTAATGGGACAGCTTGATGCGATATAGAACAATTTACCCATACAATTTCTCTCTCTACCCACCACTTGACAGTGTTTTTTCTTGGGGTTTAGTGGGAGTTAAAGAGACAGGGAAATATCTCCCTTTCCCCGAGGAGATTTGTCCACGTCCCGTGCTACGGGGGTTGGTCAGTCAGGTGATCAGCCCACCCCACTCTTTCCTTCACAACCAGCAGTAGAACTCCTGGTTGTGAAGGAAATAAGTGTATGTAGAGTCGTATAACGTGCTTGAAAAAAGATCGTACAATAATTACCTCCAAGTGCAGCGTAGCATAATGCCAACCCGCGGTACAGGAAGCAGTGACACACAGACAAACGGTGTAATTAATGCTAATAGGGTAATGACGGACTCTGCCACAGGATAAGCTTGTATCCGACTTTCCAATACCGCTTACCGCTTATGAGTTTTTTGTGTCAAGATTAGACGTTACAAGTCTACTGTTACATATTTTTATAGATTATTTTGGGATTGGGTCGCAAGGCAGCGAGTCTGCGGGTGTCTATATCAAAATACCATACGCATAGCACGAAAAAGTTGTATACACAAATGAAGCTTCTTTTGCAAAGAAAGTTAAAAGAGGTATTCCCTCAACACTTTGTCAAATTTATATCTAGCTGCTTGGCTTGGCAATCGCGAATGAACAATTGATACTATATTGATAATATCAAATAATAAATATCAATATTAAATATTGTATACACACACACATCGTAACAAAAAGAAAAATGGACAAGCATGAACAATAGGCGGCATTATTGCCATAGCAATCTCTTCCAGGCAACCTTGGTGATAGAATACTTGAAAAAAATATAAAAATCAGGTGGGCAACTAAATGATAAATAAATACAAACCTAATAATATACCATCGAGATCGTCTTACAACAATTATCTATAGTGAAAATATTACCTACTGCCGCGTGGCGACGGCAGAATAGAATACAATTGTCACCACCACAAATCTCTCCCGTGGGTGTCGTACAAGGCGACTAAGGATAAATCAATGATGAAGAATGGGCAGCAGCATTCCTCTTGCACCACCTACCAATAGCATAATGCACTGCAACTTTTGTGCCCGATAAATGGCAATGGGCTCGCCCCCTATTACATGGGACCTAACATAATTGGCGAAACGTGGGTGCTAGTTCACCTCTGCCTAACCCTTCGGGGATATGGGCGTGTGTTCGAGCCACGAGTCGAACATTGGACTCTACCTGAGGAGCAGAGTCAGCAGCGAGGCCACCTACATGCACAAGACGTCGACCAAGCGCTCCGTCGGCAGTTTACACCCACGAGAGACATACTAACAGCTATCAATGTGTACAGACCAAGCCAATCATATATATACTGTATAATTTATCCAATAAACTAGATTCCAATCGACCGTGTTGGATCTCACTCCTTCCTCCCCGCTGCCTGCCAGGGCTACTCCCTGGGGTAGCTGCCTCCCATCAATCAGCTACTTGCCAGGGCTACCCTCTGGAGTAGTTCCTACTCATAAATCCTGTACATGCGGGAAACGGCGCCTTACAACCGCTCGCTGCCCGCTCGTACAGCGTGATTTATGTATGTATGAAAATATTACCTTGACAACGCCCACTCATTATTATCGAAAAGCCTCTCAATCCAGCTACGCAGATGAAACAAATTTCTCCTCATAACCTCTCACCCACCGGCTTATTGACGTTTCCCTTGGTACCAGCAAACATTTGGACTGACACGATAACGCAAACAAATCCGGAAGGCTCGCACCACTTAACGAGCGGGCAACAATGGACACCCATTCTGTTTGGCCGTGTAAACATACTTGTTGACCTGTCGAAATTTCTCAGAGCCTTTGTTGTGTAGTTAGCCAGTTTTTTTTGGTGTGTTTAATTGGGGGATTGTTATATCGGTTTCCCACTGTCGACCCTCGGGTCTACCCACTGAAAACCGCTGTGTGCATTACCAATTATACTTCGTCACCTTTTACACGCCCTAAACCAATTCATGCGTGAGGGAACCACTTAAGAATTGGAATCTGTTTGAGCTGTAGCAGCTACGTCACAATCGGGGCTTGAAACCTATCTTTTTTTAATGAATCTATACCGGAATCTGGAATCTATAAGAACTAAAAAGATTTTTGGAAATATGTTTACCTAATTGTCTTAACACATCCACCAAAAATTGGATTTTAACACCTACATGTTAAGTCCCATGTAATCTTTGAAAGGCACGTTAAGCCGTTGGTCCCGGCTGCATCTACAGTCGTCAATACCTACCAATCCGCACTGGGTTAGCAGGGTGGGTCATTGCCTATTCTCCCAATATTCTTACATCCATAGGGAAGGCCTGTGCCCCAGTGTTGGGCATTAATCAATTACATACATATATACATAAATCATGCCTATATCCCCGAAGGGGTAGGCAGAGGTGGATTATCTCCCACGTTTCGCCAATTATGTTAGGTCCCATGTGTTGGTAAGCCTACTGCCATTTATCGGGCTCACAAAAGTCGCAGTACATTGCTAGGTGGTATAAGAGGAACGCTGCTGCCCATTCCTCATCACTGATTTATCCTTGGTCGCCTTGTACGACACCCACGGGAGAGATTTGGGGTGGTGACAATTGTATTCTACTCTGCCGTCACCACACGGCTTTAATTAATTTAATTACAAGAAATTTAATTGCAATTAATCTATTAGTAGCATATTGCAATTAATTTATTTAAATTATTTCACGTTAATTGCAAAATACAATTTCAAAAATGCAACACTGCTGTGCCCCAGCAGTGGGGACATTAAAGTGCTGGTGATGATGACTAGAAACCTGCTGACCATACCTCATCACTATATTAAGCCCTTGGTCTCCTTATACGACACTCGCAAGAGTGATTGACGGTCAGTAACAAATTATATTCTGCTCTGCGCTGATGACTTAAAAAATCAAAATCGCCTCAAATTACTTACTACTTACACCGATGCTTAGAAAATAACTCAGAAATAGCTGTAGATGACATCAATGCCGCCCACCACTATTGCGAGGTGACCGAACGGGTCATAACTTGAGGGTTGCGTGCACGCATACTGCACTGCTATTGACACACGGTACGTGACACGTCGCCTGGGCGGGTCTAGAGCGACTATTTGTCTTGATACTTTTAATTCCCGCATCAGGATATAAGTTATGCAAATATAAGTTACACAAAATCACATCAAATGGCAAAATATAATTATCGATAACCTACAACATCTTGTACTAGGGGAAGGCGGCCCAAAGTGGGTTTAGTGTATTAAAACAGTCACATTCATGTATAAAATAAATTACAGACTTAATTGCTGTAAACCTCGATCATTATGTGCTCCAGTGCAAATTAATATTTATTTTTAATTATATTTATTTTTAACTATATTTATTTATTTATTTTTTATATTTTACATACATATTTTACATAGGGGATATAGGCGTGATTTATGTATGTATGTATGTACCTACATTCATAAATCACGCCTATATCCCCGAAGGGGTAGGTAGAGGTGAACTAGCACCCACGCTTCGCCAGTTATGTTAGGTCCTATGTAATAGGTGGCGAGCCAATTGCCATTTATCGGGCACACAAAAGTTGCAGTACATTGCTAGGTGGTATAAGAGGAACGCTGCTACCCATCCCTCATCACTGATTTATCCTTAGTCGCCATGTACGACACCCACGGGAGAGATTTGTGACGGTGACAATTGTTTTCTACTCTGCCGTCACCATACGGCATTAATTAATATTTTACAAAAGAAATTTTACACACGACAGTGCCAGCTTTAGCCAATGTGGAGGAAGACCACTTGAAAATAAGCATCATTAATAACAGTACAAAAATAAGCCTAATTTACCGATGATGCGGATCAAATTCAATACGCCGTACGTAGTAGTTATACAGCAATAAATAGTGGGAAGTGAATCCCATTTGAGAACAGCCGGTGGTACCTGTTATACTTTTAACGTACCTATCACAAGTCTAGAAAAAAATGGGTTAAGTTAAGACCGTCATTTAATTTATGTCAATTTATAAAACAGCCCATTTGGTATCGATTTACTCATAGAAGATCATTTTTATCATCACAAGCCTTTTAACGAGGCACAAGCCTTTCATACGGATGGAAGAATATAGGGAGAATGGGCCATAACCACTCTGGCCCAGTGCGGCACCAGTGACTAGACAAAGCCATAGATTCCCTAAAGGAACTCCTTCATTATTTTACGTCATATTGTATTTAGATTTTACGGAATACATCATATATGCATTTAGATTTAGATATATCGAAATTTCCCAGTTACACCTTTTTAGCTCTCTACGTTCCGTGGTGTCAGGTAAACAGGAGTCGAAGTATTGAGTGGTCGCAATCGTGGGAACACCCGTGGGGTGGGAAATACAATGCCATTTATACAGCCGTGATTCCGTGAAATAATGAAATAGGTAATTTATAATATTATAGAGATAGTGTAGGTAATACAGAACTTGATATGATAAACGCATAGAGCTGATTAGGGCTCGAAATCGTTGTGGCAAAAGCTTTATTGTAGCTAAGCATACAGGTGTATGCTTAGCTTATCTACGTGACAGTGGTGACAATTGTATTCTGCATAAGAGGCATTTTTCCATTATACGGTACCCAATTAACATAATATTATTATCAAACATCTACCTGCACACTTCACATCTCGTTTCCCAGGCCCGTTACACGCGGATAACGATTCGGAGACTTACAAAAATCACACGGTAAATACGTAATAACACGGTCGGGAATCGAACCCGGCTCGCTGCGACCGCGGCCCTCTAATTAGGCGACCCGGCGCTGCGCGGGCGCCGATTGATTCAACCGCTGTCATTTCGTATTTATTGCCCATCGAGCGGGCTTTACGATGTCGGTGTAGTGTGGAACTGACAATAAAATAAACGTTGGACGCCTCTCTTTTTAGTGATTCCGCGTATATCACTTGACGCCAGTGGCCGTACCACGAAGTATTAGTGCGATCCAAACGCGGGTGACAAAACGGGACGCCGCTCTACTCAGCTTATAGCGTTGTCTCACTTTAACAATGGGAATTGAGTCGCGTTAAGAGTTGGTGGTAAGGCCCCTGGTAGGTACGGTCGGAAAAAATATTGTCTGCCTTTCAATTAAAATTTATACATCTAATCTAAAAAAACGGACGGTTAAGGGTAGGTATGATGATACACAGAGATGAGTAATGGGCAGCAGCATTCTTCTTATACTACCTAGCAAAATACTGAGAATAATGTGCCCGATACTTAGATGGCAATAGGCGCGCCACCTATTACATGGGACCTGATTTAATTGGGTCATTGGGAAACGTGGTTGTTAATATTTTTCTACCTACTCCTACGGTGGTAAATAGCCGTTATATATCTAATAGTCGCCTGCGGCTTCGCTCGTATCAATGTTGTTGTTATATAGCCTTATAGCCTTCCTCAATAAATGGACTATCCAACACAAAAATAATTTTTCAAATTGAACCAGTAGTTTCTGAGATTACCTAGTGCGTTTAACCATACATACAAACAAACAAACAAACTCTTCAGCTTTATAGTATTAGTAAAACTGTGTAATTACATGTGCATGTCTTTTATTGTTGGACTACTCAGGCTAAAATCCAAAAAATTCGCAATTTAAAAGTTGCCCACACCACCATTTTTTTGCAAACCATTCTTCAGACGATGAAGATTCCACAAAATAAATAAGTTTTTTTATTGCTTAAGCACTCTTTGTTTAATCATAGAGAGGAGTGCGTTTTTTTTATTGAATTTAATTTAACATTCCCTAGACGGGCTTTAGTGTCCTTTGTTGGGCAAACCTCTTTAATAACAAAAGCACACGTATAGGTTAGTGTGTTTATGTTATATGTTTATAGTGCTTATTTCGAAGCACCAATGCAACTCTGTTTACGAGTTGTTTTTAATAATACTTAAGTTTCATAATTGCATTAAGGAAGGTCAAGGCAATTAGTGGTACTATAAATTGGTCTCTCGACATGGTCCGTTCGTCTCTTTTCTATACATTCATTCATCACAGCACCTTTACGGTGTGATGGATTAAATATGAATCAAAAGGGAATGGATGGCTTAAAGACGTCTGACCGATATGAATGGAAGAGGAAACATACTGCGCCGACCCCAGATAGACTGGGAACTGGGCAGGGAGAAGAAGAAGAATTAATTAATATTTGAAATGTGACTAATTGTGATGCGGGTTTAGTTGAAATTAATTTATTATTAATATATTTTTTATTTTTAATGTTATAAAGGTGCACATCTTCCTTATCCACGCTTAACTTTCGTCAGAGCCAATATTGGGCCGGCCGCCGCAGTTTTGACACAGGACATGATTTAGTGACCCATCCTCAACGATGGGCCACAATAGGGCTTATTATCGACGTTAAAAATATATCACCTGTTCTGTTTTTGTTGCTCTGTCCAGCTATCAAGCGGATAAAAATGTAATGAATTACATTTTGCAAATACAGTATTTTGTGTTGGCGAAAGCAATGCATATTTTAAATAATAATGTCAATAAATGATAAATAAAGAGATTTGGTGAGACAATTATCTTACTCCCTTTTTCATTTATATCATCGATCACACCGGAAAGGTGGCTGTGATGAATGAATGTATAGAAAAGCAATGAAAAGGACTATAGAATCGAGAATAGCTTTTGATTTTTGATACACCTATATGAAACGTCAAGAAATAGTAAACTGGACGGTTTTTCCTCAATGCCCAAATCTATCATCTAATTGTTATCTACAATATCCGCAATAACAATAAAAAAATATTATCAGTCTAAAATCTTTGTAAGTAAAATCATTAATTACTATTTTTTTTAATTATTTTAATAGAGATAACCCTTGTACCCTTAATAAAATAAAAGGAAATCCAAAGAACAACCCAATTTAATTCCGCCAAATTCCTATCCAATGCCTGCTTATGCTGTGCTCGTTCGAAATTCAAAAGAAAAACTTCGACAAATTGATGACATTTTACTTTTTAAGTTAACGATTCGGCCGAGGCAATGAAGCACATCTGCTCCCTGTGGTATGTAATAATGGCTAAAGATGCACATGTGGTGTTCCGGGTTTCTTTATTAGGGTCCAACGTCAAATTGGCAATAGCCGTGCAGACGCGTCGCAATATTTTTAATGCTTCTCCCCCCGGAGCGCGTGAGCACAGACTTTACTGCCTTAGCCGGTTATTGCGAACGTTATTCGCGTGTTAGAACAATATATGTACTGTGGTCAAGTGTTCGTACTACGTACGTCATACATCATACATATATCGCGCCTTTCTCCCCTAAGGGGTGGGCAGAGGCGTTTTAGCCCTCGCTATTCGCCAGTTTATGTGACACGAGATTTTTTTTATAAGATGTATCTATAGATGACTGGACTAGGTATATATGTATAGATGATAGGACTTAGAGGGAGTATGTATGTTTAGAAGATAGGACTTAAAGGAGGAGATGCCTTGATACGTCTGATCGACCGGAACTGACAGGAAACATACGCGCCGACCACAGATAAAATGGAGTCATGATAGGTAGATGATAATGGCCAATGAACAAACATGATGAAAAACTGTATCTGTTTCTCCTCCAATTTGCAAAATATTTATAGGCAATAATAACGTTTTAGTTTTTTTTTGTTGTAACCGAGGCCCGTGCCGACAACAGGTGATGGGGACATCTGTTCGGTTTTTGTGCCTTTTATCATTTTAACGAAAACAAAGAGAAAATTATATCCTACGTTAGCACTAGCACTGTTCTTGGTTTCGGCTATCAGTGGGGCTTCATCATCCTCCTGTCCCATTTCTATTGGGGTCGGTACAGTATGTCTTTTTCTTCCATTTCTTCATTCCATTCACGTAATTTCTCACGCAATCTATTAAAAACTCCTTTTAGGTACATGTGGCCGTTTATAAAAAGAAAGTTTTTTTTTTTTCTGTTTTCCACTTTATGTTTTTTTTTATTCCGTCTTTCTTTTGTAAAATATACGATATACACAACTACGGCATTCTAGTCAAGTTTAATTACAATTATTTTTCACCCAATGCAACCAACACTACAGAGGTACGTCATAACAATAGAACCGCTTACTTGCAGTAAAAGGCAGTGTCTACAATAATGGTTGGGGCTAGCTTAGATAGGGAAAGTGTTAGCCCTTTCTTCTTCTAATTTTATTCAATACTTATAAATTCGTTAACGTTTATTTTATTTCGAGATTCTTCTTCTTCCTGCCCTTACCCCGCTCTAGACGGGCTCAGCAAAACATTTTCTTTTTCCACTCCTCTCTATCTTTCACAAATTTCTTATCCACTCCTCTCACTATCATATCCTTCTTTACACGATCCATCCATCACTCTTTTCACGTTCATACCTGACATTCTTTTATCTACATTTTATTTCAAGATTATCTTAGCTAAAAATAATTTTACAAACTTATTAACAAAGTAACAACAATATTTTATCTTAAGATGCATCCCGCGATACTCTACTGCAGTTTACAGCACGCCTATCTAATACAACCACACCTGTTTACTCGATCAGGTGTACGGAATACTTCCTATCTTTCCACCCCAATTCAAAACGTATCGCTTTAAACGTTATACGTGGCTGTCTTTGCTAGAGCCTTTACAAGGGTTGCAGAAGAGACACAGCAATGTACGATTGGCTATATTAAAACAATAATGATAATGAAAATTACATATTACTAATTTAGTTGACTTCATTGATATTTTGACACAGCTGATGCGAGCGGCAATTTGTTGCATGTTGCGTTTCGTTTAAGGTGACGTCTGCGCAGGCGCATACGGCCGTTACTAAATAATTATGAACCATCGTTAAGCTCTAGGCCAATTAATTTGTGCTTTGCACGCCTTTCGTGTGTCAAAATTAATCCTTGTTGATGTTTCCCTGAGAATTATCTCTGCATACATTGATACAACATGTAACAAAATGTTATTAGTTTCATGTAATTATGTGGAAAAAAATACATTCCGTAAACTTACAGTTTTCTTAATTGATACTCATCATGATTGAAATGTATAGGTCCGAAGAGCTGCGAAAATAGTCTTTTTTTTTTGCTATACAGGGATGCTCTTGCCCTTCATCTCACCTGATGGTAAGTGACGATAATTGCCGAAGATAGAATCGACCTTCACCTGGAACCCTCAACCTCGGAGGGGCTGGCTATCTTATCACAATTGTCGGAACACAATAATGCTGTTAACATTATTATTTTGGCGACAGATTTTCATAAGATGGTGGTAGCTAGCCAGGCGGACTTGAAAGAAGTCCTACCACCAACCAACCCGAGGACAAATTATAACCCCCTGGGGATCGAACCCGGGACCTCTAGATCTTAATTCTGGTGGGCGAACCACTAGACCACGAAGGAGATTAAATAACTTAAATTTGAACTTAGAAGTCAAGTCAAAATAAATCATTTTCCAAAAAAAAAACAACAAAGGAATCAAGACAAAGACCGACTTGTCTTGTAACCTATATCTAAGCTAACAGTCTAGACCTAGAACTATGTCAGGGAGGCACCTGGCGCAAGGTGCGCGACATGTGCGCGCTAGCGGCGCGTGCGCATGCTAGGGGCACAGTGTACACAGAACAGTAGTTTATCTGCGGCCTGTCGGTGAGTCATTATACTCCGACAAATTCGTGCGCGACCTTCCTGCGGTATGAGACAGTGGCGGGGACGGGGCTCTCTAGATAGACCTTACATACATACATACATACATAAATCACGCCTATATACCCGAAGGGGTAGGCAGAGGTGAACTAGCACCCACGTTTCGCCAATTATGTTAGGTCCCATGTATATATGTATATGTAATAGGTGGCGAGCCTATTGCCATATATCGGGCACAAAAGTGTCGCAGTACATTGCTAGGTGGTATAAGAGGAACGCTGCTGCCCATTCCTACTGCCCATACTACTACTGCCCATACATACTGATTTATCCTTAGTCGCCTCGTACGACACCCACGGGAGAGATTTGGGGTGGTGACAATTGTATTCTACTCTGCCGACACCACACGGCACCTAGACAGACCTTAGATATTAGATATTGGTTGTAACTAAAACGGCGGCTGCGAGCGCGAATGTGCCGGGCAGAACGAGCAGCGAGCGAAAGTGCAGTCACCTTGTACACTCACGATCACACCGAACCCATATACGTACGAAAGACACACCAACACATTCTAATGGGCAGCGGCCAGCTTGTATGAAGACGTATTACTGTTCTGCGTAAACTGTGCTAGGTGCGCGCACAACAATTGCACAAAGAGGCGTATTCAGTCACCTTTCAGGTTTCAAATAGGTTATTTCATTGGCAGCCTATCAGCTGTTTTAGTGTTTGTAGTTTTGTGAGCGCCGTCATATAAGCAGGCACCTTAAGCGATTCACTGCCGCACTCAGAGACGTCAATTACCTTTAATAAGTCCCTTTTTTTTTTCGGCGTGGAATGCTTTGAAGCACCATACCAGCCGCTAGCTAGGCGACTGGCGTGTGTGGGACTCGCCAAGGCACGAAGCGACCAGCACAAACCCACTAAACCACTCCGGTGTTCCTCCTAGCCCTGTAAGAGGGAAAAGTCTGGGATCTGCCTCGCGGCAATTCACCAGTCTACCTTTAATAAGTACCTACTTTAATATATGTCAAAAAAATTATTTATATCTAGAGCAATATAGACCCGGCAAGAATAGTGACTAGTTTTGAATTATTAAGTACTCATTAACGTTAATTGACGTCTCTGAGTGCGGCAGTGAGTCAGCACTCTTCATAATTGAAATCAATTGAAAATTGAAATCCTTCAAAGAAAATTGTGGTTAAAATCCACCGAGTGGTTTAAAGGAATCTGCCCGGATTGCAAAGGGCGCGGGTTCGTTTCCCGCACTAAGACTATGATTTTTCGAACTTTTTCTGATCACAATTTTCTTTGTTATATTAGTTTATTCAATTGGCTCGCTGCCTATTGCATGGGACCTGACTTAACTGAAAAGTGGGTGTTCATTTCACCTCCGCCTACCCCTTCGGAGATATAGGCGTGATTTATGTATGTATTTCTTTATGTATTCCTTGAATTCATTAAGTCAAGAAGTCGGTCACTACCACTAGCAATCTTTTCATTCACTTACTGCCGCACTCAGAGACGTCAATTAACTTTATTGAGTATTTAATGTCAAAAAATTTCATTCAAATCTAGACATAGACCCGGTAAGAATAGCGACTAATTTTGAATTGTCATTTTTTGACGTTAAGTACTAATTTACGTTATTTGACGTCTCTGAGTGCGGCAGTAAGTGTCAAAAAATTCATTGTAATCGAGACCCGGAAAGAATAGCGACGAGTTTTGAATTCTCAGTTTTTGAGACTATGTATGAGTACATTATTAACGTTATTTGACGTCTCTGAGTGCGGCAGTTAGGTACTTAATCAAGCGAAACAAGCTACGAAGCAAAGTAAAAGGTCAATTGAGAGATTGAGACGTTTCTCGTGTTGACGCGATGCGTTAAGATGCGTTTACCAAGATTAAAAGTGCGTGTAATTGGACGTGGTTTAGCAGAAGAGATCCAGCCCACCACGGAGAGTTTTGCCGTTGTGCTCTTATTATTTTATTTTTTTGTGCTTTTCTTGGCTCTTAATAAAATTTCTGTTTCGATTATAAATTGGTTTCTAATATTGTGGTTCCTTTTCGTAAAATTTATATTAGCATTTGAGAGCATTCATCTATGTTCAAAGTCAGCACCATGCGTTGATTTGCACGTGGGTACTTTGTGTCAATAATAATTTGCACAATATGCTGGCTTACTATACTGCCCTCTTAAAGCAATAAAGCAGAAGCCAAAATGCAGTCTCTCAAAAGAAATCTCCGATTTTTGTCGAGATAATATAGTTTTGGTCACCCTTCCAATGGCCGGCCTTACGAACCAAGCCACGGCGCCATCGATTTCCTCTACAACACGAACGCTCCCGTTAACATAACAAGTGTAATGAGTACTTAAGGTCAATTCGTTTAAATCTAGACCAAGTATTGAATTATCATATTTTTTTTGGATTTAGAACTCATTAACATAAAACTCATCATTAATTGAAGTCTCTGAGTGCGGCAGTGTGTGGACACTTCAGCAGATGACTACAATGACGCAGGCCTCATTTTTGATGGTTTTTTTCTGTTTTTTAGGTAGTGGTGGAGTATTAATAGCCAATTTTTGCAGTCACCACACGGTAAAAACTCTGATTTCAAATACCTTCACAATCGAAACGCACCCAATAAAAACTGTCAAATACGTTTCATGTGTCAGCCAGACAGAAATATCTGACCTATTGTCAACCGTTATTATTATAATAGGTGAGAAATTAGCCCGCTCTAATATGTGACAAGGTGCGTGTGACGCAACTGTCGGTACAGGTGACGCGGTCAGGTGTGGACGCGCCCTAACCGATAGGGCTGTCCCAAGGGCTGGTGCGTGAAAAAAATATAACGTTTCTTTCCAGTTCAATTTCTGGAGAAGGTAATTAATTATTAATGTCAATTCACTTATAGTACTGATGAACTCGACACCGCAGTGGCTTAGCGCGCTCGGCCTACGATTACGTAAACTAAGCAAAGCTAAGCTAAGGTCGCTAAGGCCGGTCATTAGATGGGTGACCAAAAATATATTATCTCGAGTTCCTTCATACTTCGTAAGGCACGTTAAGCCGTTGTTCCTACCAATCCGCACTTGGCCAGCGTGGTGGATTATTGCCCATTCTCCCTATATTCTACCAACCATAGGGAAGGCCCGTGGAAAACAGTAGGTACGTTAAAAGGCTGGTAATGATGATGATGATGGATATTCTAATAACACCTGCACTGAAAGTTTATTTCTTCTCCTATTTACTTATTGCATTGGGAATAATTGTTATATCGCGAGCACATTTTTATTTTCGTATCAGTGAGCTTACACCAATATTTTATAGGACTAGTAATTACAGGCGTTCAAAATCCCTTGTTTTATTAATATAAAAATAATCGTAATACTAGCCTTTAGTGACCAAGTCGTAATTTACTAGGGGAGGGCCGGTAAAGATGGACTCTTAGGTAGGTTCTGTATGTTAAATCGGTACGCTAAAAATTATTGTCATCTTAACTGATGTTAAGATGGCAATAATTTTTAATCTAAAATAAAAAAATCTAAAAAATAATAAAAAAAATAAAAAAAATCTAAAATTTTTAATCTAAAAATTATTGTCATCTTAACTGATGTTAAGATGGCAATAATTTTTAGGGGCTAACTGCCGCACTCAAAGACGTCAAATAACTTTAATGAGTACTTAACGTGAAAAAATTACAATTAAAAACTAGTCGCTATTCTTACCGGGTCTATGGTCTAGATTTAAATGAAAATGTTTGACGTTAAATACTTGTTGACGTCTCTGAGTGCGTCAGTAATTGCGGAAAAGGCCCAGCTAAACTAAATAAACTAAACCCAGTGCAAGAATCGACTTCCCAACCATCATCATCATCACCAGCCTCTTATTGTTCCCACAACTGGGGCATAGTCCTTCCCTATGGAGAGTAGAATATGAAGAGAACCGGGCCATAACCCACCGCGCTGACCCAGTGATTTGTGGATAGCTAATAGCACTGTAATAGAAAAATTTTGCATCTCACAAATTATTTGGCCCTAATAAGTTTTTATCTTACCGATTCCAACCGCTCGACCTAACTATGCGTCATAAAAGTGTGGCACAATAATATACTTATGAAATACGTTGAATTATGTTAAAATACCCATATTTATTTAAGACAGTATCATTGATCTCATAAAGTCTACCGTAAATAACTTCAAACTGAAAATGACAAAATTGTAAACTATTCGATTTTAATTTTAACATTATATAAATGTTAGAAAAATTAGTACAAAGATTTTGGGGTTAGAAAAAGAATTTCGAAAAATTCTGATCTTGAGGCGGGAATCGAACCCGCGTCCGCTGCTTTCCCGCCTCAAGATCATAATTTTTGACAAAATTGTAATTATTCGCCAGAAAAAAACTGGCTCGAGCCGCGCACCGTTACATTTTTTTTATTTCTTATCAATGACAAAGAAAACGCATCATTCGGTCAGCTGGTCCGGACATCAAAGGTGTACTAGGAATGACCAGGTGCCGGGAACACGGCCAATAATTTTACGAAAAAAGTAAAAAAAAAAGGAAAAGGATACAAAACACTCGGCTTAAAAAATCAGTGCAGGTGGCACACTAAGCCCGATCAGGCGAAAAGACAGCTGTCTTAAAATAATATCTAATTCCAAATATCACCCGTAATTATGTTCAGCGGCCCTTAGGCGCTGCCTCCACGGGCGAGAGAATCGCGGCGATATTATCGTCGTGCCACGTATTTCTTATGGAGCCGTCTCCACACGGCGATATTATCGCGGCGATGCGACGAGTGGCAACGAGGGCGCGATACGTCATTACATCGCCACGAGCCCGTCGCGACTAGCAGCGGGCCCCGCTCGTGGCGCTCTCGCAACCAGCGCGCAGCGGGCGCACTGTCAAACGCAGCGTCATTTCAGCGTTGCCTCTCGTCAAGCAAGGACATTTCGACAAGTTTTTTAAACAATAGTACAATGTTTGACATTGAAAAGTTTATACTTGAAGTGAGAGAGAGACCTGCCCTTTACGATGTTCAGTTGGCTGAGTATCGAAACAGAGAAATTAAAGCAAAGTATTGGTATGATGTGGGAAGTGCTATGTTCACAGAGTGGGATGATCTAACCTCTAAAGAAAAAAAAGAAAAAGGTAAGCGTACAATTTTATTTATTTTTAGGTAATTTTTGTTGTTATAATTGTTAGTTTTTATTGTCTATGGTGTAACAAAATAAAATACATTCGTCGGTACGAAACCGTTGTTTCAACAATAATTATTATTATAAGAAAGATAATTTTCATTAAATGATGTAGTCTTTTTGCCAAGGAACCGCGCCCACTGTGTTAAAATAATCTTTAAATAAGTTTCGAATATGCAACCCCGAATTCCTTGTCCTTTGAAGTACGGGTGTCATATTTTGTTGATTGGATATGTCTTCATTTTCCCCGTCAGTGGCATTTAATGCTCGACGCTTTATGAAGTTGTGCAAAACGCAAGCTGCTTTTATTACAAGAATTGAACTGTCTGGTTGAAGATTTATTGTATTATGAAATATGCGAAATTTTGAGGTGATTTGTCCAAAGACACATTCCACGTAACGTCTTGCACGAGACAGTCTGTAGTTGAAAATTTTTTTATCCGTAGGAAGACATCGACCTGGATACGGTCGCATTAAATTTCGATGAATGCCGAAGGCCTCATCAGCTACAATCACATATGGCATTTTGGGTCCGCCAAATACCAGTTCTTCTTCTTCCGGCAAATCAAGAGCTTCTTCATTTAGCTTCTGGCCTAGAATTGAAGATTGAAATATGGTAGAATCATTTTCACGACCATAAGAACCTACGTCAATCACAGTAAATAAATAATTCGAATCCACCAAAGCCAATAAAACGATTGAGTTGTACTTTTTATAATTAAAGTATAGAGAGCCGGAATTCCGGGGGCACTGAATTCGAATGTGTTTGCCGTCTAGCGCTCCCAAGCAATGTGGGAAATTCGCGTTGTCTTTAAATCCCTCTGAGATTCTTCTCCATGATTCTTTGTTCGGGGCTGCCATTTCTGTAGGTGCTAGCACTTTCCATATAATTCCACATGTTTCTTTTATTAATTTTGTCAACGTTTTTTTCGAAATTCTGTACTTATTCTGAAGGCGTTTATAACTTGTTCCAGAAGCGAGATATCTGGAAAATGACATTATATTTTAAAAATATACTTTATCATATATTTTTTTTTATATAGAATAGGCTCGCGTTTGTTTGCAATCACACCTGACGGAAAGTTTATTTTTAAATGGGATGAAAAACGAAGACTCCATCAAAGCGTTCGGATTTATTAATCTGTGTTGTTTTTTTATTAAAATACATAATAGTTAATTAATATATGTATACTTATATATACTTATAATATTTAAATTAAAAGTTATTTCTTTGCTTCAGGACTTGAGTTAATGACAAAATGGAAATCTTTAAGGGATCAATTTCGTAAGGAGTTAAAGTTGCAGCAATGTTCAAAATCCGGTCAAGCTGCCTCAAAACGACGAAAGTATATTCATTATGATGCATTACTTTTTTTAAAGAAACACACAGAACACGCTTCAACATCGTCAAACATGCTCAATGAGGATAGTCAAGATGTTTTTGAGGACGACGACAGTTCGGTTAATACCACCCCCAGTGTCACGGAACCATCCACGTCTAATAAAAAGAAAACATTAGTACAAATGTTTCTGGAATCTAATAAAGAGATATCGAATGTTATGCGCGAAAGTATAGATATACAAAGAAATAATGTTCAACCACAGTATCGTGACGAGCGTGGAAATGAGGCATTTTTCCGTTCGTTGGTACCACTTATGGACAAAATAAAAGAAGACTGTTTAATTGATGCCAGAACTGAGATTATGGCCGTAATTAAGAAATACACACCATCATCACATACACTGCTAGACTCTTATTCTCGTACATCCACACCAACAAGCGAGGACGATATTGCTCAAATGTTAGAACACTTTGATGAAATGTAAACTATAAGTTTTGATTTTATGTAAGCGTTTAAGTAAAATAAATCTGCTTTAAACTTACTGTAGTGTTACTGCTAATCTTTCACATGGCCCGATACTTTTCCTCATATTAGTATCTTGCTTTGATAAGTGTCTTGATAGTAAACTTAACAGTTCATCGAAAACAGGAATTGGCATTAAATATTCATCTTCAAACCATTCTGGATGATTTCGATATTCTTCATAATTCACATGGAAATGTCCATGACTTTCACGACGTAGCAACATGGGATGTGTCCACCAACGGCGCTTTTTTTTCCTTCTTAACAATAACAATAACTGCATATTCACTAGCGTACTTGCAGAAGCACCCCACAACACTATATCCATAATAAAGAATTATTTTATTGACTGAGACACTACTTATTTCGCTCTCGTCTGGCACATAACTGAATTCTTTCTTTCACAACGCGTCGTCAAGGAAACGCGACGATTCCGTTACGAGTCGCGACGATACGTGGCGTAATTATCGCTCGTTCGTGGAGATTCTCCGACGATAAAAGCGCGGACTCGTCGCGATTCTCTCGCCCGTGGAGGCAGCGCCTTACTCAGTCAAACTCGATCTCGATCCGCGATCATAATCAATTATCACGATCCAGATTGTCTTTACGGTGCGCGATCGAGCCAGTACAGTGGGCCACGCGCCAGGAGTAGCACTTTGCAGCTAATCGATTGACTTATTCCTTAATTATGATATCACCCGGCAATTTGGCTCATCAAACAAAAAGACGCCTGAACTTTACCGCTGTGTAATTAATAAACAAATTACTGAGTACAGTTTTAGGAGTCAATTATTCATTTCTATTGCTAATATCTTCTGCTTCGGTGGCAATTCGGCCGTTGGTTTTGACATAATGCTTCGCATTTTTCGCGCGCAGAATGAGGACTTTAGCCCCCGGAGGTCCCAGCTTCGAACCCCAGGGGAGTACAAATTTGTACTCGGTTTGGTTGTTGGTAAGCCTTTTTTCAAGTTCGCCTAGTCGCCTTAATAATAACGTTAACAGCATTATTGTGCTCCGACAATTTGTGATAAGATAGCCAATGGCCTAACGTGCCTTCCGAAGCACACAGGAAGGAGACGAGATTCATATATTTTGTTACCCGTTCAAAGACCGGGTTTTGCGCATTCAACTGCACCATGGAAGTCCTCACTTAAACGCTATATAATTTAATTTAAGAAAGCTGAGGTCGAAACACTACTACCTAGGCCAAACATAAAATATACTAATAACTGCTAAGAAAAACCTTGAGTTCAACTAACAATTAATAAAATCATCAATCGCTTTATTAAAACTACTCCTGGAAACTCAAATTAGCTGGCACCACCGTGTGACCTTAGCGGGAGGTCCCACATACCAATTTATTTTGGTGCGAAGTAAGTTATTTCGCAATACAATTGACCACAAAATTGTGCCAGAATACCATAAAACGTGCGATATTGCTATCGGATAAAGTATAAATGCGCGCAGCTGCACCAACGTTTCCTTGCGCCTACGCATCTTTGGCGCAGGGCTGCCAATCTTAAAAGATTAAAATTGTTATAACAAAATATTATAAATAATCATGAATGAATATTTTTAACTACGTATAAAAATTAATTTTAAATTACCAACAACCTCACAGGTATAGATAGATAGCTAACAAGATAAACTGGAACATAATATGTTGTGATTCTTGTTAATTCGTTAGAAATTACTTTCATACAAAAATAAATAATAATTTAATCCCCCGTTGGAATGTTAATAACTATATTATTGGACATTCCCCGAGCGCCGCGTCGTCCTTTCGTTTATAAATGAAACAGATTTACAAATGTCACTACAGTACCTACAATAAAAAATTGAAAAATCTATTTTGTTTAATGTATTGTGTTATCCATCCATCCATCTTCCGTGGGTGTCGTAGAAGGCGACTAAGGATAAATCAGATGAGGAATGGGCAGCAGCATTCCTCTTATACCTACCAACTAGCAAAGTACTGCGACTTTTGTGCCCGATAAATGGCAATAGGCTCGCCACCTATTACATGGGACCTAGCCTAATTGGCGAAGCGTGGGTGCTAGTTCACCTCTGCCTACCCCTTCGGGGATATTGGCGTGAATTATGTATGTATGTATGTATTGTGTTATGTTAGAACTCGTAAAACAAACGATTTTGTTTATGAAGTTAACTATCTAGTCATAATAGACGACGCACCCTTGGAACACGCGCCAACCCTATTTGGACGCGTAGGCATTTAAAAAACCCTATAACTCTAGATTGAGAGTAAAGGTGTGCTCACACCGGGCCGCTTAATTTGGTACGCGTTAAAAAGCTATTTGTCATTCGTCCTCTCTTCAGTTAAAGGACAAAAACTGGCCGTCTTATGTCCTCCTGTGGAATGCCAATTGTACAGCGCGAGGTAAATAAATAAAATACGTAAAACGATCGATTGATTTACAATGTTGATTCGTCAGCGTTCTGTCGGCCAATTTATTACACAGGATGTTTTTTTAATAATCTTAACAACATTTTAACGGGAGTGCTACATTGCCAGAAATGACTATCGCGACGAGTAAGGACGTTATCGTTTCATATATTCACCTGTATATTTTAACGGTATTATTATGGGCAGGATACGACAACTAGAGTCTTAAATTAATTACTGAACTTGAAATTTTATTTTATTTTGAAGAACAGAGAACATATAGACAATACCACGCCAGGTCATTTGTGACATTTTATGATTCTAAGCAATGCCCGCTAAAACCGGCCATTAGACGGGTGACCAAAATGACTATCTCAAGTTCCTCCGTGCTTCGGAAGCCACCTTAAGTCGTTCATTAATGCTCAACAATCCGCGCTGGCCAACGTGGTGTGTTATGGCCCATTCTACCTATATTCTTCCATCCATAAGGAAGGCCTGTGCCTCAGTAGTGCGGCCATGAAAGGGCTAGTGCTGAAAACCCATCCGATTCTACATGGTAGGTGATATACAATAGGACCCAATTCATTTTATATCATCATATCATACACAATAAACGTACCTCGAGTGTCCATAAACTATGAAAACATCATCAGATTTTACGACTACAAAGTATTTATTTTACTTTCTGCTGCAAAAATAGGCTTTCATTGAAGGCAGTTCCTTTTTACTTTTTTATTTATTTTAAAACACGTGAGTTTAACGTTTTCATTTCTATGAAAACATATTATGATCGGACTCTGGTGCCAATTGCGTTCAATGTCGCAGTCGTTGGCCGAGATTTGGTGTTTATCAAAGTTTCTGTAAACAACTCTGTGTGAAATAGTTACCTGCTGCCGCACTCAGAGACGTCGATTAACGTTAATGAGTACTTAATGTCAAAAAATGATAGTCTATATTCAAATTTTTTTTTTTGCCATTAAGTACTCATTAAAGTCAATTGACGTCTCTGAGTGCGGCAGTGAGAGAGGTAATATGAAATTCTATAATATTGTTTGAAATAGTTACCTTGAGAGAGTTGATATTAAATCTAGCCGCGCTCATATTGTCCGTTGGTGTTATACCTGAGTAGGTATTTATAAAATGACTGTGGCCATTGACATTTGACACTGCGTCACTCATGTCGTGTGACGGCGGAGAAGAATATAATTGTAAACCCTCTAGCTCTCTCGTGGTTGCCGTATGTACGACCCCCGATGATGGGGTCACAATTGTATTCCCCTCTGCGTCACCACACGGACACACGAGCTTTTACTTTAAGATTATCATGCAATAACCTACGGCGAATCCTATATATTCTATCAACAGATGAAGATACTATCTTATGGGTCTATCTTCAAAATAGACGTACTACAGCTTAGTTGCTTAGCAACTTCTGTTATTTATCGTAATTTAACAAAAAATCCAAGCAACTAAATACTTTAAACTGTAGATAGAATATTGGCACCCACCGTTAGTCTCTATCACAACGTTATTAAAATTTAGGTTTGTTGTCGATGTCTATAAACCAGGAAATAATAATGAAATAATTGTGGACGTTTCCCATAAGTGCTGAAATGTTGTTGAAACCGCTACTGGCACTGCAGTGTGCAAACACACGAGCTCGCATTCTGTGCGAGAACGGGCGCCCGCCGCCGCCGCCTTGGCGCCATGGTGCATCGCTATACTCTTCCCGAGTAGCATTGGACGCTATCCTCCGAATACTGAAAGTACTGAAACGCTACTCAAGTTTTGAACACTGCTTTTACATTGAATAAAGGTACGAATGCAACTATCAGCAAGTATCCAAAGAAGAACGACCACGAAGTCAAAATGCATGGCTTGAAACCAATTACTCTCGCGTGTAAACCGGACTCAAACTTTGAGTAGCATTTCAGTATGCCGAAAAAAGGTGATAGTACCTACTTACAATCGACACCAGCAATTATTACAGTGAGGCCAAATTCGAAATCTAGAAAAACAATCTGTGATAATGATTCATTACAAATTGGCCGAGAAGTTATTTTATTTTCTATGAAACAGCAGATTTAATTTTGGGACTTCGAGGTAGTAAAAATCAGTCAAATTCCCACATCAATTCATGGTACTTTCAACTGTTGTGAAGAAGTGAAGCACGTTGTATGTAGTTTATCAGAGCTGACAGTTAGGTAGCAATAAACTATTTGAATTTGTTTATCAAATATTTCCATCATCACATTATTCTTGTAAGTGTACCCCCAACGACCAATTCGAAACAGCGTCAGCAGACGACGCGTGCTAATCGGTGACGAATCTGTGAAATTGGCTCGTCTCGTACGCTCGCGCCGTCCGCGATCTGCTGACCGTACCGCATAAGGGCGGCGCGGCGCAAGGCACGAACGAACAGCCAACCGAATTATTATGTAATAATTTTAATAACGATCATAATCATCACCAGCCTTTTAATGTCCCCACTGCTGGGGCACAGGCCTTCCCAATGAATGGAAGAAATAGGGAGAATGGGTCATACCCACCATGCTGTCCTAGTGCGGTTTGATGAGTATTAACTATTGTAGATACAGCTGGGACCAACGGCTTAACGTGGTTTCCCAAAGCACGGAGGAACTCTTGATAATATTAAATTTGATCACCCATACAATGATCGGCCTTAGCCAACATTACTTCATTTACACAATCGAAGGCCGAGCGCGCTTTGCCACTGCGCTAGCGAGCTCCTTCTGAATGTGTTAAGTCTCGACACATATTCAAATGTTTCGACGAATGCTCAGGGAATTAAAGATAAACTCTTATCACTTGAGCCACATGCAGTACCTATGAAGCACGCATTAGCTGCGCGGTTTACTGCGCGGAACCCTCCGAGATGCGACGATAAACCGAATTAGTTCGCGTCTGCACTAGACAATAAGAGAACCACCCAGAAAAACGTAAAGGTATTAAGGTTATGTAAGCAATCACAAGAGAGCTGTGTGTGAATAGGGATGATGACACTAGCAAAGAATCACTGTTATAACGATTTATAATAATAACTTAGCATAAGGAGATTCGTTAATTGTTCAGATTATACTTGTGATTGATATTTATTTTATAAAAATAAAAGTACAAAACTTAGCAAACCATATTTGCTAAAACGCCGCGTGACGTCATTATACAGTTATCTCCATTTTGACATTTTATTTGCCAATCAAATTCACTAGTTTATTATAGAAAGTGGCCTTTTTACGGAATAGTGACGTCACACAGACGCCATTGCTATTTTGGCGTTTTGACGGAAATTTCAAATTGCATTATTCACATGTTTTTTATATCAAAATCGAAAGTTTTTACAAAAATATAATTTATTTTGGGTAAAGTAGACACGCAAGAAAAACATGGTGTAGTTTTTTAAAATTAGTCATAATGCCTATTGAAATTGACGTCTACAGACCGTACATAGACACGCACGCTGGTAAGCACTCACGCGTGTGTTACATAGAACACGCATTTAACGTACATCTTACACATGATATATTGAATGTCAAATTGGTCGATGGTTTTTATTGGGCATTTATATTGGATAATTCCATATAATATACTTTAGTAGTTGTCATATTATTACTATGTTTAGTATTACTTTTTTATTTTGGTGTATACCTAATTAGTTACACTATAATTGTATTGTAATATGACTAGAGGGCAGGCTTCTCTTTCGACCAATTACGTCGTAGGAAATTACAAATTTAATTAATTTTCTGCAACATGATTGGTGGAAAAGCACATCAATGATGACTCTTATCCTATTACGAATAGATTATAATCATTAAACCAACACGCGGAAGCAACGAAAAGAAATGAACACAAGTATTCCGTTACGCGATTAATAATTTTTTCATGCATTATATTATGTCCGACCTTATTTTTACATAAAGAACAATTCTAACAGGTGTCATTGAACATTAGGAGTGGCTGTGAGCACGTGGCGGATGCTAGGGTGACCAATATTATGTATCTGAAAAGACTTAGAGGGAGGGTGAGTAAAAAGGTTACAACAGGCAACACAAAAACTTGATTATTTTTGCAATCAGAAAAATATTGCAACGTCATCAACGTCGCTTTTGCGTGGGACTTATCACCTAACATAAAAATGCCTATGTCGGCGTTAATCCACCAATTTACTCAATAATTTATTGCAATACCATACTATATAATTTGTGAGTAATGTAATGAAATCACGCTCTAATTTATCCCTAAGTGGTAGGTAGAGGTGGCGAGCTTATTGCCACCTTTATGGCAAGTAAATCTCAGTATGTGTAGCATTGCTCTTCGCTAAACCCTTAGTCGCCTTGTACGACACCCGCGGGAGAGATTGGGGGTGGTAACAATTGTGTTCTGCTCTACCCTCACCACACGGCAGAGCGGCATTCCATGGATTCACCGTACGGGTGCCGAGTCCATAGTGTGGCAGAGAGGGAAGTCAGTGGCGGCGACTGGGTCTTGTGACCCAAGTGTAGCAACAAGTCAACACTCACGTTCACCTCTTCTCTCTCCGCCTAGCTATATTTGATAAGATTCCGTAAGAGTCGCCTTAGACACACGTTCAAGACAGTGTAGAACTTCTGAAAGCTCTAGGCAAGCAAAGATCTTTTAGTAATAAGCATTTCATTTTACTATGCGTAAGAATGATTAAGTTCTTTTATTCCGTGTCGAGGCATCAGTGTGCCTCATTCGTCTAGTATGTTCCATTTGTTAATAAAGATTTATTATGTATTGAAATCGTTTTGTTCTCGGCTTTCAGACCGGTAGGCTGATATGCACGGGCCTAAGCCAAGTGGTTATCAGAGAGTGTGATGTGTTAAGTCTGTGGGTTCGGAACCATAAGGAAGTCTACAAGGTCTACAAGGAAGTCTACAAGGCGAATCACATTCTCCCTGTAGATACTTTCTTACGATTCGGCATGTGTTAAGAATGACTGCTTTTTGTAGGAGTTTATATTATTTGTATAAGACGATATTATTATTTGTAAAACTATATACACAAAGTGTGGTTACCCTGGCGCACTGAGAGGGCGCCTCGCGGCACGTGCCACACCACCTTGCGACAGGTGAGCGGCGCGCGCGCATCCACAAACGGAAATTCCGCATGTCGTCAATTCAACAGTTCTGGGGGTGGAAGTAGCTCTTAATTAAATTCGGAATGGCGCGGAAGTTGCTTAAGGTGCTTCGTACGGATTGCGCGCAGAGGCGAGTCCGAATTACCGGACCAAGCAGTAACAGTAGGGAAGCCTGGGATAACGGCTCACGCCCCACATTTACACTGCTGCAGACTTAGAACCGGGGATCTTATAAGTGGATAATCCCGGCCTTTACACACCGGAGAGTGCGTAAACAGCATTTTGACCCCATAAAAAAGAGGTGTTTAATACATCACCATGTTGTTTTCCTGTAATACGTCAGTTTCATACATTTGTATTCTATTCCTTCGAATAGGTTGGTAGTGTAGAGAGGCAGGTGTTATAAAACATTAGAACTAGACGAGCCATGATTAAGTAGAGAATTGTCCGGCTACCATATCTAACAGTTCTTTGTTATTTCCAGGATATCTAAATTGACGAGTGGTGACGGCAAAGCAGAATACAATGGTCACCACCCCGAATCTCAACCGCGGATGTCGTACAAGGCGAGTTAGGGTACACACCCTCAACGGCGACTTAACGCTGCGAATTCTAATTTTGTAGGCGGTCTGGCCCTGCGATTTCCAAAGATCTTCCAGGGGTCGATATAATTCGTTTATATCGATAACTGGAAGATCTTTGTATTTCGTAGGAAAGACTAGAGATGGGATTTTTGTAGTAATTTGCCTATCGGGATCTGAGGTATTAGAGTCTGTGGGAGCCCTGTGGGAGAAAGGCGTCACACTCGCCTCTTTGCTTCAATAACGTGTTACTTAGCTTGTAAAACACAATGTTTGGACTTGTCACGTTATTGAAGCAAACAACCGAATATGTATGTATGTATGTAATAGTAATAGGAATCATCCATTATTTTATAAATATAGCTCATTTTGGAAAAGGATTTCTTGCCCAAAATAGTTTGCGAATCCCTGCTAGCCTATGCCAACAACCGATCTAAGTTGAACTACGTCTATGCAGAGAATTGATGAAAAATCCCACTAAGCGGCAGTTTATTTGCATCAATGGGAACGTAAACTCGTAAACATCTGGTGCCAGTCCTCAGTGGGCGCCTCGCCGGCGCCTGCTCCGGTCGATACGGCAACGCTGCCGCACCATACTGCCCACTAACGCTGCGGTTTTGGCTACAGCGATTTGTATATACAGACATAAATCACGCCTACATCCCCGAAGGGGTAGGCAGAGTTGAACTAGCACCCAGGTTTGCCAACTATATCAAGTCCCATGTCCCTGCGACTTTTGTGCCCATGTCATATCGGGCACAAAAGTCGCAGTACATCGCTAGGTGGTATAAGAGGATCGCTGCTGCCCATTCCTCATTACTGATTTATCCTTAGTCGCCTTTTACGACACCCAAAAATCTAATCAAACCTCACGGAATCTTACCAAATATGACTGGGCACAAAGAGAACTCGGGTTGATGAGTGTTGACATGATGGGAAGGGATCCCGTAATCCTACACTTGGGTCACAAGTCCCAGGCGCTGCCACAGACCTCCCCCCTGCCACACTATGGACCCGGCACCCGCACGGTGATCCGCGGAATGCTAAGAGTTTTTGTCTCGTGTGAGATTGGCGGCCACTATTATACCAAAGACAAGAAAGTAGGACTCTCTACCAATCATAACAGACAAAAAAAAAATTTCTGCACCATGATTGGTGGTATCGTAGATAAACTTCAATTATAATAATTAGCTTCGCAAGCGCCAATAGGAACAGCTAAACTGAGATCTAAATATTTGGTAAGATTCTGTGAGAGCCGCCTTAGACACACGTACTGGTGTTAACTTTTTTTGACAGAAATCACGATAATGAAGTATTTTATTTTGTATAAGGTATTTTGCCGTGAATCTAATAATGCACAACAGTTTGTTTACTTATATTCTCTCTCCGAGATGGCTGAAGTGTAGGTAAGACGCTTGCGCAGCCGCTTCCGCCTTAAAATCGCCATAACGTCAACCCTTTCCTTACCCCATAGCACCCAGCAACAGACGAATTGAATCCCCCACAGGAGTTGTTAAGAAACCAAGAACCAAAAACCATGGCATACTCAACAGATGTTCATTGCTCTTTTGCTAAGTACAGGCTGCGACATACGTCCTATGAATAATATTTGACATACGTCGATAATAGTCCATCTATTACCGGTGGTTAAACAAATAAGGTTTTCATAAAATTATGCCCTGAAGTAAGGACATAATTTTATGAAACCCCCTGACCAATAACAGGGATTTTCCTTACGCGTAGCGGACGGAAAATACCACTATCTGGTCAGGTGTGACGTAAACAAAATTAGTTAGTTCTTGATGAACCAATAAGTAAAAGCAAATCAGACTACATGAAACCGTCAAATATCTTATATCCAGATTAATTTAATGACTTAAAATTATGGTAATCTGGCGTGCTGTTGACTGTACTATAGACCTATAATAGGTAATAAAATCAAATCACTGTTCAGAAATTTGCTACCGCTAGTGACATCTATGGGTGAGTCATGTAACAAAGATATATCAAAGCACGACTTTAATAATGAATAGACAAAAGAATATGTCGATAGATGGGGTAGGTCCACATGTGAATATTGATATGATTAATTATAATTCGTAGAAATTATTTAAGCACGTGTTTTTATTTAGTTCCATGTGAGTTTCAGTAAAATATTTTTTTTTGGGTATACATAAACATTATTTATTTACTGTCAATTTAATTATTATTTATTAGGCGAAGTTTATGTAGACAGCTACGTCAATTATAAGTATTATATTATTTTCGTTATTCGTATCAAATACACTACATCCTTGACATTATTCTTTTATTTGGGCAATTTTTTAACGATTGTGCTATCGTTGAATCAGTTAGTCGGTCGCCATATTACTTAATACAATATAATAATATACTTAGATACATTTTATTACATAAATACACTAACATACAACAATTAATAGGCGGCAGCAATCAATTAAACCCATTTTTCGTTTTTCTTTTCGTTAGCAATTGTTTTATTTAATTCAAATCAATCAGCTGTTTAACAAGATCACGAACAAAACCATAGATAATATTTTGCTCATTCGGTATTTTTCAAGGTCAAAATAACTATTGCGCAACTCACGTGGTATTGAAACCTTGTAAAAATTTGGTTTATCTGCGGCATTAGTAGAAACAGACCGACACCGAGTGGCGTTTGGGGAGCGTTATGTCATACCACGACCATGCGTGGTAATTTTAATCACTTGGATGATTAGAGTCCGTTCATTTTTATTGTAGACGCTACACGGTCGAGACGAATTTCAACTTTAAGCTAGATACGGACTAGAACGAATATTTAATAGTGTGACACACTTTAAAAACAGTTTAGTGCAATTATTATTAAGAACTTGTGGAGTGTTTTGGTTTTGTATTGTGCTCAGTTCCGATTTTTATCGAGAGATGGCGCTACAGCGGATACTTGTAGTGAACAAGAGCTTTCCCGCTGTCGGTTTAAATATTCTAAAAGACAAGTAAGTTTCTGTGATCCTTACTCAAATGTAAATAAACATTTTTCATTGAATTTCATCGTAAATTGTTTTAACAAAACTGTAAGCCCTTGAGCCTGCCGTACACGGGTAGAGTATACAGCAGGGTAGCGCGGTATACTTAGTACTTACTATCCAAATAACTATACTAATGTAGTCAGTATTGGTAGAGTAGAGTACTAAAATTTGGTAGAGTAGAGCAGCTAGCACCGCTGGCAAGCTATCTACCACTTTCCACTCTACCATACACTTTACCGACTAGACGACCCATATAAACGGTTAGTAGAGTAAATACATTCATCATACATACATACATAATTCACGCCTATATCCCCGAAGGGGTAGGCAGAAGTGAACTAGCACCCACGTTTCGCCAATTAGAGTAAATATTTGTCAAATATTTGTGTTCATCACAAAATTTGCCCCTACCAGCATTCGAACCCGGGATCTGAGCCGGACCTAGCCGGCCGTCCAAATTAGAAAGACAATTTTATATTTTATGCTTTCTTTTTTGTTTTATAATAAGAATAAAAAGATGATGACAAAAGCATGGTCCTTACATAAAATAGATCTTAAAAGTATAGAGTGTAGAGTACGTTAGGGGAAACACAGGAAAACACTATAAAATATATTGAAAATTCAATATAGAGGTACTCGTACACCATGCTTTACCCTTTCGGATGCGTAATTAATTATAATAAGTTAAGTAAGGTAAGTTGCAAAATAAAAATATGAAAAAACAACGTTCAAACATTTCATTTTTAAACAATCAAAAAACACACTTTATTATGCTAAGGGCCAAAAAAATGTGTGAAGAAAATATGCTAAATTCAACATAAAATATGCCAAATCGGCAACACTGCTCCTACAGGCGTTACTCTACTATTTATAACAAAATGTAAGTTTACATGTAGACAGTTACTCTACAAACTAATAAATTACTTGAAAGTGACAGACTAGTACGCTAGTTGACTCTACTATTTACTCTACCCGTGTACCTACAAACAGGCTTTAGGAATAAAACCACAGATATATCAATTTATATATATGTTTATAAAACCTTACGTATACAGCAATTCGTAACAAGAGACCACGAATGCACTTATTGAATTTTTACCGGGAGGTTCTCGGCACCTCAGTCCTAAAAGCTTGCAGTTAAAAAAATTAAGCATTTTAATAAAAATTACAAAGCCCGTTAATTCATATTTGAAATCAAAACTGCGCTTCCCTATTCATATGCAATTGTTAATTCTAATAAAATACGGCTCTTCAGAATGACAATTGTGACGGATATTACTTTTATCTCAACATTGATATGTACTTAAGAAACACTTGTTCGTAGTCAGAATGACAATGCATATTTTTTTAAGTTGGTATGCTGAAGATGTGAATTTAAATTATCAACTATAGGTACTTAAGATAACCAAAATAATATGGCATCTACAAAAAAAATGTTATTATTTGTGAAAAATTCTAAAGCATTTTAGAACTTAGCTATAGCTGTTGTAGGTACGCAAGGGAAACTTTAGAAAACAAACCTATAAATCAAATTGTCAGCATATTCCGTGTGATGGCGGCAGAGCAGACAACCGATTTATCACCCCTTTTCACATACCGTGGGTGTCATAGCTAAGCACTACTATAACCAACAGGACGGCAGGCCATAGCCCCAGATTCAACTGCTCATAGACTAGATAAAGGTCTCAGTATTCAGAACTAAAAAAAACATATTCACAACAGTGTGGTCTTTTATGACAGTACGACCTACTGTTGCACAAATGCAATTTTGAGTTGTATCGCTTCGGTGCTTAATTAAGAAGCGATAAGAACGAATTAGGAAGAAGAAGATAATCAGTCATTTTTTTTTCTCTAAAATACGATACCTCTATCTGACCTCACTACTGAATTCAAAATTCACTAGTGGAGATATCATCTATTTTATTACAATAACGCTAGACCGCCGCTTGCTCGAAAACATGCATATTTTATAATTGCAGACTAGATATAACGATCATACCTTACTTGGACTATGAGCCGGAAATATTGCCAGAAATCAAGAAGAATATTAAGGGTCACGATGCCCTGATATGGAACACAAAACATCATTTGACACCGGAAATATTGGACTTGGCAGGTATAGACTACTATTATTACAAAATGCAAAATAAAAAAAGAGATCCGCGATTTAGTTATAGCAGTGTTTGTTTGAGCATGTGGTGACGGCAGAGAAGAATACAACGATCATCACTTTAACATTAGTCGCCTTGTACGACACCCACGAGAGGGGATCGTGGGTGTCGTAGTCGTCCACAAGGCGACTAAAGACAGCAATGAGCATTCCTCTTGTACCACCTAGCTGTATACTGCAATTCATGTGCCCGGATAAATGCCAATAAGGCTCGCCACCCCTATTATACATGGGACCTAGCTTAATTGGCGGAAACCCCTTCGGGGACATGGGCGTGTTTTTATATGTATATTGTTTGAGCATGTTAGAGAATATTTTGAAGCTTTGTTTGGGTGTTCTTTTTTAAGGTGTGTCTGCAATCCAACTAAAAAATGGTACTTTTGTTGAGATATCGCTTTTTGTCTAAAGAAAGCAGAACAGGGCACTTCTTAAAATTTTCTGTCAATAATAAGGAGCTCCAACATTTTTCTACTTCAGGACCCCAATTGAAAGTGGTGTCAACTGTGTCGTCGGGCCTTGACCACGTGAGGATTGAAGAGTTGAAGAAAAGGGGCATAGCACTCGGACATTGCCCGCAGAAAGACGGGCATTCTGTGGCTGATATCGCTGTGGGCTTGCTGATTGCAGCCGCCCGAAGGTTCAAAGAAGGGGTGCAGGAATTGGAAAGGTTAATGTTTAATCTTGCGCAACTACCTACATACCTACAATAAATGAAGCAAATTCGCACCTTCTGTCATCTAGCCCAAAGTAAATAGCTTAAGTGCATGCAAGTTACGAATGCTAGAAGACGGTTATTTTGATTTGAAATGTAGTTGAGCATTGCCTATTAAAAATGTTAGAAAAAATATTAGGCATAAAGAAGTGAAAAAAAGAGGTCAGATTTCCGAAAAATTATAGTGTGATGCGGGAAACGAATCCCCGTCCTCCGTCGGAGACAGACTCGTAGCGATCGAGACTCGGTAGCATTCGTAGAGTCGTAGCGCTCGTAAGACTTGTAGCAATCGTAGCACTCGCCTAACCAGAATGTCCTGTAGGCCTATTCCCTACCTACTAATACATTACTGTTATCACAGGACAAGTGTCACAATAGCATTATAGTAAAATAGTAATGGATAAGTAAATAGTTCGGTGATCATCACTTTCAACTGTCAAATAAAGTTAGGGAATAGGCCTACTGGTTGGTCGAGTGATACAGGCAGACGTACGGATTTTTCTGACCTATTTGTCTTTGTAATTACATACATACATACACCACATATCCCCGAAGGGTTGGCAGAGGTGAATTAGCACCCACGTTTCGCCAATTATGTTAGGACCCATGTAATAGGTGGCGAGCCTATTGCCATATATCGGGCACAAAAGTCGCAGTACATTGCTAGGTGGTACAAGAGGAACGCTGCTGCCCATTCCTCATCCATCACTGTTTTATCCTTAGTCGCCTTGTACGACACCCACGGGAGAGATTTGGGGTGGTGACATTTGTATTCTACTCTGCCGTAACCACACGGCACTTTGTAGTTACATATAACGATTATAGATAAACATCTAGCACAAACGAACATTATCGCACAAACATTGCCGACGCGCCTCTCAAATATAAGGCGACATAATCAGAAAAATCAACTATTTATTGTAATGAAAATTTATTTCAGTGGCAATTGGAAACACGGCATACAGTGGAGCTTAGGACTGGAGATAAACGGCAGCACGTTAGGAGTCATTGGCTTGGGCTGCGTGGGGCAAGCAGTGGCAAAACGTCTGAGAGGTTTCGATGTGGCCCGTATTATATACAGTGGACGGTCTGATAAACCTGAAGGTAAGAAAAGGAAATATGGTTCAGATTATCATAAACCTTGGCATGACTAGAATTTTCCTAATACACAGAATCACAGCAAATATAGCTGGGCAGAGATAGGAGTCGTGGTGGCGAACCTACACTTGGGTCACAAGTCCCAAGCGCTGCCACTGACCTCCCCCTTTCTTCTATACTATGGACTGTATGGACCTGGGGGCCTACCGCCTAACTCGATTGCCGATGATAGCTATATTGCAATGCACTGCTTACGGCTATAGAAGCCATCCTGAATTTTTAGGTGGCAAGGATTTTGTGCCAAATTCATACAAAACCATTCGGTGATCATTCGTTCAAAGCTAACGCTAATAGTTTAGGTCCATTTAGTGCGAAATGACAGCATGACGTCATAAACTATAGCTTTTGCTTTAGCAATCAAGTTAGGCGGTGGGCCCCCTGGCACCCGCACGCTGAATCCATGGAATGAAAAATTATCTTCCTGTCCTGTTGCCAGTTTATCTAAGTCGGTGCAGTATGTTTCTCTCTTCCTTTCATGACAGTCGGACGTCGCGGTCGCCATCCTGTCCCGTTTTTATTCGTATCATACATAACACCGGAAAGGTGCTATGGTGATGAATAAATATATGTAAAATTGATGGAAAAGACCATTTCGAGAGATTGCAATGATGAACGGAAAATGATTGGGATGGCAACATGAACATTCCAATCCATACTGCTCAAGGTTTTGGCTTAGGTTTTACAGCCAGCCTTACACCAACTCTCTTTGGTTATGCTGTTGCTGAAGGGTTGCCCTCCACCATTGGGGTGCCCCAAGATACTTATTGTTCTGCAAAGGGAAATCTCCCTAGTCGACTTTTTACGAAACCCCTGTGATAAATAGGGGCTGGCAAATTCTATGTTATTTTTTCACTCCCAGACCATGTTATCATACTTTTTAACAAATACTTACCGTAACATACGTGTACTCATTCTTTTACAGCCAAAGCCTTAGAAGCCGAAAGAGTACCCTTAGACCAATTGCTTAAAGAGAGTGACTTTATTCTGCTTTCTTGTCCGCTGACAAAAGAGACTGAACATTTGATCAATAAGGATACCCTGAAGCTTATGAAGAGGAAAGCAGTGCTGATAAACACTGGGAGAGGAGGTAAATCAGAAAATGTCTCAAACATAAGCTTACGCCTCTGTACCTCAGACTATGGACCGCCACTTTGCCCTGTCCTCCCACAACTCCCTTGATTCACTATCGGTGGGTCCCAATATTCTATCAACAGTTGAAGACGTACTACAGCTTAGTTGCTTAGCAACGTCTGTTGTTGATCGCAATATAACAAATAATGCCAGGCAACTAAACTTTAGTAAGCTTAATTTTGACCGTAGAGAGAATATTGGGACCCACCGTAAACCTATCATTCTTTTAGTCCTAATCTTTTTACATTTAATCCCAGTTTTTCTTACAACATCACACATCGCATTAATGAATTTTCTTGTGAATTTTATTCTTCTTACATCCAACTGCTACACTTGGACAAACAATCTCACTATACGTTTTTATACTGCCACATCCTTTCAAGGCAACTGTCGTCGATCACTTTATTTTTCACTCATCACTCAACTCTATATTCCACATAGGTATGCTCCTCAAAGACCGCATTTACACCGCGTTGACATTACTTCAACCTTCTTCTGCCATACCCAACATTGACTAACTACCGTCCAATTAATACTGGGCACTAATTTCGCTATGAGTGTCTTTTGTAGCGCATTTTTGTGCTTGGTGTGAAAGTTACTAATCGTTGAAAAATATACATTTACGGATTTAACATGTGTGATATCCATGCCATTTTATTACAGAACTTGTAAACCAGGAGGACTTGTACGACGCTCTGAAAGAGCAGCGCATCTTTGCCGCTGGACTTGATGTAGTCACTCCGGAACCGCTGCCCAAAGATCACCCTCTGATCTCTCTTCCGAACTGCTGTAAGTTCTCAAAATATTGACGCCCAATTTTATTGATTAGATACTAAAGCAACAATCGCTGTAAATCAATTCAAGCAAACGCATTTCGTGACACCGGGCTACTATTAGCACTCAAAAAAGACCCACATTTGCCAGAAACTCATACATACATACATACATATTTCACGCCTATATCCCCGAAGGGGTAGGCAGAGGTGAACTAGCACCCACGCTTCGCCAATTATGCTAGGTCCCATGTAATAGGTGGCGAGCCTATTGCCATTTATCGGGCACAAAAGTCGCAGTACTTTGCTAGGTGGTCGGTATAAGAGGAACGCTGCTGCCCATTCCTCATCGCTGATTTATCCTTAGTCGCCTTGTACGACACCCACGGGAGAGATTTGGGGTGGTGACAATTGAATTCTACTCTGCCGTCACCACACGGCAAGAAACTCTTTTTTTTTAAAGTAAGGAATTAAGGATTGTGTGAAATGTTCATCACAACTCAGCTCTATCTCATAACATTGGTCAAAAAATTCCATTATAATAATCTTGTTCTTCGTCACGTTCCAATTTTGATTTATTTATGCAGGATTTTCTGTTAAATTGAGCCTGAATCCGACAAATACACCAAACGACACCTTACTTTTCCCAAGAGTTTTTTAAATAAATTAAGAGCCAGACCCTAATAATCATTAATATTTTCAGTCATCGTGCCGCATCTCGGAAATGCCACCAACGAATCCAGGAACGCAATGGCGACGATTGCGGCCAACAATATCTTACTTGGTATTGAAGGAAAACCTATGGTATACCCAGTATATTAAAGTTCCTAATCCGCAATCACTTATTTTTAGCTTAATATCGAATGTATCTATAATTCACATATTTTTGCACTGACAATAAGCTGTCTAAATACAAATACAACGAGTTTTTATCACTAGCATTCCTGCAATAGTAATTCTTATTTTCATAACCTTAAAACACACAATTTCTTGATTTGCTTTTCTATTGTATTAAAGTTTTTCTATGCTATTTTGCGGCAGTGCACTTCAAGCATTCAATGTATTTAAAATATCACAGTATTAATAGATTTTATAATAGTAAATTGTTATACTAAGTCAACTTTTCACTACGATTTCGAGAAAATAAAATAATCCAAAACAGTATAATTTTTTTCTCTATCCTTTTCCATACACCTAATTACTAATTAGGTAAATAAATAAAGAGTGTTGTGTTATTAGTACCTTTTCTTTTAAAGAAACAAAATAGGTAGAATTAACCAAACTACGGAACCTACGTCTATCTTCAACTGAAAATAGAAACAAGCCGTAAATCATTAAATATTTATAGTGCGTAGAGTAGTAGGTACGATTGCCTCCGACAATCAATGTATAAAGTCAAGTTCACTGATAACTGGCTTGTTAAGTGTTTTTTTTTTGTATACTATCCGTCCGGTCTTTCTGGAATCAAGGTTGTCGTTACCAGTCAATACTATCGATCGAACGCTCTCATTGTAATAGTGTGACTATTTTATCTTGAAAGTCTCAAGTGAACGAACGTTATCAGGTTATCAAGATTATCACCACAACAATGTTACCTAATAACTATAACGGATATGTACTGGCATTATTTTTAGTCTGTAGTTTTGTTTCGCCATCATTTACTTTGGCCCTTAGCAGGAACACGTTGAGTTCGCTGATTAGCAGTAACGCAACGATGACAAAGGATCTGAGAGTTTTAGTGTCTTCCAAGGACTATCCTGAGGCTGGGATGAAAATACTGCAAGAACAGTAAGTGCCTTTTAATTTATAACTTATAGATCTCATAGTGGCCAGCAATCTTATCATACTTATACGAACGAGTACGAATCTCGGGTACAAAAAAAGTAAGGTTAGGTTAGCTACATTCTTAATTTGACTTATTACGAAAAAGCAAAGGGATCTATGCCATGTAACTCGTTATCTTCTTTTTATTGTCATCTCCATTTGCATTTATTTATATAGGAAGAGGAGTTTTTTATTACACGGAATAATATATTACTTATACATTTCTAAGACTGTCTGGGCTAGTTCCTTTGCTTTTTCTCAACATAGTGAGGTTGCAACCTTAATAAACTACAGTTAGCAACAATTCAATCATTTTAACTTCATTACTATCTACACAGTAAAGTTATTTAATTACAAACCCGGATCTCCTTCCCATATCTAAGGTATTGGACCTGTGATAGATAGGGTCCCGTAAAAATTTCTTAATAATTTACTTTCCAAACTTTGATACTTGCATCACTCTTACGCAGTTTCACAGTTCTGAAAAGCCGATACACTAACTTTGGTAAAGAGGGCTTGGAGGAGAATAAAGAAGAACTCCTGAACCTGATACCGGGCAGCTCAGCTCTGGTGTGGGTATCGCACCACCCTATTACCAAGGAGCTATTGGACCGAGCTGGTAAGTTACCATAAATACATAAATCACGCCTACATCCCCGAAAGGGTAGGCAGAGGTGAATTAGCACCCATGTTTCGCCAACTATGTTAGGTCCCATGTAATAGGTAGCGAGCCTATTGCCATTTATCACAAAAGGAGCAGTACATTGCTCGGAGGTATAAGAGAAACGCTGCTGCCCATTCCTCATCACTGTTGTACCTATCTTTAGTCGCCTTGTATGACACCCACGGGAGAGATTAGGGATGGTGACAATTGTATTCTACTCTGCCGTCACCACACGGCTTAAGTTACCATGTTCCCTGATAATCGCCCGTGTATAACTACCTTTCATTACAGCAGTCACAACTGCTCGATAGGGAGGCGCGATAAGGATAAGCCGCGTTCCCGACTGCATCTACAGTCATTAAGCCCCATCAATCCGCACTGGGCCAGCGTGGTGCGTTATGGCCCATTCGCCCTATATTTTGGTTGGCGGTAGGACTTTTTTCGAGTTCGCCTGGCTAGCTACCACCATCTTGTTATAATCTGTCGCCATAATAATAATGTTAACAGCTTTATTCAGTTCCGACAATTTCTAATAAAATGGCCGCTCGTCTGTGGTTCTGGATTCCAGCAGAAGCTCGATTCCATCTTCAGAACTCATCGTGACTTCCCCGTCTAGCTAAAAAAAATATTCTTCCATACAAAGGGAGGGCCGGATGATGATGATCGTTGAGCTATAATTTCATAATCAAATTGAAAGTCTATTATAAAAGGGCCAGGGGGCCTACCGCCTGACTCGATTGCTAATGATAGCTATATAGCAATGCACTGCTTACGGCTATAGTAGCCAAACTGATTTTTTAGGCAGTACGGATTTTGTGCCAAATTTATACAAAATCATTCGGTGATCATTCGTTCAAAGCTAACATTTTAGGTATCACTAATAGTTTAGGTACATTTGGTGCGAAATGAAAGCATGACGTCATAAACTATAGCTTTTGCTTTAGCAATCGAGTTAGGCGGTAGGCCCCCAGGTCAAGAGTACCCGAAACCGACGGGCATAAGGATCGTAGCAAAACTAGCAAGTGATGTCTGCCTACCCCTGCGTGACTTAAGTATGTATGAGCTTTAATAATGTGCCATTCGTGACTCTTATCAATCGCAGGACCCCAGCTAAAGGTAGTAGCGACCGTCTCCGCCGGGTACAACCACTGCAATCTTGACGAGCTGAGAGCGAGGGGCATCAAGCTGTCCAACACCCCAGACGTTCTCAGTCCAGCAGTGGCCGAAATTGCCGTCGGCCTCCTCTTAGGGGCGGCAAGGCGCTTCACCGAAAATCTGGAACAAGTGCGAAGGTTCGTTCACCTCATGAGACAGCAGCTGATTTTCTGAACAATGGTGAGGCCCGAGTGGTGACAGAGCAGAATACAAATCACCACCCCCCATCTCTCTCGTGGGTGTCGTACAAGGCGACTAAGGGTTAAGATAGCAATGAGGAATGGGCAGCAGCGTTTCTCTAGCAATATACTGCGATTTATGTGCCCGATAAATGACAATAGGCTCTCCACCTATTTCATGCATGGGACCTAACTTGATTGGCAAAAACTGTGCCTACCTCTTCGGGGGTGTGGGCGTGATTTATTTATGTATGTAACCCGATGACTGATGAATAAGTGAAAATTTTACGATAATGGCAGATTAGCTGATCCGGCAAACGTTGTCACCTAGGGGTATAAAAATAGCCCACGATTCTCAGGCCTACCAAATATACTACACTGACAATTTCATAAAAACGGTCAAGCCGTCTCGGAGGAGTTCGAAAACACTGTATAACTTCTAGATATAACTAAGTTTATTAAAGTGTAAACTCCTTCCCAGTGGAGAATGGCAGATTGGCTTCGACACAGTGCTTGGTCAAGACGTCCGAGGGAGTACGGTGGGCATAATCGGGCTCGGTAGCATCGGACAAGCAGTGGTCAAGCGCCTGGCGGGCTTCGAAGTGGGCAGCTTCATTTATACTGGACACAGAGAGAAGCCGGAAGGTGAGTCTGGTCCATTAGAATACTTCCTAGGTAACGCCAGGTCGAAGCAATCTTGAAAGTCTCAAAGGTAAGGCTTAAATAGATCTGTATGCCTAGTATTAAAATTACAAGGCTTTTCGATCAGACCCACGGCAAGAACTATACTGAACTACCAACTGCCTTTTATTTGTTGAAGGACCTACCTACCTACCGGGTTTTTTGGGGAAGGCGAAGACCTTGTCCTCAAGCCTTGCAATCGTGCAGTCCCTGAGAGGATTTCTCCACAGCAGGCACCTCCCAGGGGGAGATGGTATCTCCCTGGGGGAGATATACTGCCGCGGACAGCCTCACAGGGCGCACGAGTCGGAACTTGAAGCTTGAACTACTGTCTGGCCTGACAGTTCCCTAGGTGGCGTTCAGGAACTCTTAATTTCAACACCAACTGACCGTCAAACGGCAAAAAATCAATCAAATTTGAACAAGCCTACTCACAAAAACGACAATAACTTTTTACAGGGAAAGCGCTAGGAGCTAGATTCGTGGGCCTCGATGAGTTGTTGCAAGAGAGCGATTTCATAATACTCTCCGTGCCTCTCACGAGCGAAACGAAGAATATGATCAATAGCAGCACGTTGGGGAAGATGAAGAAGAATGCGATCCTGATCAACGTCGGTCGCGGAGGTGAGATAACGAATAAATATAACCAATTTTTTGCCACTCGTTGGTACAGTACAAAACTTTTCCACCGAAGAATATACAGGATTGTTATTCTGTCTTAGTGGCAGGTTGTAGGGGCTTTGATAAAGAATCAGATGTCCGCCTTGAAGAGGTGCTAGGACTAGGTAATGGCAATTTGGGTTAGAAACTCAAAAATGTATCGCTTCAAAAATTAATTGAAGATGACAGCCTCATCAGGTTTGCAAGGGGTTAGCGAATGGTCCTTCCAAGCCGGATAGTTCGTGCGCACCTATAAACATACTTTGAATATCCGAATTAGTTTCAGCAAGTAAATAGTTTTAGTGACCACAATAACCTTCCAACATAAAGTATTATTCGATATTCTTCTTTGATAGGCATAAGCTATTATTATTATCCAAGCATACAGGCAGACTTCTAATATATAAAATTTCGTGTGACAGAGTTTATTAAAAAACTCCTCCGAAACAGCTGGACCGATTGTAATAAAATTTTTTGTCTATATTTTGTAGGCCTGAGGTCGTAGGCTATTGTTTATACCCCCTAGGCTAGGTGATAGGGGCAGAACAACGATTGCCGAGTCAGCTAGTAGTTTAATACTATTCACCAGTTCGAACTTTCCACAAATACCAAAGCCTTTGTATACTTCCAGATTTGGTGGACCAAGACGCATTGTATGAAGCGCTTAAGAACAAACAAATATACGGGGCAGGACTCGATGTAGCGACGCCGGAACCGCTGCCGGCTGACCATAAGTTATTGACACTACCCAATCTATGTTAGTCTACTTTCTTCTACCTTTAGTATTTAATCTTTAGCGGGGAATTAACTACACGACACGGAAATGTCTTTGCGATGTTTGCCTAGTGTAGGACCGTCACAATAAGTCTGGCCTATACAAACGAGGTCCGCGCGAGCATAATTATACTTAGCGAGTATGTCCGTGCGTGTAGTGAATTTCCCGTCTTAACCGACTGAAAATTGACATAATATATCAACAATTTCTAATTTATTTTTCTAAGTTGCCATTCCTCCAATTCTTTTTTCAATACCTACTTAAAAATTAATATCTTTTGACTTTCAAGTTAAAACTTTCAGATTTTTTTTTGTCCCACTGCTGGGCAAAGGCCTCCCCCGCAGCCCTCCACCTCGAACGTTAATTTATTCTTTTTATACCTATTATTTTTGTAAATGAAATCGAGGACCAAAAAACAAGCAAACACAAAATAAATTATATTTCCTTTCTACCCACAGTTGTGCTCCCGCACATCGGCAGCGCAACAGTGCGCACCCGCAACGACATGGCTGTGCTGGCCGCCAACAACATCATCAACGCACTTTCAGACAAGCCTCTAATTACGCCTGTATTACTATAGTTTCTTTTTAACGGGAATGTTTACTCGTATAACGTAAAGGCTTGTACACAAAACTGCGAATTGGCGCGGCAAGGCGGCGAAACAAGAATCTGCAATTCTTGCGATGTGTCGTGAGAGCTCGTGGATTTTTACAATGCGATGTGACGTCGCATCGCAGTTTTGTGTACAAGCCCTAAGCCATACTTTAGTCCAATTGATTACTGTGCATAAGATAAAAACCCGTATAACATCAATAAAAAAACTATATTTACCTACTCACTATACAAATTGGTGAAATTATTTTTGTAAATTTAACTCTATTATCTCTTTATTATGTCGGGTTGCCTTCCATTTCCTAAATTTAACTAATATTTCTTTAAAACGCTCTTAGACATAAGAACAAATAAAACTCATTAAATGTTTTTATAAAATTTTGTGTTTTATAAACTTATTGAGTACATATTTACAATTACCTTTTACAAAGTTACAATATTATACACATACATACTTTTGATAAGACCACAGTGCACATAAAAACACATTCAATAAGTAAAAAGCAAGTTTTGCCCAGTTTTGGTCCAGCCTTTGGCCAAGACATTAATTTCTTGCAGAACTAGTTACTTGATCGAACTTGATCTAAGTCAATACCCTGTTTAAGGAAGATGTTAATCCTATCCTATTCTTAGCTATTTTCGCTTAGGTATTGGAAGACTGCAGAAAGAAACAAGAGGGTCTAATGGTATATTTTTTTTAATTAAATGATTATGGTAGGTTTACAAATTAAAGGTGTGACAACAGGCAGTCTTCCAATAAGTGCACTCATCAATTGATCTGGTAAGGCGGCGAAATGTTGAAATACAGTTTAGCCATAGATTTTGATATTTCTATGACAATCTTAGTTCACCACCAGCCGGCCAGATAAATTGATGGCACTATGGCTGGTGATACAAACTGACATAAATGTATGTACACTATCATCCCACTCTCTTCGGTGAATGGAAAAAGTAACAAATGTCTGAACAGTACAAAGCAAGTGTGTTATTAAAATATCAATAATGTTATTTTACATTTCAAAAATACTAATAATTTTTTGCAAGTGGATTAAACATGTTATTAAAATCTTCCTATTATTTTGCTTACCATTATTTTATAAATTAATTATAATGGATTCCGAAATGTAATTCACTTGACTACAATTCAGTAAAAAAAGTACTCAAAAATAATTTATGATTGTTAAAAATGACTTAAAATATGAAAGCACAAAAATCAAGGTCAGTCAACATTTTAATAAATTGAAATGAAAACTTATTCAAATTGACTGAATTAAATGCTCTTATATATTAGTTTTGTGGTCTAAAAGTAACTATCCGATTTAAAATATTGATTGATTTGTTTATTTTTATCTTGGAGAAAGAAAGAAAGATCAATCATTAAAAAATATGACTATTTAAATTTATTGCTTGGTGTTTTTTGAGGATAAAAATGATCATGGTGATCATTAACAATACTATAATGGTTTGGTTAATGATCATCATTTCAGCCACAGGACATCCACCACTTGGTGAAGGCGCTAGGAATCAATAATAATAATATAATAATGACATGCAACTACTGTATTATGTCATTTATGATAAATTCCACTATATGTAAATTATGGCAACAGTTTTGCTTGATTTAGCATTCAAGTTTTCTAACAATTAATGAGTATAACCTTTAGAAATAAAATTATCAAGTAACACAAAAAGTTAGTAAGCCAATAAAACAGGGATTTGCTTGATGCATACAGAGTTGAAATTAGCACATATCATTTGATACTTGAAGCAGTTAAAATACAATATATAAAAATTTGTCACACACTCAGTTTGAGTAAATTTGACATTCAAATCAACCTTGTCAAGACTTTTTTTGTGTTATCTGCAGTCAATGTAAGTATCATTATGCACTTATGCCTGTGTCACCAACAATACTTAACTTTAAGGTTTATAATGAATCGTAAAAAAATATTCAAAATTAATTAATTAAGCCGCAACTAAGTGCCAAATGCTATAAAACAGATTACCACTGGGTTTACTGCAGTTTAATTTATAATGTATTGGTGGCTTTTAAAGTTAAGTTAGTTACCTGTGAAATTGGGTCTCCAGCCACTTTAGGCCACAACAATAATTAAATTTTAAGTAAGTATTAGAAATTTTAAATAAATTTACAATGCCAAAATTACCCAAAAAATTGTCGTGAATGATAAAATCATCTTTGGAATAAACTGTACAATTAGAATGGCACTCAGGGTGTATCTACAACTATTGCAGCCAAGTCCTTCAAGAATGGTTCTATTTGACTCTCTAATGATAGTATATGCCCCGTATTACAATTGTCACTGCCAATAAATGTAATAACCAAAGGCAATTTATTCATTTGGATTACCTATAATAGAAGAAGGAAAATTTAGATTCATCATAATTTTATCTGTACTTAATAATAGCACTTGATACTCAATACTTTAGACAAGTTAAAAATGTTTTGTTACCTGATAACTGGAATACATGGATATAATAGTCTTATTTCTGCCTAGGCCGAGTTTACTTGCTTGGTCTGTAGCCATACCGAATGTAGATATAAAATTTGGCCGTAGAGCCAATTGAGGAGCTCTTTCAGTCACTGATCGAACCAAAGGCACACCGTCTCTATCAGTAATTAATATACAATGCAGACCGTTTACTCTGAAATAATATTTAATAAATTGTAAAATAATGAAATTCTGTTTTTAAATGTATTAAATGAGATGGTGCATAGGTACTTTTCTAGAAGATGATTCAAATATTTTCGCAGTTCTTCCACCATCTTCCTGTATCCTTTCCTAAATTGATAAAAATTTATTTAGTCTGAAAATGGAAAAAAAGAAAAGAATTTTCCGTAATTAAAAATGTCAGGTTGACATTTGAGTTTGACACTGACAAATTACTTTTTTTTAGGTAGTTTTAAATTCTCCCTATATTTTAGGGAAGGCAAAGGGTCTAGCCCATACAGCCAAGTCTTTAGTGTATATTTTATCTGTAGTCTTATGAAATAATGAGTGGGTGAAATGTATGAATGAAATGTATTTTACGTTAAAATATGGGTGTCACACATTTTAACGCATCAAGGGAGTGCTTGGAGCTAATTTAATGGTAACAGAGTTCATGCTGGTGCCTGATGAAGTGGACAAAACCAATTTTCAAGTGGTTTTCACCACAACATCAAACACATCACAAGACTTGTTTTCAATGATTCTGTATAATTGCACATCAACGCGGATGCTTGTGCATCAAAATAACACCACTTTCACTGCACAAAATCCACTCTGTAACAATTTTTGAATTAGTGAAAATAAATCTGACTGACACCACGAAACGCGCCAAACACTCCTAATTACTTTTTTTTATTTCTTCTCGCATTTGGTAAGACAATATAGTCAAGCCAATAAAGCCAAAGTTTTAGTATTTAATAATTTCGTCAATAGCATTGAAGTCAGTGTTGAATATTTAAAGCTAATGAAGTTTCTAATAATACATTCAACACCTCATTCCATCACAACAAAAATAAAACACATACAGTTTGTATATAAAGTCGTGACATTAAATTAGGGGGCTTTTATTATTATGCGGCAACATTTTACACACTGACCAAAAATGATTGGTTTTAGCCCCAGAACAATAGCTTAGCAGTTCATTCAAGTAAAATAAGTATAATGTAACTGCCGCACTCACAGACGTCAAAAAACGTTAAAGAGTACTTAACGTCAAAAAATGACAATTCAAACTAGTCGCTATTCTAGCCGGGTTTATGGTCTAGATTTAAATGAAAATTTTTGACATTAAATACTCATTAAAGTTAATTGACGTCTCTGAGTGCGGCAGAGACACATTAATTAGTATTACACAGTCATATTTTGTTTCTGTTTTTATACAGTAGTTATATATGAAAAGTTTTAGCAAGCATAAAAAGGAATTTATTTATCACTCTCATCATCAGATTCCAAATATTTAATGTCAAGGAACGTTTGGTTATTACCTTCATAAGGTGCGCCAAAGAGAATACAATAGTACGTGAGCATCGCTGTCATGACTACAATTGTTGTCACCGCTGCTGCTATCATGGCCTCAGCGAATAATCTACTCGTTTTATAAATAAAATAAAATTCATTTATTTTCAGACTCCTTGGTCCATAGCATAGTACAAGCTTATATAATTGTTCAAATTATAAAATTTAATTCTGACTCCTCATTTTTCACTTTTCACATAATTGTTGGCTATGTCACAGCACTACTTGCATGTCTCTTCAGATTTATGTTCGCTACTCTACTTGTCATATTTGCTGAAAAGTGTCATGTTTTATTTTAATAATAAAGAGTGTGCCAGGTTTCTTATGATTCCATATAAAGATTTCGATAAATTCGTTGACTTCGGTGCTTTCGGCTCGGTTAAGTGTGCGTTTAACTTAAATAGGTTACTATTATTAATCTGTGACCAAAATATAAATATTATTAATCTGTGTCCAAAATGGCAGAACTGATTTGACAAGTTCTTTACGACGATTTTTCAGTTTATTTTTGGGTACAATAATTATTGTCTTTGTACTTTTTATATATTTATTCAGTTTGTGTAAATGGTAAAAAATTGAGTAATGATAGTTCGGTTACAATGTCTATGAGTTAACTTGTCTACTATGTCTAATTTTTGCTTTACTTTATATTAGCAGTGGTATGATAACAAAAGATATATTTTTTTTTTACTTTCTCTTGCTAGGTCATCTCTAAAACCACTCACATTATTTGAAAATAAGATATACGTAAATATTTATTTTCAACATAATTGGGGTATGTTTAAATTTCTGTAGAATTGTGAAATTTAGATTTGTGACGTCACGGAGAGTGTTGCTCGTTATTTACAGTGCAAAGTTGAATATAATGTGTGATAATATTCGTGAATGAGTGAGAACAAGTGCAACGTACACTGGTGAGAGCACAATCGGCGGCGCAGCGGTTCGCTCCCGCTAGGATGGGCGGCGATGTCTGCCCCCTTTGCGAGCGCTACGAGCCCCTCGCCGTGTGCATGCACTAATATATCGCTTATGCAATTGTTCCATGAACTAAAACAGAAATTTCCCGGTGTTCCTGATCATGTTGTATCTAATACGATCGAACTCTACTGCCACGACAAACAAGCCTGCGAGACACACTTGCACAGCGAAGTCAAGGCCTCCCTAACACACGCGTATCATGCGTCTTCCTCTGCCGCGGCTAGGCAGCACAATGAGCTCAAACTCAACCCACCATCTAAATGTCGCAATCAGCCGATAGTCAAACATGAGATTGCCAAACCAATCCCAATCAAGTCTGTCACATGCCAAGGCCCACAGACTGCAGTAATAAGCACAGATATCAGTAACAGTGAGAAGAAATTGAACACTGATGCAAATCAAAATGTGTTGGAGGCAATATCTGATGTGGAACCAAAGAATAACAATAGCATATCGCCAGTAACTACAATTAACATTGACAACTGTATTGCAAAATATAGCATTGAATCACCAAGTGATTTAGAGTTGTCTAATGGGAAAGCTAATGTTGAAAACTTATTTGAAGAAAAGGTTGAAGTTGAAAACAGCTGCTCGGATTCAAATGAAAAGTTAACAATTGCTAACATCTTTGCGGACAGTCCACCTTGTGACCAGGACATACCACAACAACCGGAAAGCACAAATTACAGAATCCATAAAAGCAACAAAATAAGGAGTAACCTCCATGAAAAATTAGAAAAAGGTAAAGAAAAGAAAACTATAAAAAAAGAGGCACCACTGAAGTTACTAGACACAGAAACAAAGGAAACAAGCGAAACAGAGGTAAAACTTGAACAAGCAGAGAAGCCAAAAAGGCCGAATACTCTCGACTTCATAAAACCAAATCCAGATACTGCATTTAAACAGACTCTGAGAGAGCCAGAAACAAATACGAGCAGGACAGTGTCACCAGTGCCACCCAAACAGGATACGCAAGCTGGAGTAAAGCCCAACACCACATACCGACAGGATCGTGTTTTTCCTTTGAATTTGTCAGTGAATGTTAATTGTCATATGGACTTGAGCCGTGGCTATGACGATCCGTGGTTAGAGGATTACGAGAGTCCTCGCGCAATAACTTCTGTTAATTTAACTGTGTGCACACCAACATCTAATATGGCTAGCCCAGTTTGTGAGTCTAGGGATGAGGATGCAGGGTTTGAAGGTCATGTGACTGTAACAGTGAGCCCGAGCACGGCGCGTCCTCCGCGTCGTCGGGCACCGCCACCACCTTCAGTTCATTCATCCCGAATAGAGTCTCCTAGACCATCTAGAGCGGCACCAGACCCACCAAGATCCAATACTACTGGTAAGTTTATTTAAGCTAGATCCTATTTCTTTCTTTTTTACTAGAAACTTGTGAGATCTTAATTAATTATCATTCCAAATATATTAAAACCCATTATGTAAGCACATAACTAAAACATTATTGAATTGGTTGTTGAACTTATGGGATCTCCAAATAAGTAGAGTTCATTACTTAAATTAACCTATTAAGTTTTGCTCCATTAGTACAAAAAGATTTCTCTTGCTTGAACGGACTAAATTACTTACTTACTTTCACTTTTTTAAACTACTGTAATTTACTAATGGAATGATTGAATACTAAAAATTAAATGTTATCGGATCACAGTCATATTAAGTTTATTTTCCTATTTTGTAATAAGTACTATAAACATTTCAGCAAAGTATTCTGCGGATTATGTAAATTTTGGTCCTGAATGAAAAGCTCATTGTTCACATAAAAAAAATTATACTCTTTATTTTTAAGTTCTTAAATGCACAACTAATTTTTGAATAATTTGTCTAACAATTTAACTATGGTAAAATAGCAAACAAAACAAAGTTATTTCTGTTAATTGAAGTGAAAGTAGAAGCTATGTTTGATACAGGCGCTATTCTGTTGCTTTATCTTTTCATATTTTTGCCTTTTGGAGACCAGAATTCGACATCATCATCAATATAAGAATTGAATCAGTAACTTATTGATCTGCACTAAGTACATGCATACAACTGGCCCTTGAATGGCTCCTAGACATTTTAATCCCTATTAAATTAAGACATCCTTTTATTTAAGGCCTTTGCCCAGCCAATATATTAAAAAAAAAAGGCCTTTGCCTTGCAGTGGAAAACTCCAGGCTAAATTAAATTGTCCCTAATGGTTACAGACCGATCCCTCATAGAGCGTCAGAGACAGAGGCTCGATTGTCTAGTCAAGGCGCTATCCCAGGAGAAAGGACACCTGGCGCAGCTAACACGAGAGACGCAGATCCTGGCAGCTCCCCTACCGCCGCTCTCGGCCTCCCAAAAGCTCAAAGAGTACGTCGAGAGGCTACGGAGCCAATGCGACTCGATGGCGAAGCGGCTTGAAATGGTTGGAAACGGTGAGTTCTGTTGGATATATCACTCATTTGGTGCAATATTGAAGTAATTGTAAAATTTTGTGTTTTTCCAGGAGTACAAAATAAAGACTTTTCCTTTGTAATTTAATAATATGTTCTTAGTTTTAACAAAGATTGTAAATGCGACATTGTTGCTCCAAATTAGCGATATACATAATACATACACATATAAATCACGCCTATATCCCCGAAGGCGTAGGCATAGGCAGAGGAGAACTAGACACCTACTTGTCGCCAATTATGTGAGGTCCTATGTTATAGGTGGCGATTGGCATATATCGGGCACAAAAATTGCAGTATATTGCTAGATGGTATAAGACACTCATCCCATGGGCGTCGTAAAAGTCGAATAAGACAGATTGCCCGGTGTAGACCAATAAGCACCTTGGGGCACCCGAATGGTGGAGGGCAGACCACCAACAACAGCATACCCAAGAGGGTTGGTTTTAGGCAGGCGTGTAAAACCTAAGCCAAAACTTTGACCAGTATGGATTGGAATATTGTCATCCCAATAACTCTCCGATCGGCGGTCTCTCGACGTGGTCGTTTTTGTCACTTTTCTATAAGTATTCATTCATCACTAGCACCTTTCCGGTGTGATGGATGATATGAATCAAAAGGAGTGGCTGGCTTGATGACGTCTGACCGATGAATGGAAGAGGAAACATACTGCGCCGACCCCAGATAGACTGGGAACAGTAGGCCATTCCCTAACTTTTTTTGACAGTTGGAAGTGATGATCACCGAACCATTTACATATCCATTACTACTTTACTATAATGGTATTGTGACACTTGTCCTATGATAACAGCAATGTATTAGTAAATAGTTCGGTGATAATCACCAACTGTCAAAAAAAGTTAGGGAATAGGCCTACTCGGCAGGGGAAGAGAATATCGTATACCTAGCTATGTTAGTGAATTGTGAAAATTCGTTCTTTTGTTTTCTCATGTTGCTTTGTTCATTGGAAACGAGACTGTGACGAAATTGCTGCTACGATGAAAAACATTGCACGTGACTAATTGAGACTGCGGAGCATGTGTGTGATGGCGCGCGAAGACTCCTTATCAGGCATTGTGTAATCAGCGCAATGGCTTTGAAGTAAACTAATGGACGGTTAAAAGAGCACAGCCATTTCCATTTTTATTGCAAAGACGCAAAGACACAGGTGTACAGACATATTATTGATGGATAATGGAATGTCCGTTCGATTTCGTCGTGCCGTGTGATGACGGCAGAGCAGAATACAATTGTCACCAACCCCACATCTCTCTCGCGGGTGTCGTACAAGGCGACTAAGGATAAAGACAGCGGTATGGGCAGCAGCGTTACTCTTATCACTATACTGCGTTTTATGTGGCCGATACATGGCATTAGGCCTCCTCCTATGACATGAGCCCGATCCCAATTCACTTAAAACTTCGGGGATATAGGCGGGATTTACGTGTGTACTCAATACTGCTGGAACACTTGAGTACGGGACCTGTGTGTGAAACATAACTCTACCTACATACGACATAACCTTATTACGGTGTATCCGGCAGGTGTTGTGATGGGCCTATGCTATAGTATAGGGGGATAATAAAGGAACTATCGTTAGCACTATAGGCCCTATAGAGTTAACGAAATGTTCCTTCAAAATACCTGCTTTATCTCTGGCAGCTTACGGTCTAATAATATACTACGGTATCTTTATCTCTATCAGATATCCGTCTTTATCAGACACTAGAATTTCGCGTTATGTAAAACATAGTTATCATGATCTAATTCAGACGAATCTGCAACAAAAAATTATCATCTTTCATGATTAATACTTGATAACTCTCATCCATTGTAATTTTCAAACCTTTGAGACTGTTTCTCTTGAAAAGTTGTTGGATTTCAATTACAAATTCATACAATTAAGATTACTTATAGTAAATTCAGTTATATGTATAGAATTTCAGTCAAAGTGATTGATAAATAAACTAAGAAACTTATGGATAGGATTGATAGGTTTTACCAATATTATTAATGTGCGGAAATCCTTTCAGCAATATTATTTATTGTGCCCTATGTTTTCCATTACAAGAATCTCAATATTACAATGCGGACAATAAGAATATGGGAATTACCGGCATCACATTAAAAACAATCTACGTCATTACATCAGAAAAAACATGAAATGATCCTTTGACAATTCAAAATACGACTACATACTTTGAATTATCTACAAAATGAGTCGCTTACACGTAAACATTTGTTCCATCAGTAATGACTTTTCAAGGTCTTCAATGGGAGCGAAAATCATTATGTCATTGCCAAGTTACGGGCTTGTATCTGGTGCATTTTACAATATACCTGTAACGTCATAGCTCGTCGGCAATGATGGGTCACTCTCTCTACATAAACATGGAACGGGGCAGAAAGAATACCCAAAGAGTTGAGGCAGCCGGCTTGTTGTAAAACCTAAGCCAAAACCTATGGATTGGAATGTTGTCATTCCAATCACTCTCTCCAGTCATCGGTCTCTCGACATGGTCTGTCTCTTTTATATATTATATTCATTCATCACGAGCACCTTTCCGGTGTGATGGGGGATATGTATCAAAAGGGAGTGGATGGCTTGATGACATCTGACCGATATGAATGGAAGAGCAAACATGCGCCGACCCCAGAAAGCCTGGGAACAGGGCAGGGAAATTTTTCACGTGCTTCCGTTCGTCTCGATTTATATTGTGTTTTTTTAGTTTGCCATATTATAGTTCCAAGTTTAGTAGATAATAATTATGTTTAACTGCCGCACTCAGAGACGTCAAATAACTTTGATGAGTATTTAATGTCAAAATTTTTCATTCAAATCTAGACCATAGAACCGGCAAGAATAGCTACTAGTTTTGAATTGTCATTTTTTGACGTTAAGTACTCACTAACGTTATTTGACGTCTCTGAGTGCGGCAGTTGGACTGATATCGTTAAGTTCATCCCAAAAGAAGGGCAGGAATGACGATTTTTTTCCGACACCTTCCAGTTCGCGAGGAGCGCGACTCGGGCAACTTCTACAGCAACATATACACCGGGCAGCAGCCGACGGCCTCGTGGCAGTGCCACCTCTGCACCTTCAGCAACCACCCGCTCATGAACAAGTGCGAGCAGTGCGAGATGCCCCGCATCCTAGGTACGTCCCGGGGCGACCCGCCGAAGGACTCGCCCGCGGACACTCGCCCGTCTTCGGAGCCCCCCTCGGCGAACATAACCCCCTGGGCCCGCCGCCGAGACCCGTGCCTTACCCAACATTAAACAAAAAAAAACTCACCAAGTTCCTTCCGAAAGTGCCTCAGTGTTCAAGTGTTGTGTGTGTGTGCGTGTATTGACATCTTTTGATAGACGTGCTTCGTTAACCCTCGCATGTGACAGCATGCATTTTTTTATTAACTAGAGAAAATGTCGATCGTGCTCCAAACTCTAGGTATGTTGTTGGAGTTTTCTTGCAGCGATTTTCGTGATCGTTGGAACGATACTTGCATGTGTGTTGAGTTGTTTTTTGTTATCGGACTGTATTAACATACATTGTTCCCTTTGTTTAAATGTTATGTAGGTACTATATTGACGACAGCATTCCAAATGCACAATCTCATAAAGTACCACAAGCTATATATGGTTATACTGTGTAACGTTGGAATGCTGTCATATATTGAGTATTGGCAACAGCGCATTTTATGCCTTAGTTTGTTACTATACTGTCTATTTTTGCACAAATGTTTGTATATATATATTAAATGTGCTGTTGGCAATCCCAATGACTTGCATCAATTTATACTTATTGTACAGTTTTATAATTAGGTTTATGTTGTGTTTATCTTATTAGCCCTCGGGTCGTTTGAAGAAATTATTGGAATTGTTAGAGATTAATTATTATTATGAACATATATTTATTAATTTAAATGTTTAAATGAATTTGGGACATCACACGTAGACTGGCTTATTACCAGTGTAGTAACGGGGCATCACAAGATCTCATCACGTAAGACTAGACTTCATACCTTGCCAAAAAGATTGTTTAATAACCTTTTACTTTTACATGAAAATATGGAGATTTGCTCATGTTGATAATTATGATCACTTACTTTTATATATTTGCTCACATGAAAACTTTACATTTTACACGGTAGACAAAATATAAAATTCTATTTATATCTATGTAGGTAATTAAAACAAATATTGCATTATAGTAGATATCTATTAAGGATAACTGCAGAATACATGCACCGCATAATAATTATAGCTATTAGTCAATATAAACTTATACATCACATTTTGTATTTTCCTTTGAATTGAACTTTATTTAAATATTTATCAGGTACGTCTTATACACTATTGATACACAATGAGTATTTTATATTATACTAATCGTTAAATATGTACCTATAATGTGTACTTGCCTAATGTCTTTTACTACAGGAATATATAAGAGTCCAATCAACAAAAATATATGGAATTATGTCGTATAGTATCACAATGACATGGCAATCAGAGTTTGACACTTATTTTAAATGAGAGAGAGAAAAAAATGTATACTAAGTATAGTATACACATTGAACATACGATAAATCACAAACGACACTAAATATCCGTCCGTATTCTTCATACAGACATTCGTCACTAAGTAGAGACTCGAATCTGGCACCTGTCGGTCGGATGATTATATTATCAACTCATAATATATTGTTAAAAAAATCCATCCATTCTGCAACCTGTTTTCGAATGTGACCCTAACGGAATCAGCTTGTTACAGCTTTGTGTAATCGAATTTGACTGTGATAAGCAAGGGTTTTGTCTTTCCATATTTTAAGTGTTTGAGTTTACACAATTTAATTAATTTAATTTTGAATGAATTATGGTTAATTTTGATAATGAGGTATCCGCAACCTCGCAGGATGCTAACATCATAAACAAGAACGTTTAATATATGACTTTTGATAATTCGATATAAATTACTTTCATACAAAAATAAATATTAATATAATAGGGATGATGAACTAATAAAGAATCACCAAAATATTGATTTACAATAATGATTTAGGTTATGGAGATTCGGTAAAAATCAGTAGTTGGCAAAACGTGGGTGCTAGTTCACCTCTGCCTACCCCTTCGGAGATATAGGCGTGATTTATGTATAAAATCAGTTGTTCCCAGATTATACTCGTGATTGATACATATTAATATTATACATATATAAAAATACAAAACTTAGCAATCCGCCATATTTGATCAAACGCCGCGTGACGTCACTATTTCGTTATTAAATTCTAACTCCGGTTTGACATTTTATTTCGTAAAATGTAAATGACGTGACGCCATACAGACGCCATTGCTATATTGGCGTTTTGACGTAAATTTTAATTTGCATTATTCTAAACATGTTTTTTCTATCAAATTACAAGTTTTTCAATAATTATAATTTATTTTGGGTAAAGTAGACTTAAAAACAACGTGGTGGAGTTTTTCAAAATTATTCATCGTGCCTATGCAATGCACCTCTCGAAGGATAATACGCGCAGCGTCGTCCTTTTATTTATGAATAATAAATATAATAATGTGGAGTTATGTTAAAACTCGTCGAACAAACATAGTTGTTTATGATGTTACATAACTATCGAACCCTCCGAGATTGTGGGTACCTTAAAAATAACCCTGTATAGGTCAATGTACTACTATTTTGTTAATGATGTTTATTTAAAAATTATCTATTAAAAATTGTATATTAAATAAAAATTATTATTTATGCCTAGAGAAATGATATTACACGATACAATAGTCCAAATCAGAAGTTCGGTTCAGGGTATTTTCATTTTTTTTATATCTCTATTTATTGACAAAAGGGCGTTTAATAGGTGCGTTACTTTAAATAATTGGTCGAGTAATTTTTTAAGTAGAAATAAACCTACATTTACTACAAATTACTTGATTAATTACTAAATGTATACTGATGTCTGAATGTTCTGCTAAATTATCGATTAAACTATTTAGAGTACTTAAGATGCCTTGCGTAGTTGTGTTAATCAATGTGATCAATCTAATATTGTGTAAATCAGGGAATAAATAAAATTTATTATTAAATTACTCAATTCTGTTTCCTACTTTCTATTGTCCTGTGTGTTGCAAGGTGAGTGTGACATTCCTAATACATACTTTAACATGTTTGTTGTCTTGTGTTGATGTGCAATTTTTTAATTTAAGACTCAAAGTTTTAAATTGATGTTTTATATTTTTATTACTTTAAAGTTTGTAGATTTTTTAATCTATTGTTTTGAAATTAAAACTTGGAAATTGGCAACACTGACTAACATGTGATCCATCCATAGATAATAATATTAATAGATTTTTTCTTCTACAGTACGGGCGCCAGAAGGTATAACCGTACGGCTGATGCCTGGACGACGCAGTAAGTACATCAACATAAACCACTAAAACGCATTTCTTTAAAGCTTTTATAAGTTAAACCATCACATCAACTATATTCGAAGAGCTTTTGCTGTAATGTAATTACTTAATGTCTGAATTGGGAATTTTGCTCATCAATCTTCAAAATTTTTTGTTTTCAGAAATAGTTCGCTCATGGGTATTATGAAGTTACGTCGGATAACCTTAAGTGCAGTAGTACAAATGGTTGAACGCATCTGTGATATTCGCATTTGGTAGTTAGTTTACGAAAAGTCTGATTTTTTTTTTATTTATGTTGTACATTTTTTTTTATTTCGCACATTCCAAAGCCGCTGTCGTTGAGTGTTTTGAAAATGAGTCCATTTCTTTCCTATTAACTCTGAGTGCTCTTGTACCAAATGCGGGTAACTGAGTGTTATTTACATTTCTACACTGCACTTAAGGTGGATAGGGAAGTTTTATATTGTAAATTGAGTAACCATTATTACTTAGCAGTAAAAATTAGTATTTATGTACTTTTCTATGCTAATCTATGTACTTATGTAAGGTACAGTAATGCGCATACGCTTATGATTTTTAATTTACGTATGGCATCTACATCGCAAGCTCTATTTGAAATGTTTATAATTTTTATTAAATAAGCCAAAAAATATTGAAGAACCGTCAAAGCACGCCTTGTGATAAACTCGCAATACTGCCAGGCCAGTGATTGTCAACCTTAAAATGTAAAATAATAAAGTTCAAATTTGGCTATGGTGGCTGATGGCTGGACTTTAATTAATTAGACTTGAAATACCTATTAGTTGTTTTTTCAGAGTATGCCAACGAAGAAGTAGGCTAACCTAATAACCATTGAGTAAATTATAAAATATGTAACAAGCGCAAAACTTATATACTATAAATAAAGGTATATATTGTTCTATGTAATGTTACGTGGGTATTGTTACTTTATAAGTTTATACCTATAGTTTCACTGCAACCATAAAGACTGCTTAGTGCGGTCAACAGATTTTAAATTAAAGTACAACACTTACAGTGTGTAACTCATAGTAAACAGTGTAAGTGTTGACTTAAAAAAACGAAAAATAGTTAAATATTTTTTCCCTTACTTTTATAATTATCAGGATCCAATCATATGTAGTGTATCTACAACTGTAAGTAAACACCATTATTTACAGGTACATACCTACTTTATTTTATAGAAACGATCAAAATATTTACATAATATTACCTATTTGCTTCCTAACATAATTGAGGATTGATTTTAAAAGAATTCGGTTATATTTTCAATATTTTTCAAACGAAAATAATAATGTTCTATCAAATACTTGGTTAAAAAAAAAGATCTACATTTATAAGTCATAGGGATGATGACACTAACAAATAATCACTGATATAATGATTTATAATAATAATTTAGGTTAAGGACATTTGTTAATCGTCACTTCTTATCAGATTATACTTGTGATTGATATTTATTTTATGAAAATAAAAGTACAAAACTTAACAATCCGCCATATTTGCTAAAACGCCGCGTGACTTCATTATTTAGTTATCTCCATTTTGACATTTTATTTCAAATCAAATTCACTAGTTTAATATAGAAACTGGCCTTTTTACGGAATAGTGACGTCACACAGACGCCATTGCTATTTTGGCGTTTTGGCGCAAAATTTTATTTGCATTATTCAAAACATGTTTTTTCTATCAGAATTGAAAGTTTTTACCAAAAAAAATATTTTATTAATTTTGTAAAGGTTACGTGTGTAACGTAAAAAAAACATGGTGTAGTTTTTCAAAATTAGTCATCATGCCTCTTGCAGCAGATTAATGCTACATTAACTTATCTTGCATTTGCGAACTAAGTTAAAAATATTGACAATATAATCGTTTAAATAGTCCAAGAGCAATTGAAATTTATTTAATTGGATATATATTTAAAAACAATTTAAATGTAAAATCGTCAGTTAAAATGGCGATTTCCGAACAATTATGTTCTCTCTCATTGATATTATGTACTTAATGTTTCATAATTATTTAGTTACCAGCAGAGATTCATGTTAGGTATCTAAGTACTTTCATTTATATAGTATACTGTACTAATATATTACCAAATGCAACCTGCTCAAAATATCTGTGCAACTTATAGCGTCAATATCGTAATTTATATTGTAACAAATTTTATATAAATAAAATGTAATGTAGTGTATTTAACAAAAGTGCACAGATAGTAGTTAGTCCGAGTATTACACAACCTTGAGCAATACTTTATTTTCTTAGGCGCTGCGCAAACGCCAATACTTTTTGTTGCCGACCCACCACCAGGGAACCATATAAACCGTGAAACACAAAAAGTATTTGTTTTCGTAGAGATGGATTGATTTCATGTGGATTTAGTGAAAATAAAATATTCACAGATAGCTTGTATCACACAAAATCCTACACAGAAGTGTCTACGTTTGCGCAGCGCTCAAGGGTGTTACCACAGCAATCGTTCGATTTTCGATCGACGTCATTAATCGTCGAGTAATTGTAATAGTCGACGTCGACCGATATCTTTTACTATAACAATTTCGAACCATAACAATCGCCTGACGTCAAATAAAAGTATCGACCGACGATCGATCAATTGGTGTGTGTGGTAACACCCTTAGAGCGGGTATTCATGAGAGAGCAAGCCTAGAATATTTATGCATATTTCACTTTGATAAGTTCACGTTTAAATTATCCCACTTATGAAGAAGTACCTTTACACTGAATAGGATGGTTTATAGGTGTGGCAGGTTTTTTGATAAATCAATTGAACGAATAATAACTTTGCTGAGATTAGAACTTAGAAGAGAAGGTAGTCAATTACCGCATCGCTGTTCTAAACCACTATGGTTATAAATAACTTATTGTAAACATAATGGTTGGAATAACATAAAACTTCTTTTAAATCAATACAACAAATATGGGTTGTCTAATATTATCATATCCATTGGTTTGTTAACGAATTATCTGTCTGTCTTCCAACAATCTTGTTCATTTTACCAATATGTGTACAGTCAACAGCACGCCAGGCTACCTCAAAATGTGAAATTTTCTTATCTTAGTCGACTTTGTGCTTCACTACAATTAAGTTATAGTTGACAATCTATTGAAGACTACTTGCTTTTCTTTTGGCTCGATTATAGTAATGTTAGCCACATAGGTACACATCCATCCAATTCGTTATGGTTTTACTCGATTTTAAATATTTTGTATAAGACTAGCGACCCGACAACTCATAGAGTGCGCGCCAGATGAGTCTGCGCGCGATGAGTGGCGCTACTCGCTCACTTTTTAGACACTCCTAGACAAACAAAATAGCAGACGAAGTTTTAGTTCCAATTTTGACCACGAGCAGACTTATCTGGAGCGCTCTCTATTACAGAGTGGTCGCCTACAATTTAATACTCAGAATAAAAGTATTTATAGTCTCAGAATCATACAGGTCAGAAGAGTAGTGGCCCACTAATACACTATGTTGATCGCACAGGTATAGAATTCTGGACATTGATAGATAAACGCAAAATGGCATCAAAGGGGAATTGTTCCATGTTTTCTTACTGTCCCAGTTTGAAATAAAACCCTACGGTAAAGGGATACAAAACTGTACTTTCTTTAGACGTGTGAAAATCTTAAGATCCGGCTCCCAAATGTCTCAGGTCAGGTCTTCCTTCCCGCAACCCGCAACGACGAGAAATTTTTCTTGATCTTTAAAACCATATCGGGTCATATTTAAGGAGCCGCTTCTTAAAAACACATGAAGTTTAGATTCATGCATTTAGTTAAAATTAGTCTAAGGAAAGTTTGTATTGTACCTAGTGGAAATAATATTGCTGACACAAAGCCATTATACAAACAAATAAAATAATACCGAATATAATATACGGTATAAGTTGCAATTGATGATGTACCGTTTATGTACACATCAGAGTAAAACATCACTGTATTTAACTTACTGATACGACAGTCCTACGAGCTAAAGTTCTTCGTCATTCGTATGCTGTCCTCTTGTTATACAAATAGGTACATCTAAGTACTACAATAAATGAACTAGCCAACTGATTAGCTAAAGTTGTAAAAAGATGTTCTGTGAGGTTACTTCACATAAATAGGCCTTATTTTATGTTGCATAATTCAGTATGCCTATTCATCTATGTATGGGATGGGCCCTCAACAAATAATGTAATAGGAGTAACTATTGCATAAAAGTAAGAATTATATCACTGTGATTTCTAGTCGAAGCTCGATACTTCACAAGCTCTATTGTATGTGTGTAAGCATTTGTTTAGAAATTTTATATTCATGAAAAGGTAAACCTACAGTAGGAAATGAAAAACAGTACTTATAATACATTGGACATATTGCCTTTTGTTTTAAAAATGTGGGCAAAGTGAAATGACTCCAATTAAGTAAACATGTAGAAATGAGACTTCATATTTTCTCATTATTATATTAAGGTTTATGCACTATAAAATTACTTTGCCAGAAATAGGTAAAAGTTGTTTTTAAATAAATTTAAAAAATATTATATTTAAAAAACATAATAAAAGGTAAATAAATCAAGTAGGCTTGAATACTACAATATCGCCAATTTCCTGAAATAGGTTCTTAAAATTAAAATGCATTAAAAAAGGCAAATAAGTAGATATTTATAAATTTATTACTGTATCATACAATGTTGTAATGCAAAATAAATGTGGTTTGTCTTTATAATAAAAATATATAATGCTTTTATAGTTATTATACAATATGAAAAATATTATAGTGTATTTTTTTTATTAATCAGCACATTTACCAAATAAACTTGTTATTGAAATTTGTTTATAAATTGTGTTTTATTTACATAATTTCCTTTGCCTGCTGACCAACAGATGACTGGTATATCCACTCTGCCATGTAAATACATCTATACTATTGATAACATGTATAAGTATAATTTTCATTATTTGGAGAAGTTGTGCACCATGTTTTTGTTATGCAAAGGAACATAATTATTTTATCTCATTCTCAAGGAGAATTTTTAAAATTTACCCACCCTGTTCAGATATTAAAACCATCACACCTATGTTTATCTCTGTTTAGCCAAAAGTTGTGAGTTACTCCTGATAACACTACAAAATTAGCAATTTGTACCATAATCAGTTGTTTGTAACATTCAATAAACATTTTTTTACTATTATCATCAAGTTCCAAGTAAGTAGCACAAGCATTTGTATCATGGATACTAGATTAATTACCTTAATTTTAATATACATGATAGTTACTATGTATAAATATTTACAATGTACAATTGTACACAACTGTGATGTATTCATGACAATCTTTTACCCTGAACTGTATAAAAAACTAAAGCGGATAGCCATGTATCTGACCAGTCAACCAAATATTTTATGGTCAGAAAGCCATTAATACATCATAAAGGAAATGCTATAGAAGAAAGAAGAAGAATACATCATAAGTCACTTTGGTATATCCATAAAGGTTTTCCAAATTAATATAAACAGCTAAAAACACCTTAAGCTTATATTTTAATACAGGTTATTCACTGATCAATTTTATATTTTTCCTCGACATTATCTTACATACAAAACAACTAACCTAATTCATATGTTAGGCACTTATTAAATTACTTAATTATCCGTTAACATATAATTTAAATAGCAGTTCCTCGTTCCAAATTCTGCTTGATTTCTGCTGTATGTTCACCATAAAACCGCTCCAACTTTTTGTTAAACTTGGCATTCCTTTCGTTAATATAATCTATGTCAGCATCGTCATTGTGTGTGCGCCTCCGTGAATATTTTGCACGTTTTGCTATCTGTCCCTCCAAGTCATCTACCATTTTATTGACAGCCTCTTTGCGATCAGTATGCATTCCATGAATAATCACATTAGGGCCTCCATAGAAGGAATCACCATACTTCTGTTTCTGCCTTTCGTACTCCTCCATATCAGGAGCATCCATATTTTTGACAAGTCTGTTGTATTGACGAACAGTTGCTTGTTCATAAGTGGAAAATCCTTGATCGTGATTTTTCTTCTTCTTTTTACGTTCCAACCTCTCCGCTTCAATAGCAGATATATTCAAAAGCTTAACTCTGTCATAACTTTTACCTTCTTTCTCAGCTTCTTCACGTTTTTGCTGGTCTTCAAGTAACCATTCCGCTTGACGACGCTTTGCTTCATAATTTGCAGGTAATTTATTTCTGGCCTCTTCGGCAACTACCTCTTGGTGGTTATGAGTTCGTGCTTCATTTCGGGCTGAATGCAGGGAACGCAATCTTTTCATTCTTTCAGCTTGCTTCTCAGCAAAACTCATTTCTTTTGGGGCAGACGTAGAGGCCTCAGTTGAACTCATATTGTCGAGGTCACTAAATCGATTTGAATTTTTGAAATAGACTTAAATATCTAGGATCAACAACTGTTTAGACGTGAAACCACTAGAATAACAATAACATTAGCTTACTATTGTGTACATAATCAATTACACGCACGCAGTGCAAGCAGAGAGAGCTCGCTCTGTCATTGTCACGAAAGTCAATGTCAATCAATTGTCATCATGACAACATTTAGTTTTAAATTCTCCCTATATTTTAGGGAAGGCAAAGGGCCTAGCCCATACAGCCAAGTCTTTAGTGTATATTTTATCTGTAGTCTTATGAAATAATGAGTGGGTGAAATGTATGAATGAAATGAATTTTACGTTAAAATATGGGTGTCACACATTTTAACGCATCTAGGGAGTGCTTGGAACGAATTTAATGGTAACAGAGTTCATGATAGTGCTTGATGAAATGGATAAAACCACTTTTTATAGTGATCTTCAAACACATCATAAGACTTATTTTCGATGATTCTGCATAATTGCACATCAACACGGATGCTTGTGCATCAAAATAACACCACTTTCACTGCACAAAATCCACTCTGTAACAATTTTTGAATTAGCGAAAATAAATCTGACTGACACCACGAAACGCGCCAAACAGTCCTCATGACAACATTTATAGTATCCCTTCTCAGGGAAAGCAAAGAGATCTAGACCATACGGCCATGTCTGTAGTAATTATTTCACATTAAATTGAACGAATGAAATGAATTTTACAGTAAATATGGGTCACGCATCTAGGGAGTGCTTGAGGCGAATTGAATGAGAACAGATATTAAAAATTAGATGTTTCGGGAATGTGAAAGCTTACAGTATAAATACCAGCTAGGGGCAGAGGTATTTTTGCTTGAACTACACATACCAATCATTTCTGATTTTAATACTAGAATAATATTTTCCAAAAGCTTCATTTATGTACGGGAGACTTTGGTGCCACATACCTAACTCCTAGTAAATTGAAGTATTGCACTTGGACCACTGGGTTTTTTAAAGGAGCTTTTAAATATTAATAAAAAATTAATTAAACTTAAATGTTGACAGTGACATTTAGCTATCATCATACCAAATGTCATCAAAACCCGTCTCGTAGTTTATGCATGATGCGTGCACAAACATACATACAGACAGACAAAATGTAAAAAAATTGGAGATTTCACTTCCTCTTCTCTCATACATACATAAATAAATCACGCCTATATCCCCGAAGGGATAGGCAGAGGTGAACTAACACTCACTTTTTGCCAATTATGTTAGGTCCCATGTAAAATGTGGCGAGCCTATTGCTATTTATCGGGCACAAAAGTCGTAGTACATTGCTATGTGGTATAAGAGGAACGCTGCTTCCTATTCCTCATCACTGATTTATCCGTAGTCGCCTTGTACGACACCCACGGGAGAGATTTGAGGTGGTGACAATTATATTCTGCTCTGCCGTGACCACACGGCAATTACTAACATCATATATGCTTTTTGGTTTAAGGTGGACTTGACCTGTTTTATTCTATATCTCTATAGTTTTATTCTAGGATTTCAAAATTAAAGGAACTTCAATTCATAAAAGTATCATAAATTTAATCCATATAAAAAATGATCAATTTAATAGTCTGAATAAAATGCCGAAGTTAATGTATAACCTCAGGAACACAGTGTATAGATTTAAATCATAATACATATTTTAAATTTAATGTTACTTTTATTCATTCATTCATTCATTACTCCCTCGTAAAAACGCAATATCGAGGACGTTGACATCACTATTAATGAAGTGCAATTCAATTAGGGTTGCTGATTACAAAAAAAAACAATTTGTACTTTTTGTGGCTCGAAAAAAATTTAAGTTTCTCAGAAATAATCGGCTGTGCTGGCACCTTTTTACCCATGCTAATTTTATAAAGTCAGGGACACTGTAAGCATATACAGCATAGGTACTCTTAATGTTTATGAGCGCCATGAGCAGCATGAATAAAGGGCAAAATAGTCTTAATATTGTTTTATTTTATTAATTCACTTATGATTTTATATTTCCATGTAGTGTGGCAAAAAATAGGCTTCAAGCGGCCGCAAAAGTGTAGGTAGGTATGTACTTAATGCTAAACTAAATATAAACACGCAACGTATATTGTTAAAACGAAATTATAATTGGTAATTAATTAATACAAAATGACAAAATTACACTTATTTATTAACAACAAACTTTTTTTAATTATTGTCTAATTAATTGAAATGCGATAATGTTCAACCCTAGGTAGTCTCGTGGGGAGTGCGCTGGAAGATCGTTTGCGGGAGTGATCTTATACCACCTAGCAATAGCAATGTACTGCGACTTTTGTGCCCGATAAATGGCAATAGGCTCGCCACCTATTACATGGGACCTAATATAATCGGCGAAACGTGGGTGCTAGTTTACCTCTGCCTACCCCTTCTAGGATATAGGCGTGATTTATGTATGTATGTATGTATAAAAAAAGTTATTCAATTCAAACAATGCAAGGAAATGTTGTTAATTTTAAATGGTACCAAAAAGTTAAGGAAGATGTCAAAATGTCTAATACTGAGATTTCAATGTTAGCTGTGGAATAATTAAATATTGAGACACATTATTGTTATGACTGTATGAGCAGAATCCTGTTGCTTTCCTAAACGTAAGAAGAAATTAAGAAAGTGAATTAAGCTTCTCAGCATAGACTATACAGTTTATTTGGTACTGAGCGAGAATGTTCGTTCCGTTTGTTCGTTCGAACGTAACAACGTAATCTGTGGAAAAAAACAGTCTGTCGGTGTTTTGTAACTGTGACGGTTGTGTGCAAATTGAGTGCTTACTATTGAAGTATTTTTTTAAAACCTACATAAATAGTGTTTTTGGAGTACACAATGTCGGATGAAATTGCAGAAAACGGTACAGCTAACGGAGACGTCCCTGAAATCGAGCTGATAATAAAGGTAGGATTAGATTTACTCGCGTTATCATTAAAGTAACGTCCGTCGGCCAGTCAACACGACACGCGTATTCTCGGCCTTCGCACTTGTAAGGAGATGGCATAAGCGATTATTTTCTAGTCGGCGATGATACTAAATTAATAAAATTACCAATCTATTAATGCAAAAGATGTTATTGTTGTATCTTGATAGTAATGCGACGCTTGTTATGTTGCATGATATTGCCGTGTATGAATCGTATGCATGAAAGTATATTATTACTGCAGTTATAATGCGCGTTATTTAGGTCAATTGCAACTATTTTGTGCTCAGATCGGTCCAGATTGTGATGTTTGACAAATAAAATGAGTATCTACCTACCTAAAGTGTATATTAGTAATGAAAAGCAACAGGATATTGCTTCAACTTAACTTCAACGTTTTGTGGACACCAAAAATTGTAATTATTAATCAACATTAAATTACTATCATTGTACACTGTACAGCTTTAGACACCTCTAATAATAAGTAATTACATACATTTCCACTTGTAAAGTGAAATCAAAGTTGCAATAAATATTTTGTAAACATATATCTCAAAGAATCCTATGAAAAACTTATTAGATTTCCACTTTAATGGTCGTGTAACATAATTTCAACATTAATTCTTAAACAACTTTCATCTCTTACTGTATTTGATATAAATTAAACTTTTGTATCCAATTGTTGTTCAATTAAAGTAATAAAGTCTGTTATACACTTTTTATATAGGTACCAAATCAAATATTAAAAAGCCTCATATCTCAAAACAGCAAAAATTTGTTAGACGGTGTTAGTTCTCTGTCCAATTATGAGTTATTTTGACTCTAAAATATTATCACTTAGCACAACAGAAACTGAATCACTATACTAGTATATAAATTATGCAGTTTTACTAATAATGTGAATCATCCATGTTGCATTAATTAGATTTTATATATTCAGTAAAACTGAAAACATTTTAATCTTGTCTTTACAAAGTAAATGTTATATTAACAAGCAAAATATAAAAAATTATGGCTAGTAAAATATGGGCCACTATTTAATCCTTTTTCTTGTTAATCTTTAGAAAGAAACAAATAATTATCAAACATGCAGATAAGTGGTCTCTAGTGGCCCCAGCTCAGAATATTGCCAGCTTTGCAACTAGTACTGTTCTTCCCCTGGAACTGATCATGCTTAGTTCATTAAATAACAGTATAGGTAGGTAATTATGCTTAATTTTTCTTTTGATCGATAATTTTGAATGTATTCCACACTTTCTGCTGCACTCAGAGACATCACTTAACTTTAACGAGTACTTAATGTCAAAACATGTAATTTAAATCTAATAAGTTAAATACTCATTAACGTTAATTGATGTCTCTGAGTGCGGCAGTTAGACTTTCAACACTGTGATTGTTTCCCAGGTTTCTTGTTGAAGCGTGAGCAATAATCGTGAAAAATATTAATATTTATGTTTATATTTTGTTTATGAAGGTGCTTGGTCCAATATATGGTACACAAACAAATGGGTTTTCCTGTATCACCTTAGCCTTTAACTTCACCAATGTTAGAATGCCAATCTAATCCAGTCCCCTGCATGGATTATTAAATTCTACAAGCAGTGGTCAATATCAAATTATATACAAACTTATAATTAAATAACAAATACCTATATATTTATTATTATATAATTTTAAAAACGTTCACAAAATGATTTTTAAAAAAAAATCATATAGTTACTCAATTCATTTAGTTTGCATACAACTGAGTGTGACAGGTTTTAAGATCAATGAATCAAGATTACAACTCTATTTTCTTAAGTATTAAATTTTATAATTTATATATGACAATAGTGATTGTCATGCTAATGTTTAAATCCTTTGATTTAATTTTGAGCTCGGCTATTGATATTTCTTATACACAAGTGGTTGCCTGCGACTTACCCCATGGTAATGTCGGTTATAATATAGTGTATAGCCTTCCTCAATAAATGGACTATCTAACGAAACACGAAAATTTAGTCAGTAGTTCGAGAAATAAGTGCGTTCAACTAAATAAACTAACTCTTCAGCTTTTTAATATAGAATAAATTTCACAGTAAAATTATTACAATTTCTGTCTTGCATATTTTCTTTAAAGTTGTTACTGTGACTGCTTCAGAGAAACACTAACAGCCTGTTTCAATATTCAATAAAGACAAACCAATTGCAGCTTATCTTAGTTACATAGCAAATTAAATAAACCACGGTTACATAAATTTTACAAAAAAATGGCAGAAAGCTAAATCTAGTTAAGTATAATTATAGGTATTACTGAAATCAACTTTACAGGAATAATAGTAATAATCATTTTTAAATCTAAAGATAAACAATTAAACATTGTATGCATTATACAGCAATAAATAGCACCCAAAAAAATTTACACAATTTTTAACCAACAACTTGTCAAAATGCAAAAATTTAGCATTGCACAGAGGTAGCCGAATGTCTTCCAAGCCTTTTTATGTATAAAAATATTTATAGTTTTAATCATCCATCAATCACAAAAGAAAGGCAAGTTGTGGAAACAGCTCACACAGTATGCAACAATTTTAGCATTACAGACAGAACTAGTACCAATCGAATCTCTTAGTGGTAGTATAGATTAGAAATATTTAGTTTTAATCTACTATCAATCGCAAAGCAAAGGAAAGTCGCGGAAACAGCCCACACATTTCGTGCACAGCGCTCATAAAACATCTGTTGTTTTGGTCGTCCATCATCCGCATAGTGGAATTATATAATTTAATTGCATTGCACGTATTACGGGCGGCAAATTGCTGCTTGGCCGCGAATTCTTTGAGAATTCTAAACAATATTCCACATTAGTTGGAATATTGTTTTGAATAATTGTGGTAGATACTAAATATAATTTTTTAAATAACATTGTAATGCCCGAAGAGAGTAACCAAGTTGTGAAGCACAGTGTATCAACTTTATAAGTTGTCAGAACACTAAGAAAACAAAGTATAAGAACTTCGTTGCCGTGTGGTGACCTGGGTGACCCTCAATCTCTTGCGCGTGTCGTAAAAGGCGTATAAGGGTAAAGACAGCCATGAGTAAAAGGCAGCCGCGTTGCTCTTATACCACCTAGCAATATGTATACTTCGATTTACGTGCCCGATAGATGGGTTGGTTTTATTCTAACATAATTGGCGAAACGTGGATACTTAATACACCTCTACCTATCCTTTCGGGGATAAAAGTATGTCTAAAAATTCCTTACTATGTAGGTAATTGCGATATCCATCAATTATGAAATGTTTATATTGAGCCGTGGTGACATGGATGAGTAATGGGCAGCAGCAACCTCTCATACCACCTAGAAATTTACTGCGATTTATGTGCCTAATATAATTATAACAATAGATTCACGACCCATTCATTACATGGACGATTGGCGAAACATGAGTGCTTAAATACACCTCAAGGGGTAGAAGACCCTTTGGTGATCAATAAACATGATTTGTGTTATAGTATTTAAAAACTTTTGACTAATTCTGATATTGATCATGCGACATGTTTGTGAAGATTAGGACCCGATGTTGTTTGTTACGTAAAAAGTGCCCTGCGGGCCTAGCACGGGGACGTGGACAAGTCTCTCCCCACCACTTGACAGTGTTTTGTCTCGGGGTTTAGTGGGAGCCAGAGCAAAAGATTTTCTTTCCCCCGAAGGAGATGTGTCCACGTCCCGTGCTACGGGGGCAGGGTGGGGAATACATTCCACCCGAGAGAGAGCTCAGTGCGCCTTTGAAACAGAAACCGGCGCGGGCGCTGCCCGGGGGAAAGTGACGCTGCGGTGCACGCGACTGATCGTGCGTCCGGAGGACGGCTGACATGAGCCATAAGCATGCTCGCCTATCGTATTCAAGAATACGTGCATACTTTTTTTTAAGGGGGTAAGCAGAGGTGAAATGTGCCCACATTTCGCAACTTAGGTTAGGTCCAATGTAAGAGGTGTCGAGCCAATGGCCATCTATCGGGCACGGAGATCGCAGTACATTGCTAGGCGCAGTGGGGTTTTGTCCAGGGGGGTATTTTATCCCCTTATTTACGCATCGGCATCAGGAACTCTGCTGCGACTGGTGTGTGGGACTCGGGGCACAGGTGGGCATAGGCCTACGCCAGGGATCTTCAAAGCCATTGGGCTTCCCGCGACCTTTATCAATGGGTATAAAAAGGTTTAAAAAATTTCTGAATTCCTAAGTTATTTTACGTAGGTACTATATCCAATTAGTTCAATGAGAGCAGTTTTACATTTTCTTGTACAAAACTCTCAAACTGGTAAACGTTATTATTCACCTAGTTTAAACAGACGACGGGTGACTAGTTTTATGATTTGCAATATTATTCATAATAGGGTCATAAAAGACAGACAGAGACCTATGTCGTACTTATTTGAGGACTTAATTTCGCTTTCAATTTTCCGATAAGATTCTCAATAAGTGGTTCGTAGAATTTAACGTTCAGGTAACATATTGATATGCTATCATAATTATTTCCACGTTATACACGTCAACAGTTGCTTCATAGTTAGTTTCCTGGGCTATATCGTGATTATCTATTTTCTTTATGTATTGATTGATTCGTAGAATAGCATTATGAATTGTAATGGCCTACAATTCATAATTCTATTCTACTACTACTTTCATAATCATCAAGTGGGTACCTAAACAAATGGAAAGGTTGGCAGTTTTAGTTAAAATATATTGTTCTGTTCGCGCCTGTTGTCCTACTTTGAACCTTGTGTTTAATTTATGAGAACGTATCTAAAACAATCACAGTAGTTAAGTACATAGGTACCTACTTGAATATTTTAATGCGACCTCTTGTTTTTAGTACCTATCCGATATTCGAATTGATGACTTTTAAGCAGCTTAATTAAAGAAGAATCATAGAAATTAAAAGATACACCTAAATAAAAGAGCATTTCTATAAAGTACCTACACCTGTTTTTTTCCCCGAAGGAGTAGATAAGATACAATGTCATAATATTGTTGTTACTAAAACACAAAATAACGAATGCATAGAACGCACTAACAAATGACTTGAGAAATGTATTTTGTTATTTTCTATTTTAGCAACAGGAAATGTGTCAAAAAGTAATACTATTGAGACACGGCAAGACACGACAGTTACGTCAACACTTGCAAAATCAGGGGGCCTAGACAAGGTAACATACCGACAAAGATAACGAAGTTCGATAAAGCAAAATATATGGGATTTGACGGAAGTCGTCGTGAAATCACGTGACCAAAATCGTCTTCGTAAGTTCCTAGTTATGTTGGTAGCGCAAGCTAAGACGCTGTAGATACCAAAGTAATTTGGCCGATCGTGACGAACTTCGACACGTTATCGTTATGAAACGATTGCTACTTGGCTACGGGCCCAGGCCCCACGATAGATAGCGACTGTCGATTTAAGAGTGTTACTTTACTGCGCGTTAGCTCTTCGACGCCATCATTCGCTTTTCTTGGTTGCCTTACCTTCTCACCAAGTGACCGTCTGACCCCGAATACAGAAACGCTAATCAAAGTTTGAGTCTTGCTTAACATTTAACTGCCGCACTCAGAGACGTCAATTAACTTTAATGAGTATTTAATGTCAAAAATTTTTATTCAAATCTAGACCATAGACCCGGCAAGAATAGCGACTAGTTTTGAATTGTCATTTTTTGACGTTAAGTACTTTGACGTCTCTGAGTGCGGCAGTAAATGTTGTAAAAATTGACGTTTTTCGATACAAATTCTGACAGGTAATGTCCACTTAACTTTTTAAGCAGTGCCCCAAATTTGATTAGCATTTCTGTATTCAGGGTGTAAGAGTGATGTCACTTGATGACAAAAATGTTGAATTTGTGCGCAAAAAGTGTCCCCTGACTAATATAATAAAGCATCTCAGTTGTATTCCGCCTACGACTGGATCAGTTTTTTTATATTAGCATTTTACCAGGCTATGTCCGCGTATACAACAGTTCCAATTGTAACTAGAGAACATTTAAATATTTTGCGACCTAATAAGCATCCCTTTTTTTTATTTTCGCATTTATATTCTTAGTATGGACAATTTAGGGTTTTATGGGAAATTCTTGGAGAAAACATTTTCCACGAAAAGATTGCACATCGTTTAGTAGATTGACAGTCTTAGATCCCGAGTTTCTAGACATACTACCGAAGTAGTATAGTAATGTGCTTGGTATGGTTGGCTTGGTTTTTTGTTTTAGTTAGCTTAGTTTTGTAACAAATAGAACAATAATGTATGTAGTTGGACAATTTAATTTTTAAGTTGCATCCTTGCATCTCAATTTCAATTCCTCCATTTCTCCGTTGCTGTAATGAAAATAACTTAAAATATTCAGTTACATAGGTAGTTATTTGTTTAAATAATCGCGTAAACATGTGAAAATAACAGCCTTTACACACCTTGTCGCGTTCTCTCGCCGAAGGACATTTTACCACGCCTTAGAGACATGCGCTTGCGCAACCACGCGAGTGGATACTTAGCCTGGTGCATGTCACTAATGACTAGAACCAATATAATTATACCTTTGCTGACTCTTACGAACTGGCCTATTATATGACGTCTTTCAAGTGACTAGATTTGCAGATACTAGGTACTTTGAAATAACGATAATTTGTAATGACATGATTTGAGTAAGTGTTTATTTAGTGATGTAAGGTTTTACATTTTTCTGCGAGTAACATGGCCGATAGATGGCAATAGACTCGCTCCCTATTACATCGAAACTAACATAGCTAGATTAGTTTATTAACGTAGTTATGTATCATGGACTGGAGGGAGTGGAGATTTGACGTAAAATAGGCGATGTATAAAATAACATATACAGATTTACCTGCATTTACATGTATTAATAATTGGAAAATTCCCTGTACATATTTACAAAGCAGCCAACTATGCAGCATTAAAAACTTGTCTCGCTTATTCATAAAGCAAACAACACATTTTGGTGGTTTCTCAACAAGCCCAGTGTAAGTGTATCTAGCTATAGATAGTGTGATTCGTTGTCTTTTGTAGGCTGTGGCGTTGTTAGTAAAGTATTTAAGATCAAGCTTTAGTAAATTATTATCAATTATTATTTAAAAATTGCATAAAATTTTATTTGCTTAATAGAGACTGAAGATGGAGTTGGGTATATCATACACCGCTAAGAGTCGTGTAAAATGGTCTTAGATTAGTATAAAAAGATAGAGGTAGCTGTGTGGGACAATTTTTAGTTCTCAATAAAACCCTGCTCAACACATATGCCGTCTACCCTTTGCCAGTTTTATCAGTGTGAAGATATTTTCAAGTCAGTCGATTCTTTTTCTTTCCCTTCACCTTTTAAGAAGCGAATTATGTCGACAAAATAGAAATAGATTTGGAGGCGAAGATCAGGCTCCCTATGTTTTAGTCCCCTAACCGGTTCTACCACTATCCCTATCTATATCTCTTATAGCTTTTCTTACTCTCACTCGGTTCTCGTGCCTGCCGCCTTAGATTGACCTCAAAAAGGCGCATGCATAATTGGAATACAGGTTTTGTTTTCTGTCAGTCGTTATGTCTGCCTCGTCCAATGATGACTCAACTTCAGTCATTAATACTGGCCTTGGTATTGTTAATCCAAATTCAGCATTTTCATATCAGTTCACTCAAAATGGGTTTTCGCAAGGCGAATTGCAGGATTCATAAACAAACAAAACTGATTGATTGATTTTTAATTTTTCATCAGTTCTGTCTCATTGGTTGATGGTTGAATAACAACGAGATGTTAATAGAAATTTATTGTAAATCAATCAAGCGGGCCAAGTGAGAGTTTGTCGTCATAGATAACCATCAAATCAATGTTCACGGTCACAGATACTAGTCGTGTCGGATCGATGCGATTGCGTCAGGCGCTCCATCTTTCGAAACGCAAATACCAAGCACTGCAATGGATTTGCATAGAACGTTAATGTTACCGCGTTGTGGGCAAACTTCGTGATCTGACGCTTATGTTCAGATCGGCACGAATGAATGGGTGAAAGTCAATTTTTGTTCGACAATTCACAATTCCGTTACCCAATTATAAACTTTATCGTACCACGATTCAAGATTATCTGTTGCTTTTTTTATTGACATGTACCCCGAACAGGGGGCCTACCGCCTAACTCGATTGCTAAAGCAAAAGCTATAGTTTATGACGTCATGCTGTCATTTCGCACCAAATGCACCTAAACTATTAGCGATAGCTTTGAACGAATGATCACCGAATGATTTTGTATAAATTTGGCACAAAATCCGTGCCGCCTAAAAATTCAGGATTGCTGCTATAGCCGTAAGCACTGCATTGCAATATAGCTATCATCAGCAATCGAGTTAGGCGGTAGGCCCCCATTTCGATAGCGATGTGACATTTATTTGCGGTGACGTAGCGATGTGACCGTTATTCGCAGGAGTTTCACAAGGGACTGTCCGGCCGTCATGCCATGTGACAGGGTTGATCTAGGTATGATGCTGACCGTGACTATTCGTGACTTCAGAGTTCAGACTACCCAAGACTAAAATTTCGTCGATCAACCTTATATTTTGTATGAAGGAAAACATAATGTCGATTGATATAATTTGATATTTTGTGGTAGACTGAAGTGCTGTTGACTGCACTACACTTCACGTTTGTTTTCATTATAAGCACTACGTCCCTTCTAATGGTATAATTTTGCAATTATTATTGTCTTGAGCAGATGGCTCTTCATCAGTCACGTGTACCTCTAGAAAAACGTCGTCCATTTTATTCACACGTAATTGGGATTATTTTTAAACGCACCGCCTGGCTGACTGACAATAAGTTTTTCATAGTAATTCGCTCGGTTTTTTGTGTTCTTTCTTCGTGAGGTAACAGGGTATGCGAGCGGCCGATGTTCGCATGTTTCAGGCATACGTAATTAATTACCCACAATCGACGAAAGTCGTGTAATTATAGAGTCGACAATGCTATAATTAAATAATACTCTTATTAATTTGTAGATAGGCATAGTGGATAACACAACAGGGCTAGCCTTTGTGACGGTCGCGGAGACCTTAAAACCTTCACGGTAAGAACGAATTTCTTAAGCGAGCGCCCAAGAACATCGTGACATTCCACGATCTGTAATTAAAAGTGAATTTTGCTACAAAATAAATAATATGCCCATGTAGTTTTATTGCACCACGCGAGGTTTAATGGAAACCCATAACTCATCCACTTAAATTCTTAATTGTTAAAAGAGAGGTCGGAATAATAAGTATCCCTGACAATATTTATACCATATCACACTACAGAATTTTCAATAAATACTCGACCACTTGTAAAGGTATCATTATGCAATATTTAAAATTTGAAATGAATCATTACATATATGGCACAGCAGTGATCACTAAATTCTTTCCACTTTAAACGATCGTTACATACTTATCTTCTTTCGCTTCATCCAATCTCATGACGAATATTTTAAGGGAAAACGTATTGCAGTTCAAAAATGGCGGGTTTTTATTTACTTTCCAGTGTAGATGGACTTATATCGCAAAAAGTCATTGGAGTTTAAGCTTGCTTAAACTGAAATTAATTGGTAGATAACTTATTCCATTCTGACAGAGCCCTTTTTGGATGCGTGTTTCTTGTTATTCAGGCAAGTGTAATCCGACTGTTCCTTTTCAATGTGAACGCTGTAAAGGTCAAAACGCCCTAATGATAACCCTCTTGCTGTCGTTCCTTAAGCTACTTACCAGATGAGCTAGAATAATATATGTTGTTAATAATAACCTAAATTATTCACTTATTTATAAGAAATAGGCTTAAGTGGTTACTCATACGATTATTAAATGTTTAAAAAGTTGTTACGAGCCAATCGTATTTGCACTTTGCTATGCATTTTTTCTTAGGACAGGTGCAGGTAGGGTGCGGTGGCGCGTGCGCAGCGGAACGTGCGGAGTGTGGTACACACGGGTTTGGTTTATGTTGTTGTCAGGCATTGCAGGGCTCGTATTCCAGAAGTGATCATTTATATACCGATCACCTTCGCATTTGTATAAAAAAACACACACCTTGTGATGTGATTGATGTGATAATTTGTTTTTGAACATCTATACTAATATTATAAAGCTGAACAGTTTGTTTGTTTGGTTGGTTGGTTTAATGCGCTTATCTCAGGAACTACTGAATCTCTCGGTACTCTCTGAACCTCAGCTCGCAAAACATGACTTGTTAGTTGCAGCTAATGTGATCCAATACTACTACACTCCCGTTAAATATCAAGCTTCTATATTTAGGGGTAATGACTGTATTGTTTCAAGTTAGCGATTAACGGTTGGTTCCACATGTTATCGAATTACTTTCGTATCTTGTTTACTTAAAAGCACATTGGTATCTTTGGGTGCGTATGTATATGACCAAGTAAACACGGAGACTTAGTTGAGTACAGTTAGGGCACTTGCGAATTCCGTTTGCGAAATACGGATTGCGTGGAATTAGGCGCTGCTCACATGGTAAAGGTTCCCTTCGACTGGCATTGTCAATTCGTGTAGCGTCCTATAACTTGTTTGTTGTTGTAGGTACAAGGAAGGACTTTTTATTTATATCTTCCTGCAGTGGTCCTAGACCTAGTTTATATGGGGTCGGTGCAGTATGTTTCCTCTTCCATTAATATCGATCAGACGTCATCAAACCATTCACTACTACCCTTCGATTCATATCATTCATCACGCCGGAGAGGTGCTAGTAATGAATTAATGAATATAAAAGGATAATGTCGCGAAACCAATAACCTTAGAAAATAAAGACAACATTCCAAGCTATTATGCTCCAGGGTTTGGCTTAGGTTACACTATCGGCCGCCTGCATGACACCAATTCTCTTTGGGAATGCTGTTGGTGGTGGTTTTACCTCCACCATAAGGGTCTCTCACCATAAGGGTGTCGCCATAAGGGCTATCTCCCTTACTGCCGCACTCAGAGACGTGTATTAACTGTAATGAGAACTTAATGTGTCAAAAAGAATATTTGAATATAGACCATAGACCGGGCAAGAATAGCGACTAGTTTTCAATTGTAATTTTTTGACATTAAGTACTCATTAACGTTATTTGACGTCTCTGAGTGCGGCAGTTAGTCGACTTTATTACACCGTTATGGTGAGTCAGGCCACATTCTATGTTATTTTCTCGGTCCTAGTCCAGCATGAAAGTAGGGTCTTTGCAAGTCAGCAAGGATTGTTTTTTATTTAGAGTCCGTCATGCAAAGTCCGTCGTAACTGCAATATTATTTTACAGCCGCACCCAGAGACGTCATTTGAAAAATAAGGGCGAGTTGTTTCGGTTTTATTTGTTTTTGTGTCCGGCCTAGATCTAAATGAACATATTTTATTTTTGTATTACGTAGTCATACTGCCGCACCTCAGAGACGTCATTTAACTTTAATCCGTACTTAATGTCAAAAAATCTCATATAAATCTAGACCATAGACCTGGCAAGAATAGCGACTAATTATGAATTGTCATTTTTTAACATTAAGTACTCATTACAGTCAATTGAAAGAAGTCTCTGGAGTGCGGCAGTTAGTCGAAATGTAAGTTTGTTAAATAGCTATATCAACCGGGTTGAGGGTGCCCCCGTATGCTGTCCGTCTGTTCCGTCAGCTGCGTACCGTTACACGCTGGCAAGATTATAGGTTTTTAAATTTATAGGTTTTTAACGAATGTGTGAGTGCTTGGCGGGCTTTCAATGGCGTCAGTCAAATTTTTATTTCAATCATTCATAAATTGTTTCAAAATGGACTTTGTGTAGTAAAAGTGGTGTTATTTTGATGCATAAGGATCCGTGTTGATGTTCAATTATGAAGAATCATTGAAATAAAAGTGTTGTGCCGTGTTTGACGTTGAGAATTTTATTGTGGTTTTCACCACCTCATCGGTCACCGTCATGAACTGTTACCATTTGACTCGGGCCAAGCACTCCTTAGATGCGTTAAAATGTGTTTCACCCATATTTTAATGTAAAATTCATTTCATGCATTAAGATCATTCATTCATTTCATACATTATTTTCATTCATTCATTTATCATTCATTCAAAATTAAGAAAAGTAAACGAAAGTATACAAAGACAGTTCCTAAAGGGCTTGTATCCAGGAACGTTAAGCCAATTTAAAAAAAATAGGTTTTTAACGTATCGTTGTCTCATTGTTTCCCGTGTAGATACGTCGAATATCGCTTATTGTGTTTTTGTGATATCATATTGTCAGTAAATGTGAGCTATAATGCAATCGGTATCTTTGCCTCCTGATACCAGTGTTGAGAATCGATTTGTGACATATTGGAATCAGATACTGTAGGTAGGCGTTTGCGATTTAGCTGGGTGACTAATTATTAATTAATGTAATCGTTAAAGTTTTCCACGTGAAAGTATTACAGTCTTTAAGTAAGGAAAGCAGTAAATTTAGGAAAATAGCTTAAGTATTAAGCGGACTTTAGTTTTAGTCAGGTAGGGGAGACCGGGGCTGGTTGTGACATTTTTTTTACAAACTGTCATATTTTTTAATTGGGGAGATTGTTTTACCTGAGTATAGGCTTGTTTGATAAAGTAACTATTCAGGATCTTTATTTAAAATAATTGTTATGTTGTAGACTAATAGTAATAACATAAATGTGTGATTTGTGGAAAAAAAACCGTGTAACATCCAACCCCGTGCTTGGGGCTGGTTGTTACACTACATGGGGTAAGTTGTTACAATAAAAAACAAACGTATTATATGAGTTTTTATTAGGAACAATCATCACAATTAGTTACTTTTCTTAATTTAACTAACCTAACGTATATCTAGAAAGCAGTCTTTGCCTCATTACAACGAAAACATAATATTCTAAAATAAAACGAAAATACAAAATTAATATTTGGTCTTCTCCTGCGTAAAAACAAAACAAAGATAATTTCTCATCTAATAATTAGATTATAAAGCTCAACATTAAATAAAACCCTTGTACACACTAATCAACAATAAGTATTTTAAAATTTAAGATGATAAACTATACTTTTAAAAAACACAATCAGATCTATAAGAAAAGCTGAGCAGTTTAGTCACTGAAGTCTGAAAATCAGTTTCGTAATTCAAACATATATAATTTAAAACATTACCATTAACACATTTCACATGTGACCAATTTTTACAAGCTCCACACTCTACCCATTCCTCACCAGATTTCTTTGGATCAAAGGGATCACAACATATCAGACAAAAATAACCATCTTCTTTTTCACTTTCTTCGTCAGTGTCATGTAATACCTTCCTCTTTACAGCATGGCAGTCACCGGCACCTCAGTTTTTCGTACATCGTACAACGTCCTCATCCTACAAAAAAGACAAAAACTATGTAAGACAAATTATGCCAATCGGCAACAAGCACGTGGGCAGTTTGTGATTTGTCACTACCTGCCCCGAGCAAATGTAACTTTTAACCCCAACGCCAAATCTGACCATTTAAGGTTATGCAGTGAAAACATTAATAAATATAGCTGTAAAAACGTAGATTCATTGCAAAACGAAAGTATTAGGGAGTAAAAATCACAACAAGGACATCTCTGCTATTATGGAACATAGCATGTAAACCAATATTACTAAAAGTGTAAAATTTTACTAACCTGCGATTTTAGTGGCGGCACGCTCAGGCTCCTCTCACAAAAATGCTGGCGCGACTGGCTCTTGCGGCACGCTAGCCGGCGGCGGCAGGAGTATTTGTCTATTTCTAACGTCAATATTGCACTCTCTGTTTCGCGACCATTGCCACTGTAACAACCTACCCCTGTAACATCCAGCCCCTGTCTCCCCTACCTATCAGATGATGGAGTGGGCGGCATACTATATGTTGTATATATTAGAGTTAAATAACGCGGTACAATTTCATAATTATGTAAAATGGCGCAGTTTCGATTGCGATATGAAACCGTTGTATATTAGTCCTTTATTCGATTTAACTAATCATTTCTTTTATACCTAAAGATTAAACCAATAAAAAACTGTAATCAACCTCACGGAAGACACGTCAAGAAAAAGTACTTATTGGACATTTTAATGTTCCATCTTTAAATGCCCATGTGTTTATTACCATAATCTCGTAGTTGTATTAAAAGGATCTGTATCAGTAACACCTTTCTCGTGTAATTTCGTGCAAAGTCCATTATGTAGTAATTGAAGGTTTGCGTGTGTGTATACATATAGGTACTTATAGTATAAACTTATAATAAAACTACCACATACCTACGTCGGTTTCGATCGCTGAGAAATAGTTTACAAAAATCGTAAATAAAAGCGATTGCGCATATAAAATATTGCCGGAGAAATTGGTCTTAAGAGTTTTTGAATTGTCTGACCTCTATGCTGTCATAAAACTTGAATTAGATTGAGGCCCAAATATCTGTTATTAATTTATGACTATGATCTACTTTGCCGTTGGCACCTATGGCATACCTATGCTCTTTTGGGCATTGCATTATTCATAAACATTTATTCAATCTGTACATCAAAATTTGACAATTTATTTTTATTTGAACTTATATAAATGTTAGAAAAATTATTACAAAGAAAATTGTTGTCACCAAAAGTTGTAAAAAACTGTAGTTTGATGCGGGATTCGAACCCGTGTCCTCTGCGATCCGGGGCATATGCCAATGCCGCTCGACGTGTGTTTCTATAATTTTTTTAACTTTTTCTAACCATAATTTTTTTTTGTAAGACAATTTATTGACGAAATTGAAGTTCTCTGTGACAGAAACCTTAATCTGTGTAGGTCGTCGACCTGTTGCATAATGGCGGCCATTGTGAGAAACTTTCGCATTAACATTGACCACGACTTATGGTTCATTGAGTAACTAATCCAGACCCGCTCGCTGGTATTAATTACATTTGTCCGTGACACTGCTGATACGTTTACCCAGTGCTGTGTGTGTGTTTGTTGATCAATATGTACTGCCGATCACTTGTTCAGGCTTAGGTCATCAGGGCTATGACTTTGACGAATGAGCAAAATACAGGTTTGCTTTTGCAAGGTTACAGTTTGAAAGGATTGTTTCTAATATTTCAATTGTGTCATGGCAATGAATATTTTTCGTGCGTTACTTAGGGAATAATTCATGTAAGGATGGAGACAGAGTTAGTAGGCCTTGAAAGCTAACCGCACTCAATAACCAAGAATGACATATGAACAAAAACATAATTGAATATGTAAAACACGACTCCATCATAGAAAACAATATTGTGCTTAGCTAAATGTTAAGTTGTCAGTTCATGTCTGTTTATGTAGTACATAATCTAATTCAGATAGTAGACCGTGTAATCCTGTTAATGGTAAGAACCTTAGTCTAGTCACCTACACTATATTATTATAATAAGTTAGTGTTCTTGGTAAACTATTATCTGTGTCGAAAATGAAGAATTAAATTGCATCCAATTAAAAATATTTTTCTGTATGAACATTATAATTATCAAGAAACTAAAGTCATCATGAGTGTGGTTGGCCAAGTGGTATTGTCATCTGCTCGGATTGCAGAGAACGTGCGTTCGGTTCCCGCATAATTTTTCGAAAATTCTCAAACTATCTTCTTTGTAATACAAAGAGTTGATGGTTAGAAAAAGTTCGCAATATTATTGACTTGATGCGTGACTCGAACCCGTGTCCTCTGTGATCCGGGCAGATGCCAGGCATACACACAATCAAGACGAAATATTTTTTCAAATATTTTTATATAAAGTTCAATTCAAATCAAAATTACCTAGTATATTTACCCTTGTGAACGCTAAAATATATCGTCAGAGAAGACATTCGGATAGTGCCGTGAGGTCACCAGGAGGTCGTGTGAGTCACGACAGAACCGGATCCACGGCCGGTATTTGCAGTTGCTGTCTCAACGTAGAACCATCACATGGCTAGCACCAAGCCTTATCCAAACAACAGAAGTTGTTGCTCTGATATCTAACTAAAGCGGGGAATACACTATACACGGCCCATGCCCGCCGGAATTCGCTTCTATTAGGTTTGTGAGATATTTGCCTAGTGTACGAAGACCGTCAGTCAGTCTGATCTATACAAACGAGGCCTACACAAACGTCTGCTGGCGGGCATGTCCGTGTAGTGAATTCCCCGCTTAAACTGTGCCCATTCCTCATTTAATAGGGGGCGAGCCTACTGCCATCTGACAGGCACCTAAACCGCATTATTTTGCTAGATGGTAACACTGCTGCCTATTACTCGTTGCTTTCTTTACTCTTAGTCGCCCTGTATGACACCCGCAGGAGAGATGGGGTGGTGACAATAACAAATGTATTCTGCTCTGCCATGCCGTCACCACGCGAATAGAATAATGAGTTGTTCTGCTTCTCTATAAGGAATCTCTATAAGGAACTTAATTAGGCCGCACTCCCACACGTTTCGTGTTAGTTAGCAATTGAAATAATTTAGTACCTACTTACTCGCGTACAAGGCAAATTGTTGACATTTACATCGAAATACCGAATACATACATTGCTATTTTATCGTACTCTTGCATATCAGTTGCTACGATAAACGTAATCTGAAGGTTGCAGATTAGATGCATGAAAAATTAGTAGGTATTCGTGTAACTGTTTTTCACATCATTTGCTTTGAGTACTTGGTTAATTATCTTTTATTATAATTATCAAAGTCCACTAAGGGAGATTGCCCGGTGTAGACCTATAGGCTCCTAGCACCCATCCGAATGGTGGATGTCATAATCTGTACTACTAATTTGATTCGTTAAAATAGCTTATGCTTGGAAATTCTCTCTGTGACGAAGTTTTAAACGTTTTCAGGGCAGTGGTAAAGTAGTTGCTTCATACCATATTCAAGCTTTAGCCCTAGTTAATACGGTTTAAAAGCCTTGAATATATACATAAACATACATAAATCACGCCTATATCCCCGAAGGGGTAGGCAAGAGATGAACTAGCACCCACGTTTCGCCAATTATGTTAGGTCCCATGTAATAGGTGGCGAGCCTATTGCCATTTATCGGGCACAAAAGTCGCAGTACTTTGCTATTGCTAGGTGGTATATGTTAGGAGAAACGCTGCCCATTCCTCATAATTGATTTATCCTTAGTCGCCTTGTACGATACCCACGGGAGAGATTTGGGGTGTGACATTTCTATTCTACTCTGCCGACACCACACGGCTTAATATATGCCGGGTGTTCATAAATCGTTTGTTGAACCATTATGCACCTACTTAGTTAACTAACCTTTAACCCTGTCAACACACATATATAGTTATTATAATGTAACAGTCTCCTTCTATGCTGGCCTGGGAGCGAACAAATAACGTAGAATAGGCCAGCCCCAACTCATCCCATGGGTGTCGTAAAAGTCGACTAAGGAAGATTGCCCGGTGTAGACCAATAAGCACCTTGGGGCACCCGAATGGTGGAGGGCAAACCACCAACAACAGCGTACCCAAGGAGGGTTGGTGTCAGGCAGGCGGCCGGCTGTAAAACCTAAGCCAAAACCTTGAGCAGTATGGATTGGAATGTTGTCATTCTAATCACTCTCTCCGTTCATGGGTCTCTCGACATGGTCCGTTCCGTCTCTTTTCTATACATTCATTCATCACTAGCACCTTTACGGTGGGATGGATGATATGAATCAAAAGGGAGTGGATGGCTTGATGACGTCTGACATATGAATGGAAGAGGAAACATACTGCGCCGACCCCAGATAGACTGGGAACAGGGCAGGAAGAAGATAATGTAACAGTCTGACTCCGTTCTGACCTTCCTAGATCTCATAACAACTGTTGACCTACTACAAGGAACTATAAATACGTGTTGGCTTTGTTATCGTCAATTAGCCTGGTGGCGTCACAGTTTGCAACAATATTTTCTACGGAAACCTCAATATGTTGACTGTTCTGCAATATCTGCGCCATTGCGTAATGTACGTGAACGTTGGTTCCCAAAATAGATAAAAAGTCAGTTGCAGCGGTTCAATGAGGTCACTGTATAGAGCTGGTGTTGCGTTTTTTGCATTTCCATTGTGTGTGAGACTAGTTGTGCTCGTTTTGAGAATCTGTTGCTGCAATTATTTGCATCGTACTTACAATATGCTTAAAGAGGGCTGGTGGCAGACGGGCGCCCGGCTTTAAAACCTAAGCCAAAACCTTGAGCAGTATGGATTGGAATGGCGCCATCCCAATCACTCTCTCCATTCATCTCTCTCGACATGGTCCGTTCCATCACTTTTTCAACACTAGCATCTTTGCGGTGTGATGGATGATATGAATCAACGTCTGACCTAAATGAATGGAAGAGGAAACATACTGCCCCGATCCCAGATAAACTGGGAAGAGGTCAGGAAGAAGAAAGGCTTTAAGATATACCGTGTGGTGACGGCTTAACAAAATTCACTTGTCACCACCCCTATCTGGGTGTCGTACAAGTCGATTTAGGGTTATGTATGGATAGGATTAAGAATTTCCAGCAGCGTTCTTTTCAAAAATAATTATGATTAAGAATTCTTATCTTTAATATTGTTTTAATTAAATGCTATGGTATTTAATTTATATAAAATGCACATGCTATTACGTATTCACTATGCGCATGGCGTTGTAGAACATTAATTGGTCTCCAAAGTCATTCCATTTATCACTACAGCGGCAAAAGTTAACTTCTAAGTCATATTTATCGCATGTAAACATCGGGATGACGCCATACTAATATATTTAAGGTCCATTCAAGGTCTCGGATAATAATGCCAGAGATCGCCTCTCGTGGTTAAAATTTCAATTTGAAAAAAGCTTCCTGTAATTATTGAAATAAAATTCATGAATAAATAAACATCGGCCATTTATCCCCGTAGGGTTACGCATAAATGAATTATCACCCACGTTTTGCTAATCATGTTAGGTCTCATGTAATAGGGGGCGAATCTATTGCTATTTATCGGGCACACAAATCGCAGTACATGATATGAGACGACCGACCGACAGCTGCCTTGGTCGAATGCACAGATTGCTGGGTATTGGCCAAGAGGTCCCGAGCTCCAATCCAAGGGGCAAACTTTGTGATGACCACAAATGTTTGTTGGTTGTGTATATGTTTATGTAGTATATTTTCAACATTTATATACATAATTATATTAAAAATATGCCCGTCATCTAGTGTCCATAACACAAGTGCTTAGGCTACTTACTTTGGTCTAGATGATAGGTGTGAGTGTAAAAATATTTATTTATGAGGATATACCTAAGCTATTTGCTTAACAACAATTAACAGAACAACGTTATACAATTTTCGATGAAACTGTGAAGATACTTTTGAGTTAAGGGATACGTAAATTTAAGAGTCGTTGGGTGTTTTTACCAACTGCTATGCAACTACGATAATTATATACGAGGGCGGGTCAATACTTTGACTTTTGGAATAAAACACTGGTTTTTTGATATGTAAATCATTTTATTTTTCAACGTAGTCTCCCTTGAGCTCTATACACTTTGTCCAATGCTTCTCCAATTTTTTTGTCCCTTCCAAAAAATATGATTTGTTGAGGTTCAAAAAATTCAAAAAGTCACGGACTATTGACTATAGACCCGCCCCGGTACTTACTAAGCAATGTCACCAAAGCACAGATTACTAAATAGTGACAAAAGTCATATCAGATAGGTGACTAAAAAAAATTATTATATCTACTTCGGTTTCCGAACTTACATTGTCTATCCATAGGCAAGCTCTGCGTTCTTTTGGGAATAATCTTGAAGGTGTGAATCACATTTCATTTTACATTTTACGGTTGTAACTTCTGCTGTTTTAAATGTTCATATGCCCAGTTGCAGTTATAAGAGAGCGCGTGGCTTGCGAAATGTCGGTTAGGGTGACGTCACCCGATACGTCTCCTCGGTCGAGGACAGAGGACGCCGCCGGCGGCCCCAGAGATAAGCGGCAATGTGTACCGCAAGTGACTATTACCCCATTTGTAAATACACGTTGCTTTTAAAATTGTTTACCGTGTTCCTAAAAAATGTTACACCGTATCTTACCTAATTTATAAACTTATCTCGAATGATAATAAGGCCGCTTGTATTAATTGCGTGACTCACGCGCATTGGAACGGTTTAAATAGAATTTCACACATCATTACCAGCCCTTTAATGGCTGACCTCTAATATGGCATGGGCCTTTCCCATGGATGGAATAATATAGGGAGATTGGGCCAGTGTGGTACCCACCACGGTTGCGGGTTGGTGGGTATTAACTACTGCAGATGCAGCCGCGAACAACGGCTTAACGTGCCTTCCGAAGCAAGGACGGACTCGAGATAATAAATTTGTGGTCACCCATCCAATGACCGGCCTTAGCGACTATTGCTTAGTTTACGCAATCGCAGGCCAAGCGCGCTATGCCACTGCGCTAACGAGCCCCTCGAGCGAGCGAGTGTTGTGTCTAATCGTAAACTAAATTGCCGAATTGCAATGGAATGTTTTCGCAAAGTGCAGCCTGAATACGATCTGCCAGAACACAATAGGGAAAGTGATGGTAATTGGGCAACTTCGCGGTCCATCGCACCATCAGCCATGGAGCGAAAGCCGCCCGATTGGCCACGCCCGATGAAACAAATTCTGTCTACATTTTCTGTTTTATTGTTTATTTTGCTAACTAGCAGCATAACGAGGAATTGCTGCCTCCAAGATCTGGTTCTGGATCTCATCCGTATTATTGTTAAAAATTGAGGTGACTACAATTATGTATTTTTTTTTATTTTAGAAAAAAAATACAATACCAATGGAAATAATGTCAAAAATGTCCACTCCCGACCCGTGGTACAACTGAGATGTCCAACTGGTTGTACTACGGGGAAGTAAAGTTACCCATTCTCACAAAATTATTTGTCCCGCATCAGGACAAATAATTTTTCGAAAATTTACTGACTTTACTTTATAAAACAGTCATACTGCACTGATACCAAATAATCTAGGCCTCTAGGGAAAGTAGCGAGGAGGTTTTCGATAGAAACTACTACAGATCTCCTATTAAAGTGATTATTAATTTAAATCATTTTGTTGTTGCAGGTAAACTTCGATTTTGCAGACAATGAGCCAACGGCCAGTAAATAGAGCGTTGAGGTACTTTTTTAGTTTTGCCAATGTAATTATTTTTATTTATTTGCGATTTCTAATTCTTCTTGCTTTTGCAATCGATAGATTTCCGAGAGTTGCAATATTTATTGACCATCTTTAGAATAGAGCTTTGTGAATTGTTTGGATTATGAAATTACCGCGTTCACATTTGACCTTTATCCGTCTCGTCCGTTCCGTTTAATTTATCGTTTTGACGAACAATACATAACATCTAACAACAAGTTAAGTTTTAATGGCGGACCCTGTAACCAGCGCAATTTTGTTTATGAGCTACTTTTTGTCACCGAACGAGTCATCCTAGGTATGATGCTTTTCCCAAATCCAAAAAACTCATGTGAAAGGGGTAGTAAAATTGCAGTGGGCGTCTCTCGGCTGACAGTCTATACTACTCATTTTCTCTTACTGTTGACTCGACACAATCTACTAATCTACATTCATATTGTCACTTGTTCCTCACACATTCTCACATTGTGACCTTATATTGATATATCTGTGGTGGCCATCAAAGAAATAAACCCGGCACTGAAGCTAGCACGGTGGATTATCATGCCCCTGTTACCATACATGGTTATTCCAGACATGGTAAGGCTTTTGTGGGACATATAAAGGTCTTATGTAAGATAAGTATTAATATTTTTAAAAATATTGAAGACGATGGCCCATAAATAATATCTAGGCAGCTCGTGTTTTGTGAACAAACGTAAGCTATTTTCGCTACAACTGACTAATGAGCGGATAGTGCATACGAAGAGAGTAGTGATGTTGGTGGTTAGAAAAAGAATTTCGAAAAATTATGATCTTGAGGCTTGAATCGAACCCGCGTCCGCTGCTATCCGGGCAGGTGCCTGACCGCTCGGCCACACAAGACAGTGTCTTGGGTGGGTTGGTCTTCAAGATCATAATTTTTCGAAATTCTTTTTCTAACCACCAAAATCTTTGTACTAATTTTTCTAACATTTATATAATGTTAAAATTAAAATCGAATAGAGTAGTGATGTTACAAATGATATCCCATTATCGTTTCCAATTTGAGCACAGTTTATGTCGTAAAGTGATATTTAATTTAGTCTCGGCATTAATTAAGTTGATGGCGTATGCCTCGCTCCTAGGATATTCCTTGTAAGGGGAGCTTTGCACATAATTAGCCTGCCACCTTATTTCAAACACCTGCGTCATGTTATACGTAATACAAAGACAAACATGAGACTCTATCAGTCGTAGCAAAGGAATTACAATTTGACATTTGCGATTATGCACTAAAACCTGACTATGGGGGTGCAATGATAAATTGAAATTAAAAATAGCAAACATTATCTAAATTGTAGTCACGGCATTGCCGTCGGTTCTATTCGCCTGCGGCGAACCGCCAATAGACGGCTGTAATTCAAAGCTCAAGTTATTCAAACGCAACCAGTCTTTGCTGAAAAGTTGCCATAATAATTATTCTGTTTACCATCTACGGTGTGCCGTGAGCCATCTTTACGGCTTTGCGTCGATCTAGTGACGCCTCGTTTACCGGATACCGTCATTACCGAAGTGCACCTGCAATGAAATATACCTATGTATGTACCATCAATGCGTGTGCAATTTTTAATTGATAATCCCCCAGCGGCGCTTTAATCTATTTCGCAATTAAAGTAAGATCTCTGTCGGTTGTCTGTCTATGCAATGACGGACGTGTGGGTGTTGCGATACTTTCGATCTACATCAAACGCACCCTTTAATGTAATACGTAATTTTACGTTATCACAAACTGTCGGTGGCGGCAAAGGATTAAGGGGCGTACAATTATCGCCGCGCCGCGCCCTTTCACAACCCGTGGTTGTCATAAGTGACAACGGTTTTCTGTTCTACCGTCACCACGCCTAACAGTATGGGATATACAACATAATAGTCCAATGCTGTTTTTTTGTTGTAATCTAATACATAAAGTTTATGAACTGACGGCAGAAAAGAATACAATTATAATTGTCTCCCTCCTGTACCGCGGGTGTCGTACAGGGCGAGTTTAGGGTGACGACAGTGATGAGTAAATTTAACGGACAACAGCGTTCCTCTTATACCACCTGGTAATATACTGCGATTTACAAGCTAGATAGATGGTAGAAGGCTCGCCACATGGCACCTAACATAATTGGTAAAACATGGGTGTTAATTCACCTCCCCTACCCCTTTAGGGATAAATAGACGTGATGTATGTAAAAAGTAAAAACCACCAACCGTTTTTATTTATTTTATCATACATACATAAATCACGCCTATATCCCCGAAGGGGTAGGCAGAGGTGAACTAGCACACGCGTTGCGCCAATTATGTTAGGTCCCATGTAATAGGTGGCGAGCCTATTGCCAAAAGTCGCAGTAGGTACATTGCTAGGTGGTATAAGAGGAACGCTGCTGCCCATTCCTAATCACTTATTTATCCTTAGTCGCCTTGTACGACACCCACGGAAGAGATTTGGGGTGGTAACAATTGTATTCTACTCTGCTGTCACCACACGGTTTTTATTTGACTTTTGTTATAATACTTATCTCTGTGTTGTGTTTTAATTTTGTTGGTCGAGTTAGTCACTAACCTTTTCATCACTAATTATGACTAAGACCGAATATAGTCGTCAGCCAACCCGAAGTCATCGCCAGTTGCGCCAAGGCGACGCGTGATGTCATTGTCACCGCTGATACTCGACGATATTCACTCGTTATACCTAAGCTATCTACCAACCTTAACTTACTTAAGTATTTACTTGTGAGATCATCGCAATTTTATGCACTAACTAACGGGAAGTTTCATTGAGGAAAATTACAAGGCTTTGCAAAGTGTAGAAAATATGGACTTAACTACCTTGTGCGATTGTGTTTTGACGTTCCGTGAAATATGTATTTTTTCATTGTCACGTGCCCTGTATTGTTTCTGATGTACACAATAATCCAATTGCGTTTATTGAAATAAAGAAGTTGGTTTTGTTCAGTATGTACCTACTGCTGTTGTTAAGGAAACACATTAGTATTTTGTTTGTTTGTTACTTTGTCTTGGTTTTCGTCAAATCATATCATATTATAGCTTTCATCTCTACTAATTACTGTCAACAGAAATGCAATTTATTTGTCATTAACCATCTAGATTACTACATTAATGAGGCTATTTGTAATTACAATGCCAGAAACATTAAGCGGCACCAAGCAAACTTGATGTGTTTTGTTTTTTTATGTCGCAAAATAATGATAATGCGCTTCGAAATGCTAAGTGCGCTCGGCATGCCACAACAAGGCATGAATTTATTGTTCGTTTCGTCTGTAGCATGGATTGAAACTACTAATAAAATTTCTATTTTATAGGGGAAAATCTACATCATTTTCGTGTTTCCTTCATTGAAATTTCGAAGAAGAATAATCAGAAGAGAAGAATAATCCGTTGGCTCACAACGTGAAGTGTTATGGTTAGAGAAACTTCGGCAAGGCAACTAACGTCTTGGTTGGCCGAGTGGTATAGGCATCGGGTTCGATTCCAGCATTAAGACTATAATTTTTCGATCTTTTCTTAAACTACAATTTTTATTGTAATAATGGCAAGGAAATCATTTTGTTTTAAGCACTTTTATGTTAATTTTGTTTATGTTTGCTTATTTCATGAAAGCAAAGTCACAAAGCAATAGCTGCTAGCCTGTGAATCAAATAATCCTATCGTTATTTCAATAATGACTGTGATCGATAAATCAATAGCACCCAACTGCCCGCGATTTCTTGGTCACAAGCCATTACACACATAAATCAATTTCTTCTCGAAAGCCACCGTGTTAAACGTGTTTAATCTGCGATTTACTATACACACATGCAGTATATGTACGGATTTAGAATTTCCGCATTGTTCCCACAAATCGATCCTTCTCTGTTCAGTTAAGGCACTAGAGGTCACTTTGGTATTTTACAGAAATGGACTTTTTTTCCTTTTCTCATTGCTGAGATGGACGAAAGAACATAGGAGAATGAACCTTAATCCACCGAGAGCGTTTGGTGCGTTTACCGATTGCAGATTCACCTAGGATCAATATGTTAAATAAACAATAGAGCATGGCGGAACTCGAAATCATATATTTTTACCAATGGTGATGCCATTGTCAATTGTGCGCTTACAGCTAATTCTTGTACGAACTTTGGGTACGTTTTATTTTTTTACAGAAGTTTAATAATGCAAAGGACTATCTCATAATAGCTGTGTGGTGACAATTGCAATTGGCAGAGTAGAATACAATTGCCACCACCCAAAATCTCTCCAGTGGGTGACGTACAAGGCGACTAAGGATAATCAGTGATGAGGAATGGGCAGCAGCGTTCGGCACGCGTTATAGATCACGGTCCTCTTATACCACTAAAGTGCAGCAGAATAACTAACAAAATGTAAAATGCATTCAGTATAGTTGTTGTTGATTTCATTTAAATCGATTGTTGATCTCTTTTAAACTGCTTTTAATGATATAACGTTCACACATCGGAAGTTTTTAATCTTAATAATACATATTCCATCGTAAATATTTCGGTTTATTGATCAGCTATTTGTGTGTTAATTATGATTACGTTTCGACAGCTTCCTGCTGTTTCATAATGCTTGAATGTTGTAATTGCGAATGCTAATCGATCATATTTTAAAATCTATCACATCAATTATTACGAAACATGTTTATTTAATCATTCGTTAGAAAAAGCAGCTGCCTTTCCTGCAGCGTTGCTGCTGCAACGTTCCTGGTAGATGGCAATCTGCTGGCCCCCTATTACATAGGGCCTAAAGTACTAGTTGGCGAAATTTGGGTGTTAAACAGCTTTTGACGACCCCCTTAGCGCCTAGGTCCTATAGGGGCCTAGTTGGTCGTCAAAAGCTGTTCAGGTGACAGGCGCGATTTATGTCCCTACCCCATATATTTAATCGGTCGTATGTACGAATTTGCATGCTTTGGTCTTGATGAAATCCTTTACATTGCATTGTCGTGTCGGGTCAGTGGCCTGTGAAACGGCCGACACACCCTGTACTTCCTGGCTTACAAAGGTTTTCGATGCACTCGTATTCATGGATTGCACCATTATTACCTAAATGTTCCACCTACAAATTCGCTTCGCTTCTGTCTGCATTGCCGTGGGAACTATAATGCATACATACATACATATGTATGTATGTAAATTAAATCACACCTATATCCCCGAAAGGATAGGTGAATTAACATCCACTTTTCACCAAATAAGTTAGGTCCCATGTAATAGGTGGCGAGCCTATTGCCATATATCGGGCACATAAATCGCAGTATATTGCTAGGTGGCCAAAGAGGAATGCTGCTGCCCATTACTCATCGCTGTCTTTACCTTTAATCGCCTTTTACGACACCCACGGGAGAGATGGGTGTGGTGACAATCGTGTTCTGTTCTGCCGTCACCACACGGCTAATCATTTAAACACTCAATTTTGCTGCAACCGCTTCAAATACCTAGCATGTGTCTTGGAGGAGCTCGATAGCGCATTAGCTTACGGCCTGCAATTGCATAAACTAATTAATGTTCGCTAATGCCGGCCATTGGGTGGGTGGCCAAAATATATATTTACTCTAGTGTTCCCTCCGTGTTGCAGAAGGCCCGTAAAGCCGCCGGTCCCGGTTACATCTCCAGTCGTTAATACCCACCAATCCACACTAGGTAAGCGTGGTGGCTTATGACCCATTCTCCCTCTATTCTTCTAGCCATAGGGAAGACGTGCCCCAGCAGTTCGGGCATTAATGAGCTGGTGATGATGATGATGATGCGTCTTATCTTCACGCCCTTTATTTATGACTTTATAACCAACCACATACGAGTAGATTATCCAGCAAACATGTTAAAATGTTAATAGCGACTCTGAAATTTTGACAGGTGTATTATTATGTCATGCCATGTGAGCTTGTATGTGTACGTGTATCGTACATACTACATACACTGCACGACGCGCTTTTTTATATAATGAATTTTGGTACCATTGCACGTCTATACTTTCATATAATATCCGTAATCTAGTTCAATAACACAACTGTTTATCTTTGAGCAGTTAGCCCAAACATAAACAGATGATGCTAGAAGTGTAAAAAACGTAATACGAAATTTCGTCGTAAATGTGTTACTAACGTGAAACCATTGAATTCAATGTCGATAAAACAACACATCATTTAAAATCATGAAGAATGGGCAGAAGTGTTCCTATTATATCACCTAAAAAAATAATGCGATTACCGTGCCTGATAGATGGCAATATACTCGTCCCTTATTACATGTGACCTAGCATAATTTAATTAGCAAAACGTGGGTGTTAATTCACATATGCCTACCCCATCGGGAATAATAAGGCGTCATTGGTGTATTATCATCACCAGCCTTTTCCCCACTACTGGGATGCAGGCCTTCCCTATGGATGGAAGAATATAGGGAGAATAAGCCATAACCCACCACGCTGGCCCAGTGCGGGTTGGTGGGTATTAACGACTGTAGATGCAGCCGGGACCAACGGCTTAACGTGCCTTCCGAAGCACGGAGGAACTCGAGGTAATACATTTTTGGTCACCAATCATCCAAAGAACGGCCTTAGCGAATATGGGTAAGTTTACGAAATCACAGGCCAAGCGCGCTTTGCCACTGCGCTAGCGAGCTCCTTCTCATTGATGTACGATGCACCCATGTAAATAGTTTGTAAACGTTGAAAGAGCATGCCCGCGTCGCGGCGCCACTCAAGCGCCACTTAACACCGCTGTATTTCATTTGTTTTATTGGTTCATTCAAGCATTTTGATAACGCCGCTTCGTTCGTTCCATCCGAGATCAACGCTCGGATAAAAACAGTTGAATATCAGTCAGATTGGAACAGCGGGTGCCACTCACACGACACGAACGGTCGCGAGAACTTTTTGATGAGCATTTGTTGAGCGTTTGTTTGATTTTCATTAATCCCATCTGGCACTTGGTTACCATAATCTTATCTGGAATGTGTATTGTGGCTGGCAGTTTTAAACTGACTAAGGAGTTAAACATGTATTTATTCTGTGCATTTTCACAATTACATACATGCATAAATTACGCCTAGTAGTAGACAGGTGAATTAACATCTACGTTTCGCCAATTACTTATGTTAAGCCCCATGAAATAGGGAGCGAGAAATGTGGAAACAACAAAATAAATCGCGTGACTTTATTTGGAAGTATAATCATCGATTAGCGTGACTGTACGAAAATAAGAGTTTTTGGACTACTGCTCAACAAATGCTGTTCCGTGTGTAATGTTAAAAAATTTCCATTGTCAAGCAAGATAATGTAAATCGGCTCAATTGTAGTGTCACTAGCAATAGCAACCAACGCCGAGCAGAATAGAAAACTGGCGCGATCAAGCGAGACGGCGTCCACAGTCGACGTCCATGGACGGCCGGACCGGACACTGCAAACTATCAATTTGAACAAACTGTGTATAGGGTCTTGACGCAGAACCTCACTTTCGCAAAATGTCATTGAGAAAAATTTGGTCACTTTGGCATAATGTCACTTTCGGTAAACGACTTTTTCATCTAATTTTAAGAAAATGTTCAACTATCATTGTAAGTAATCAATTGGTTATGTATTGTAATTATTAATTTTAGTTTATTACTTTATTGCAGTGTTAGTAATTAAATCTCTCCCAAGAAAAGAAATGCTGGATTGACATCCTGCGAAAATTGTGTTTTTCGAAAGTGACAAAATTTTTCACGATGACATTTTGCGAAAGGGACGTTCTACGTGTAGATATGCCTGTGTAGGTACCTACTACGGTTCGTGTAATCCAAGATGCTTTTCCAAGACCCAGAATGAGACCATCGGTGTCATTCCTTGTTCGTGAGCATGAGCAGCGATCTAGCTAGATACAGCTCTAACAAAGCTAAAAATGGACGTTCTAGTTGCGTCTTGCTTGTTCTATTTGAGATTATTCAAAACACGTGAATCACTCTACCGTATTATGTTGCAACGGAAATGATAAAAAGGTGTGCAAGTAATTCTTTTCGGGCAAACGCTCGAAGAAAAGCTAAATGTCAAAATCAAATTGCCATTTCCATCACTTGTCAATTTCATTGTGTAATTACCATCTGGATTCTCGAATATATTCCGTCCAGAATTCAAAGAAATAATAAATAAACAACGCATCACGCTCACACCACCTGTCTAGCTAGATATATTCACGAACGAAGTCAACAAGAAACAGTAATAACGAAACGACGGTCGCCGAAACGTAACGAGCCAATATACCGAGAAGCCGGGTTAATAACAAAATAAATCGCGATGCCGAATCACAGCATTCCACTTTAGCACGAAATAGGATAACCGAGCGGCGTATGTCGGAGGACCACCCAGCCGTGACAAACAAACATAAAGAGTCAACGACACCACCCGAACATATAGTCACTTTCGGTTTCGTGAAATGGAAAACAGCGCATACGTCTATACGTGCACAGCTAGACGCACCATTTTAGCTAAGATGGCGGCGAAAAAAGTCGATAATCCGTCACGGCTGCGCGCGCGCCGCATCCAATGCCAGGCCCAGTGGCCACCAATTTGTCAATAGCGTCGGCCGCATGTGGAGCGGGAGATGGAAACAATGCGGACCGCATTATGCGGTAGATGACCGCTTCATTGAGCTGCTGTTGTGTTAAGTAACTAGGTAGGTATTTATCAACCCAAATACCGCAAGCACTATAAATTGAAAAAATAAACTATTCGATTTTAATTTTAACATTATAGAAATGTTAGAAAAATTTGTACAAAGATTTTGGTGGTAAGAAAAAGAATTTCGAAAAATTATGATCTTGAGGCGGGAATCGAACCCGCGTCCGCTGCTATCCGGGCAGGTGCCTGACCGCTCGGCCACCCAAGACACTAACAAACTTGCCGAAATTCTTCTAACCTTTACACTTCACGTTGTAAGCCAACGGGTACCCTCGCAATGTAGAAATAAATTTCAAACATTCCAAAGCAGATATTTTTACAAATACCGTGCGTTCGGTTAAGCTTGGGTTTGCTTTATAAACTATTCGATTTTTCTAATTCTTTTTCTTACCACCAAAATCTTTGAAAAAATAAATTTTATAACCTGACACAATAAATAAACCCTTTTTACAATTGTGTCGATAGTTTTCAAATGCGTCTTAGTAGGTACTATTCTAGTAATTTGGAGTTTTATTTATATTCCAATTCACCTGAAGACCTAAGATAATTCAAGACATGAGTGGATGAAGGTAATGGAATGGATTAGATCCACTGTTTAAGGCAGCTGGATACATTATTTAATATTCTTCTCCTTGCTCTATTCCTAACTATTATTTCATATTCGAAGGCTGTAAATAGATTCTATTCATTTGCAAAATTAGCTCAGAATTATTCGATACTACACGTACCTAAGATGTAAAGGGGTGCAGTGACCCGCGACAGTGAAATGCTACCAGCGTCCGACCACGGACCGGCCCCGATGTCACCGTGAAAGTGTACGGTGTACCTAGACACCTCTCTAATTACCGCCATCTAAGCTTACAGCCACTGTAAAAATAAACTAACATGATGAAAAACGGAAAACATGACAACGGTGAGAAATTTTGCTATTTAAACATTCCCCCTTATTATAAAACTTGGACTAAAGTTAGTCATAGTTTAAAAAAACTGATACTGTCACTTTTATTTGCTGAATGAAAGACAGTGTTAGCATCAATTTTAAACCATGACTAACTTTAGTCAATGTGGGTGTATGTGAAGATAAAGATGTACATAAATACATACATAAATCACGCCTATATAGATGTAGAGACGATCTGGAGGCATACTGCATACAAAATATGGACGGAATTGGCTCGGGATCTCAGAGGGTTGGTGTCAGGCAGGCGGCCGGCTGTAAAACCTATGCCAAAACCTTAAACAGTATGGATTCAATGGGTTGGAATGTTGCCATTCCAATCACTCTCTCCGTTCGTCTGTCTCTCGACATGGTCTGTTCCGTCTCTCTTCTACACATTCAATCATCACTAGTACCTTTCCGGTGTGATGGATGATATGAATCAAAAGGGAGTGGATGGCTTGATGACGTCTGACCGAAATGAATGGAAGAGGAAACATACTGCGCAGACCCCAGATACTCTGGGAACAGGGCAGGGAGAAGAAGAATTGGCTCGGGATCGCTCGAGATAGATTGCGGGGGAAGCCTATGCCCAGCAGTGGGATCTAACAGGCTTACAAAAAAAGGGAGAGTGAGCTCCTTACCACTCACAGTATTATCTACATTTTTTATTACTTCATTGTTCAGCCAAAAGCATTCCGACATGCGCTTGCACCGATGCATGCAAATGAAAACAACATTTCTCATTTATCGCATCTGTTGTCACTCGCTCGGTTCACACTGGAGAACTTTCTCCGCTCAATAATATATTCAGCTTGGCAGATATCGGCTGTCTGTCTGTATGGACACATTTTCATGTAGGTAATTATGTGTGGCGATCACTTGACCGTGACGAGGATGGTCCGATTAGAAAATGATATGAGAACATCTGAACCATGTAATTTATATTACGATACGTTTCTCCGAGGGATTTTCATTAGAAATCGAATGTTGTGACAACCTAAGTATACATATTAGTGTCGGTATTAGGTCGTGGTCGGTACGATGTTTTGGCTCAACTCACTCTAAAAGGATGTACTTGTTGGTAAGGAATAGGTATTTCTGGAAGTGTATAAATATACAAAGACCTTAACAACAATCCACATATAAAAATAATAGTCTTTTCTTTGTATTTCAAAAGTTTGTTTATTTTCTTCATCCTCATTGTCACCAGCCTTTAAATATACCCCACTGCTAGAGCACAGGCCTTCCCTATGAATGGAAGAATTGGCCATAACTCACCACGCTTGCCCATTGCGAATATTAAAGACTGCATGCATATGCAGAAACACACCCACCCAATGACCGGCCTTAGCGAACAATGCTTAGCTTACGCAATCGAATACCGAGCGCGATAAACGACTGCGCCATTGACCTCCTTGTTTATTTTACATAAGTGAGTGTTTGCAATAAAAAATTGTGCTTATATTGATTGGATACCAAATAAAGCAGCAGTACTTAATCTGAAAAGATATATCTGTACCTACCAACTTAGTGCTTAGTTTTAAATTCTCCCTATACTTTGGGGAAGGCAAAGGGTCTAGCCCATGCAGCCAAGTCTTTAGTGTATATTTTATCTGTAGTCTTATGAAATAATGAATGGGTGAAAGTATAAATGAAATGAATTTTACGTTAAAATATGGGTGCCACATATTTTAACGCATCTGGGGAGTGCATGGCGCGAATTGAATGGTAACAGAGTTAATGATGGTGCTTGATGAAATGGATAAAACCACTTTTTATAGTGATCTTCACCACAACATCAAACACATCATGAGACTTATTTTCGATGATTCTGCATAATTGCACATCAACACGGATGCTTGTGCATCAAAATAACACCACTTTCACCGCACAAAATCCACTCTGTGACAATTTTTGAATTAGTGAAAATAAATCTGACTGACACCACGGAACGCGCCAAACACTCCCCAACTTAGTGCTTTATTCGTCTTCGCGTGATGTGGATAATGTCATAAGGATTATTTAACCTATACCTAGCATTATCTAGCAGTGACACTGCATACGAGAGTGCTGAGTTTGTGAATAGGTATCTCACGCCTCCCGCTTATCGTTGCGATTCGTAGTTCGTACTGCACTCTGCGAAACTTTTTGGCAGTAGGACTCTCCGGAGATCCCCGCCTTTGGGAAAAACCCTTCAGGGCATGGTTGAATCTTGACTCTCCAAGGTTTCTCTAAGAAACTAGCAGATGCTGCAAAGGAAGACAAACCAAACAGCCGGTCCCTAAAAAAGCGGTTTTTAATAGTTAATTAATTAAAATGCTTGGCGGTGTGTCCTGAAATTTAAGTTGTCGGCGACCCCCAGAGGTTATATTTTAAGAAATCTGCCATTTGTGTATTTCGTTTTGTTTTGTTTGGACAACACATTAGTTAGATAATAGTTGCTTTATATGTATGTGACTAAGCATCACGTGTGTTCCATATTCGACTAATTCGACGTCGGTGTGTGTTGAAAGCTTTTGTTTATCGTGACTCATGCCGCGTCTATATTCGAGGTTAAAGGGTTTTCCACGTTGGGCTACACTCCTTCCTTTGTGCAAGCATTAACTTTCTAGTAGTCTTCGCCTGAAGTTGTTAAAATTCTATGCATTATGTTTACACTGTGCCAGCAGCGCATAACACCATCCGGTAATTACATAAACGATAAAATAAAGATATGTTTTGTGATGACAATGTGAGTACAACCACACAAAGTGTTAACTCTCATGTTTATGTAAACTGCACATTTCCTTAAGAAGAAATGAATAAAATTATCTCTGAATAAAAACTAACCAAAATACCGGAACATTTGATAACTTTAATAGTTTTCAGTTAGGCTGAACTAGTTGTAGTTATAAAATACGAAAAATATCTTGTAACCAACAGAAATGTAAAATTAATGAAAGGTACTAGAGCACTTTGTCCTATGTTACTTTTCTTTTCCTCCTCCTTGTGAGCCGAAATGAAATTAGCAGATCAAGTGCACAAAACGAATCATTTTTTTAGCAGCCCGAGCCGAAGGCGAGGACTGATAGTAATGTCGAGGATAAAAATGGTTTTGTGGACGAGTAAGAAACTCTGCTTTTCACTTCGATTGCGAGGAAATAAAACAGTAGTTTATCATAACATTTCTTAAAATTAAAACTAAAATTAGTACAGTTTTGAATACTGAAGGAAATTGTTTTTCCCATTGATATTAAGCTTGGGCTGCACCTATACAGCCAAGTATTAAATTAATTTTGAAATAATAATTTTCTTTAATTAACTTAACAACCTATCGTACCAACTTGAATTATAATTTTAATATATTTTATGTCATAACAAAACACATTAGGCAAATAAATTTAAGTAAATATTATAAACAAATTCTATCTCTGAATTTTTTATTGTGTTTGGCTGCATAGCTCATTTTCTTTGCCCTTATATAGACACATTTATAAGTAAATACGTTGTAAGTAATGCTCTAGAGCACAAAATTCGATTTTGTACAGCCTATATCCTGCACAAATAAGCACTTTCATAGCATGAGTAGTGAAAACGACCTGGCCGTCAAATATCAATAATTTGTATTGTAGAAAGAACCTTTTAATCATTAACGTTATCACAGATATTAGCTGGCGTAGGTTAATGCCATGTTTACAGATAGCAACAAAATACTGTCCTTGTCCAACAGTTGTACACCACAGACACACAATTAGATACGGCGTCGCTTATGCCAGAACAATAGGCGTGATGAATATTCAGAGATCATTTTCTCTAACAGCAAAGTGCTTTAATGACACTATTTTTGCCATGTTATGATTATGAATTCTAACGTGAACCCGGGTCTCATATTAAAAAGCAAGAAACGCTAATGATTACGACATCAAACATAATGGTAGTACTTATTATTATGACATCTTAAGTGCACATGTTTTTGGTCAATTTAATTACACACAGATTTGTTTTAGTTCTTATTCGTATCTAATACGATGTAGGTACAGGAAAAGCTTATCATTTAAATAGGAAAATAATTAAATGTTGGGTTTTATTCCCTGTGACCTGTCATGTTGACAATAAATTATATATTCTGTGGTTTGTCGTTAGTTTCTGTATAATAAAGCTGCAACAACATTAATCTATCAATATCTCAACAGCTGATTTTTGGGTACTATTTTAGTGTTTACTAACAAGGTCGAACGAAATTTGTAAAAATCTTGTATTATTTTTAATTTGCAGATATTCGTCACAATTTCACTATTGTTATAAAAGCTCCAACTAATGCGAATAAAACATATTATCAACGTCACCACATTGCGTGCTGTGGACTGCACAATCTGCACTACGTCACTCGTAAATTCATTAGTTTTACAGCGCCTTATTTCGCTCACGAATTTGTTAATTCTTAATTAACACAATCATAATCCACGCCCGGTGGACAGCAATGTGGATCACAATGTTACATTGCAGTGTGCGCGTGTTACTTAACGTACGGAAACAAGTCGTGGTGGACGTTAATTAGAAATTATAATTAAACTGAAGCTTAAGCACTTTGTTTATATTTAACAAAAAAAAGTGCCGCTTAAGTTAATGTTTGTTGCTGTAATGCTAAACGAGATTCAGAACAATATATTTGCGGGCAACATTTGCATATACACTCGTTAACATCTACGGAAATTTTATTGACTTTACTTTGTTTTATTGGCGATCAATCTAAAAACTGACGATTTCTATGCAATTTACTCAATGTTATGACGGATGACAGAGAAGAATACAAATGTCAACACTCCAAATCTCTCCCGTGGATGTCGTACAAGGCGACTAAGGATAAAACAGTGATGGATCAGGAATGGGCAGCAGCGTTCCTCTTGTACCACCTAGCAATGTACTGCGACTTTTGTGCCCGATATATGGCAATAGGCTCGCCACCTATTACATGGGTTCTAACATAATTGGCGAAACGTGGGTGCTAGTTCAGCTCTGCCTACCCCTTCGGGGATATAGGTGTGATTTATGTATGTATGTATGTATTGAAAAATTGCAAAATATAAGAATGGAGGCTGATAGAACATACATAAAATATCCTTAGACATTGTTGAGCAGTGTATTTTTTAGTATCTTGATGCCTCCTGCTTGACACCAACCAACCCACAGAGGGTTGGTTGGTGTCAGGCAGGCGGCCGGCTGTAAAAACTAAGCCAAAACCTTAAGCATTTGCAACCCCAATCACTCACTCCGTTCATCGGTCTAACGACATGGTCCTTTACGTATCTTTCCTATACGTACATTCATTCATCAAAAGCACCTATTCGCTGTGATGGATGATGTGAATCAATAGTGAGTCGGTAGATTGATTATATCTGACCGATATTAATAGAAGATGGAACTTACTGCGCCAATTACATATGACAGGAAAAAAAGAAGCATCTTGAGGCTATTGAATGCCTAGTTTTTTTTTGGACCAGTTGGTGTTATAGTGGCTTATGTTATCAGTTACTTAATGCAAATGTGTGTTACATAAATAGCGCAATTAATTATCACATTTTTAATCGTGTTAAAATAATGTGTATTGTAGGTAGCATGGGCACGTTTTATTGCCTACCTTTTACGAAATTGGTTTGTTATGTGTGCTGCCTATGAAATATTACCTGCAATGGTTTTTGTAGTATTTAATGTCGGTCAGTGGTATCTGTAGTTTGCTAATAATAATTTATAGTATTTAATTGACTGACGGTGTTGTAATTATTTTTGATAGTTGTAATTAGTATTTATTGTACTGGCAGCACCAAGGCAGACAACTCAAAATGTCAAATTCTCTCAAACGACTTCACTAAAGATTTTGGTATATCTAAGTTTGGTTGTTTTTTATTTTATTAAACATTGTATTGAAACTTCTTTTTTTTTAATTCCAGGCATCGACCATCGATGGACGACGGAAGGGCGCGTGTCTGTTTTGTCAGGAGTACTTCATGGACCTGTACTTATTAGCAGAACTCAAGACAATCAGTTTAAAAGTTAGTATCGAATCTTTCTAAATTAATAGAACCATTTTCTTGAGACACGCAACCGGAAACATAACAAATCAAAATTCGTTTATTCATGAATCATCAAGACGACAGTAGACATTGGTAAGTCCACGGAAGGATAGAAAAGTGAGCAGTACATCATCTTTATCATCATCACCAGCCTTTTAATGTCCCCACTGCTGGTGCACAGGACTTCCCTGTGGATGGAAGAATATTATGAGAATGGGCCATACCCCACCACGCTTGCCCTGTGCGTTGTATTAACGACTGTCGATGCATTTGGGACCAACGGCTTTACGTGCCTTCCGATACACGGAAGAACTCGAAATAATAAAGTTTTGATTATCCATCCAATGACTGGCCTTACCGAATATTGCTTAGTTTCAGTAATCGCAGGCCGAGCTCTCTATGCCACTGTGCTAACGAGTTCAAATCGGAATACATGCTTCTTAATCTAATAATTTTCCGCTGTTCGTTTATTTTGATGATGTAGCAGAAATATTTTATACGTGTATAGTTTTACTCAAGATTGTACAGAAATTATAACGTGTTATATATACTAGCTAGCTAGCTTATTCATATTCGTGTGTGGTGGGCTTTTAAATTTGGCACGTTTAGGTTTTAAACTTTATTACAAAGAGATTTTTATAGCAAGTTTTCTTATGTAATTTTTTTTCTTATAAGCCAGCCATCAATTATAATGGTTTAACAGATTTTTGAGCTTAAGATACACATTTGACAAAGGTTTAAGTAATTATTAATTAATTAATTATAAACGCAATATAATTTTATCAATTCATTCACCACGAGCACCTTTCCGGTGTGATGGATGATATGAATCAAAAGGGAGTTGATGGCTTGATGACGTCTAACGATATGAATGGAAGAGGAAACATACTGCGCCGACCCCAGATAGTCTGGGAACAGGGCAGGGAGAAGAAGATAATTTTACCAATTCAAATGCAATTGCACATAAACGTCGAAACAAGGCCGCCGTAGCCCGTAGACTTCATTTCGATGCTGAGAGCAGCTTCCTTGTAAAATTATGCTTTACCATATACTTTCCCACCGATTTACGGTCAGGCCAAAAGGGATCTAGTCACGTAGCACGATATTCGACTCTTTATTGAACGATTTCACTTTTACTTACACATATAAATCATGCCTGTTTATTCACGACGGGCGATAAGGAGGGAAGTATGCCGAGGGCAATACCGAATACGCAATTCACAAAATGTTTCAGAGGGCGTTTGACAGCTACACTTATTATAGTAACTGCCGCACTCAGAGACGTCAATTAACTTTAATGAGCATTTAATGTCAAAAATTTTCATTCAAATCTAGACCATAGACCCGGCAAGAATAGCGACTAATTTTGAATTGTAATTTTTTGACGTTAAGTACTCATTAAAAGTTAAGTTAAGTACTCATTAAGTACTCATTAACGGTAATTGACGTCTCTGAGTGCGGCAGTAAGAGTTAGATACCAATTGAAAATACAAATCACTTACATAAATTAGACCTCTTTGGTCCCTGAAGCGGTAGGCAGAGGTAAAATAACATTAACGTTTCGCCAATTATGCTTTAGTCCCATGGGCGGGAATAGGGGCTATTGCCATATTATGTCGGGCACATAAATCGCAGTATATTAGAAAATTGTGTAAGAGGAACGCTGTTTTCCATTGCCCATCGCTGTCTTTATTCGCCTTGTACGACGTCCGCGGGAAAGAGAGTTCTGCCGTCAGTCACCGCACGGCTCCTAGAAATAATTTGTCTATCTATTTACCAAATGGAAAATGTATTAACAAAAAGTCGGGCTTATAATGTCTATTAAAAAAAAAAACAGTTTAATCATTATTTAGTAAAAATACGCTGGCTCTTTTATATTTTATAAACCAACTGTTTTATGAAACTTTCAATACGCAAGATCTGATGGCATTCGGAGCCAGACGCTTTTCAACTCGCCCTAGAAACAAATAACGATGTCGCACCCGAGTGAAGAATACTGAGTTTGTTTCTAAAAAAGAGAAAGGTCCATCCATTTGGACCGTCACGAACGCGTCTGGGGCGGACGTGATCTCAGCAAAATAACGGCGGTTGACGTTCAAAAGATTTGATCATCGCGCAAGGAAACAAAATTTGTACTGAGCAGCTCTATGCACAAACGAAAGTCAAACGACTACAAAATGTCAAATTTGCTCAATCAACTTTGTGCTTAGCCGTGCCGTGTGGCAGAATACAATTGTCACCACCCCAAATCTGTCCCGCGGCTGTCGTACGAGGTGCAATTAGTAATGGGCAGCAGCATTTCTCTTAACTGCTCTTATACCAGCTAGCAATATACCTACTACGATTTACGTGCCGACCGTCCGTACCTAACCTAATTGGCGAAATGTGGGTATTAATTCACCTCTGCCTACCCCACAGATATATTGATATATCTGTGGCCTACCCCCTCGGAAATATAGGCGTGATTTAATCAAAAAAAACTGCTTAGTCTTAAGCGCTTATTTGATCTAATTGATAGGATGTGAATGTTAATTGATACACGAAATCTGAAATCACTTGCAGTTTTTTCCGCGTCACATTCAATTCTGGCATGCCTGAGATATTTCACGTTGTTGTTGTCTATGGCCCGTATTATGAAACGACACTTAAGTGTAGTTTAATTTGAATTCAAGTGATTATTGCTTAAATATAGAATCCCTACTTAATGTTTTATTCCAAAACGGCTATCAAGCTTGACTTACGTTTTAGATTCAAATTTTTAAGTCAAGATATCCCGATTCTACCATTAAAATTGCGAAAAAGTGTAGCAATATAGGATAAAAACTCTACTCAAGCGTGGCAATGAGGTGTTTTGGGTGATCATGATAGCTTAAATATCGTTTTAAAACCTATCGATTGTTGGCCGAGTGACGTTTCAAATAAACGTAAACAGAGATCTATGAATTGATACTTAATATTGTTCTAGAATAAAGGGTCCATGTTAATCATAATTTAAAGCGTTATTCAGGTCCAAGTGTCGTTTCAGAATACGAGCCTAATTATGAGTATATTATAACTCGATACATGAAAAAGTTCGTTTACCTTTCGCAATCAATTCGGACAATGACAGACAGTCGCGTGAAGGAATCGAATTATCTAACAAAATGCCAATGAAAGTGATCACTGTGACTCATTGGTTGAATTCAGACTAACGAGCAAGACTAACAATACAAGAATTTAGTATAATTGAAGATTCTCAAATCTCTTGCCATTTTCCCTTATTATGAGCTAATGATGAGGAGCTCGAAGTCTCATGGCTATCACATTCGCTCTCGGCCTCGATTGCGTAAACTAAGCTGTGTTTGCTTAGGCTGGTCATTGAATGGGTGACCAAAAATTTACTATGTAGAGTTCCTCCGTGTTTCGGAAGGCACGTTAAACCGTTTGTCCTTGATGCATCTGCAGTCGTCTGGGTCAGCGTGATGAATATGGACCATTCTCCCTATATTCTTTCATCCACAGGGCAGGCCTGTATATGTACCCCCGCCCGGCTAGCATGACCACCCAAACACGATATGATATAGCCATTTACCGCGTTGAACTAACAAAAATCATTGGATTTTCGATAGTTCAAAGCGATAAATGGCTATATTTTTATGATATAATATATCCTAACCCCCGAATACAGAAACGCTAATCAAATTTGGGGCACTGCCTAAAAAGTTAAGTGGACATTACCTGTCAGAATTTGTATGGAAAAACGTCAATTTTGACAACATTTAAATGTTAAGCAAGACTCAAATTTTGATTAGCGTTTCTGTATTCGGGGGTTAGAGGCTTATTCAAGTGTAAATATCCAATGGTTTTTGAATGTTCAACGTGATAAATGGCTAAATCATATCGTGTTTTGGTGGTCTAATAATAATAACCCATACAATTTACGAGCCATTATTATTCCCTATCAAATTGAATTGAACCAATTATATAAGACGATGATGATTGATTATGTACGTCGGTTCAGCAAATCTGTCGTCGCGTTCCAGGTGACGACAGTGGACATGCAGAAACCGCCCCCAGACTTCCGCACCAACTTCGAGGCGACGCACCCGCCGATACTGATCGACAACGGGCTCGCGATACTGGAGAACGAGAAAATCGAGCGGCACATCATGAAGTCAGTGCCCGGCGGGCACAATCTGTTTGTACAGGTGAGCGCGAGATTGTTCCGAACCGCTGTACCATCGGTATTGATTGTATACTTGCTTGTAACAACAACGTAATCAGAAGGCGAGACTTGTTCATAAAGCCTTTAAGGCTATTATAGATATAGCCATAAAACGATTTGAACTGTCAAAAATCCAATGTTTTATTTGGCAGTTCAAAGCGATAAATGGCTTTATCTGTTTCGATTGTCATGCTAACGTAGAACCAGCCCCGACTCATCCATGGGTGTCGTAAAAGTCGACTAATGGAGATTGCCCGGTGTAGATCAAAAAGTACCTTGAGGCACCAGAATGGTGGAGGGCTAACCACCAACATCAGAGGGTTGGTGTCAGTCAGGTGGCCGGCTGTAAAACCTAAGCCAAAACCTTGAGCGGTAAGGATTGGAATTTTGTCATCTCAATCACTCTTTCCGTTCGTCGGTCTCTCGACATGGTCCGTTACATCTCTTTTCTTTACATTCATTCATCATAAGTAGCTTTCCGATGTGATGGATGATATAATCAAAAGAGAGTGGAAAGCTTGATGGCGTCTGACCGATATGAATGGAATAAACATACTGCACCGACCCCAGATAGACTGAGAACAGCTCAAGGTTTTGGTTTAGGTTTTACAGCCGGTATTCAGCTCTGATGTAATTCTACCTAAAGATTGGAAGGAAAATCAATATTGTACACAACATAATGCAATTATAGTGTAACGCTGTTGCTTTACTGAGAAACGAAAATCAGTAAAAAGAACTCAAGCTTTTGAAACAAACCAACTTTTACAGGGAGCCTCCCCGTGACCACGGCCGTTGTAATTTAGTCTCACACAAACAGGCACCTAGTCTAATCCGTAAAGTTGTTTTATTTCTTATGTGTAGTGCGTAGTAGTGCTCGTGCATAAGAGAACTTAAGCTTATTATTATGACGACCCGCAGGACAAAGAGGTCGCCTCGCTGATCGAGAACCTGTACTCGAAACTGAAGCTGGTGCTGGTGCGCAAGGACGAGCAGAAGTCGGCCGCGTTGCGAGCGCACCTGTCGCGCATCGACGCGCTGCTCGAGCGCAGGGCCACCAGGTGAGACGGACATATGCCACTGCGAATCTTCTTCATATTCTTCTTCTGGTCGAGTCGTCAACATACGTATACGACGACTGCTTAAGCTATCAGCCGTCTTGATTTTGTAAGGCCGTAGCGATTTTGTGTCAAATTCATAGAATTCTTTCATAGCTGAGGAGCTCGCTAGCGCAGTGGCATAGAGATGGACACGCTACTCCATTTTTTTTTCACTCACAACTATACATACATAAATGACGCCTATATCCCCGAAGGGGTAGGCAGTGAACTAGCACCCACGTTTCGCCAATTATGTTAGGTCCCATGTAATAGGTGGCGAGCCTATTGCCATTTATCGGGCACAAAAGTCGCAGTACATTGCTAGGTGGTATAAGAGGAACGCTGCTGCCCATTCCTAATCACTGATTTATCCTTAGTCGCCTTGTACGACACCCACGGGAGAGATTTGGGGTGGTGACAATTTTATTCTACTCTGCCGTCACCACACGGCCACCTATCATCTACACCTATCGTCTAGCCCAAAGTAAGTAGCCTAAGCACTTGTGTTATGGATACTAGATGACGGACATATTTTTAATATAATTATGTATATAAATGTTGAAAATATAAAACAAACATTTGTGGTCATCACAAAGTTTGCCCCTACCAGGATTCGAACCCGGGACCTCTTGGCCAATACCCAGCAATCTGAGCATTTGACCAAGGCGGCCGGCATTTCCTCTCCATCTTGTCGATTCGTCATCAAACGTATACGACATCTGCCCAGGCCATCAGCCATGATGATTTTTTAGGCGGTAGCTGTACGGACACAAAATGTGTCAAAATCATAGAATTCGTTCATGGCTATCGGACTGTCTATAGTTTAGAGTAGCTTCGGTTGCTGTCATAGGTAATAACAATTTTATCATTATACCAGTACAACTTAACTAAACCCAGTGCAAGAATCGACTCCCCAAGCATGAAAGTGTTCGTTTAGATTTTTTTTCCAAGTGGTGCTTTTGTTATGTTTTCCAGATTTTTAACGGGTGACACGATGTGCTGTTTCGACTGCGAGCTGATGCCCAGACTACAACACATCCGTGTCGCAGGCAAATACTTTGTCGACTTCGAGATACCAGTGAGTTGAATGCTTACATTTATATTACGAAACGAGGGTGTACTGGCATAACCGAATAAGTGCAAGATTTAAGAAAATTTTGTTACATGCCTACATGGGTATACTGAGTGTTTGCTGCTCTTTTTATGCGGCAAACACGTATTATGACTGCAAAAGGTTTATTGACGATTTTATTATCTGTGCAAAACAGTTTTTAGTCTAACTATTCAAACACACATTCTTAATCAAAGTGCACTTATGACTTAATATTGTGAAGACGCTAGACACCGGAAACCAAACAAACAAACCTACGACTGTAAAACCTAAGCCAAAACCGCCTGCCTGACACCATCCCTCTTTGGGTGTGCTGTTGTTGGTGGTTTGCCCTCCACCATTCGGGTGCCCCAAGGTGCTTATTGGTCTACACCGGGCAGTCTCTCTTATTCGACTTTTACGACACCCATGGGAGGTGTCTATAATTAAAAACTGAAATAAATGGCGTAAAAATGGAAATATACTGCTATTTATGTGCCCGATAGATGGCAATAGACTCGCCACCGCTGTTACCTGACATAAATGGCGAAAAGTAGGTGTTTAATTCACCTCTGCTTGAATTATGTGTATGTAAATAAATGGTTATTTATTTTGTCTTTCAGATGAACTTCCGCGCGCTTTGGCGCTACATGTACCACATGTACCAGTTGGATGCGTTCACGCAGAGCTGCCCGGCCGACCAGGACATCATCAACCACTACAAACTGCAGCAGGTATATACCCACCACTTTACCACACCGCTCACCCACCTTACCGCACAGGGTTTAGAGTCGGATTTTAAATGTGTCGATAGATGTCAAACTCGCCCAAGTCAAGCTGGTAAATTGAAGTTTTATATTTTTTTTTTCAATTATAAGTGAATGAATTCTCATTTGTTCACTTTTATATTGAATCAACGTTGCTTTGCTTAGCCATGGACTTTTTTCTTGGTAAGGATGGAAACAAGTGGAAATAAAGATCTCTGCCTACCCCTGTGGGAGAAAGGCGTGACATTATGTATGTATATATTAAAGATATTATCTACAAGCCTACCACGGCTCGAAAAAATAAAGATAAGTCCTTCTCTTTAATAAATATAAATCCTATTACTGCCGCACTCAGAGACATCAAATAACTTTAATGAGTACTTAATGTCAAAAAAATTTATTTAAATTTAGACCAAAGACCTGACAAGAATAGAGACTAGTTTTGAATTGTCATTTTATGACATTCAGTACTCATTATCGTCGATTGACGTCTCTGAGTGCGGCAGTTAATGATGTATTTTATGTTACTAAGCGGACATTAAACTGCATATTTTCCAAAAGTTGTAGGTTGTGACTTGGGCCTTTTTGATATTTACCGACACAAGTTGGTGGTCAACCAGATATTTGACGTTTTATGTTACCACCGCAATAGAGGTTCTACGATAGTGTATTCAGAAGCGCATTAGGTTCAAAACAATAAATTTCAACCTTAACAACTCCGTAACAAGTTCAATGCGGTTATATTAATAAATCTGAAATACATCACAAATACATACAGTATTCATGCCAACCTATATATAAAAGTAGAAGTACGTCCTTCTAATCCTCATTTTGTCGCATTTGGTCATGCACGCCCTCTTCAAGTGTAATAAGTATTTACTTTTTTAAACTCTAGCCGCGGTATATTCAGTAGTGTTTGGTACCGGATATCACGCCTCTAAAGATTACTTCATGCATTTGTATATGTATGTATGGCAAATGAAATTTGTACTATGTGCACTCTCTGGTTATTCTGTCTATTTATATGTAAATATACTTCTATATCAGCTTCTATTTTACGGTGTGTAATTTGTTCTGCGTCGAAATTTAAGTAGTACAGCGGTAACTGTTGCTTCACTAAATGCCTACAGAATGTGCATATTATACAACATGTAACAAAAATATCGCACACAACAAAACTATGGTTGTATTAAAAACTATAAATTATTTTGGAAAGTTCCATACTTTACTTGCCCAAGGCAACATATTTGGTCATGACATAAAACTATGATCTTACCCCGGGCGATAAAAAAGAAGGCCCCAGATCGCATATTTATCATCAATCATTCTTTGTTCTATCGCCATTGATATACAAGGTGTAACAGAAAGGTGCAGTAATATTTACAAGGGTTGTACAGGCCCTCAAACTGAACAACTTTAACTATGGGACCAACAACAAAATCCTAAAAAAAATAACCACTTCCCCATACAAACTGATGTCAGCCGGTTCTCGGTTTAGTATGGGGAAGTGATTTTTTTTTTTTTTTTGAGATTTCTATTTTGGTCCCGTAGCGAAAGCTGTTCAGTTTGATGGTCTGAAGCACATTTCTGTTACCAGTATAATCTACTGTTACTGCTTAAATTTCGACGCACCCCTATCTATCTACCGATGGCAATTCCGCTCTCTGTGCGTTCGCGCCATTGTGTACCTTCGGTGTGAGTGAACACGTGCCCGTATCGCCTGCAGCAGTCGGCGAAGGGCTTGGGCCTCTCGCCGCCGCCGCCGCGGCTACGGAGCGACCACGACGTGGTACGTGGTGTGCGTGTGTCCCACACCTCAATCATGTTCACTGCGCCCATCTCTCGTTCGTAGATGCTGCATTTTGGTTTTGTTTGAGCGAACTACTTCAAATCAATAAAATTCATTTATTTTGTGTCCATACATTTCTCACTTCTTTCTTCTTTTGTGACATAAACTAACAGTATAAACTAATATTTTTATCGATGTCAAATCTCTAACATTATAAAAAGTTTTTCATTTATAACTCCAAAAAAAGAGCTACCCTCAAAGTTCAATGTAGTTTCGACAGTTAGGCTGCAGTGCACCTAGACGTAAACAGGTTCACTTTTAACGAGTAACGGTTAACTTTTAATCGCTTGATTTACGTGTTGGTTAACTTGGGCCTTAGTAGCTTTCCGAAAATGCCGCATCTACTACACTAGTTGATATTAATGCTTAGAAGGTTCCGGTTTTCACTTCTATGTTAAATCATCGGTTTACAATCATCACACATAGTTGACGTCTTACGGTCGGCTTACAGCACTGGGACTCATATTTCATTAAAGCTGCATTTAATCATTGTATTGCTTACCTATAGAGTTTAAAGGGAACTAATAATATATTGTGTATGTATATATTAATGTGTTATTGGTGTGCTATTGTAATATTATAGTTCTAAGCAAGCTGTAAAATTAATTCTGTAATTGCATTATCTATGTTTTCCACTTTGTCAGATCGCTGGCTATCGGCCAAGAGGTCCCGGGTTTGAAGCCTGGTGAGGGCAAATGTTTGTCATGAACACAGACATTTGCTCTCGGGTCGTGTTTGTTTATATGTTATGCAGTATATTAGCGATGTTTATCAATAATTACATATTATGTTTATTTGTCTGTCATCTTTGAGTTTCCGTATCACAAACGCTTACTCTGGGCTAATGAAAGATGTGAATGTAAGAAATATTTATTATTATTTATTTATTTTTTACTTTTCTAGGAAAAATTAAATACCAAGTGGTTATATTTTCTTTTGCTGATAATGCACTTGCTGAATTATCGTGATACTAATTTCTGATAGGATACAATTAGACTTTTATGGCCTTCACTATCTTCTTAAAAATTTGACTACAAATTTGTGGATGCAAATATCGCTGTAGGTTGTTGTAGACGATCTCAGTTTTAACGGGATCATATTCATGCATTTTTTAATACAACATAATATAACATAAATTACGCACACTCGTGAATACTACCCATGCTAACATCGACAGACATGAATACTATGGTGTTATTAAAAATTTTATTTATTTTCTTCCTCCATACAAATTGTCCGGTCATAAATGGAAAATTCTAAACATTATTTCAATTATTTGCTTCTTTCTTTTTTATCGCCTGAGGTAAGATCAGAGTTTTAGGACACCCACTGACAGGGAAGTAGGATTTTCCGTACGCGTCGTGCGCGGAAATGTCCACTTTATGGTGAGGTGCGACACAAAATTAATTTTACAATTTTGAATCTTAAAATCATCATAGTTTTTATATTAACTAAGTTAGCATGGGTGTGTTTAGAGTGTGCGTTCTTTCTGTTGCATGTTGTATACTACCTATTTACTAATTAATTTGTGCGCTACAATGCCACGAATTTGTCACTCTAAAGTCGCCGGCACGTCTAGACAATACAAAACTGTCAAATGTCTGTAATCGATTGTCAACCTTAACTTGTATGACGCTAAGCACAAAGTAAATTGTGCAAATTTGATTATTATGTTAGCTTGAGGTGCTGTAGACTGTTCATAACGCTTTTTAAATATAAAAATGACGCAGCTCAAAAAGTGTTTATGACGTGTTTTTGTTCAGTGTTTTTTAAATCTGATTTCATTACTTATCATTATTTTTTTAATTATAACAATGTAAAATAGGTTAGAAAAATTATAATCTTGATGCGGGAATCCAACCCGCGTCCTTTGCAATCCATAAGATTACCATATGTCTTTTTCTTTGTAAAAAAATTAACTTACTTTCTAAACAGAAGTGTGTTGTCAAAAATTTCATAAAAATTTCAATCCCGCAGGCGCTGAAAATGAAGAAACACGAAGAACTGGAAACGCCCACATTCACCACCTCCATACCAGTGGACGTGAGCGACCTCAACAACGCCGAGTAACGCAACCCCCGACCCAAATTGCACGTGGAGCAAAACTGAGCCTTGGTACAATATACTTTAGGCGGCAAATCGATTATCCACCGTTGTCAGCAAAACGAGTGCTGTTTTTTTGCATTTCTATCATTGCCCTAACCAGAGTCATGGGACTGTCCGTGCCTCTCGTATCGTTCTGTCCTAGGGGTCTAGAAAAGTGGCCAATCTATTCGAATAGAATACAAATGTATGTAACTGGCCTTATCACTGAGTAAACAAGATGGCGACCGTCGTGTCACATGTAAGAGAAGCTATATAAATGACTTTTGTATTATATTCGTTTGCCACTGGGCTAGGCACCCTGGACGATTGATTCCGATTCTTTTGTATGTACCGAGGATCCATTATCCTATTCTGAGCTCCGTTCAAAACCCATCTCTAATCCATAAACCCGTTCGGAAGAGACACTAATATATATTTTTGTAAATTTGTAGTCTTTAATCTTGGGTATAGAGTAAAAAACATGAGACGCGATATGTAGGTATGTATGTAATGGTGCAATCGGTTTGATTATTGTTATTGTGTACTCTATTCAAGTTGTTTTGAGACAATCTTAAAAAAAATATTGAAAATCTTTTCATAATGATTTAGGTCAGAAATGTGAAACATTTCTTAAATTCAAAATATTAAAAAAAAAACCGGAAGACGGGGAAACCATAATTTTAAAAATTGATTTTTGACCTTTCTTTTTATGTTCAGTGCCACTAACTTATCTGTTCAGGCGGCAAAACTTGGAACTACAATTTACCCATACTTTTTGACATTTCTATGACACTCTTACCACTAGCGACACCATTAACGGATCAGTTAGTTTGTTTGCTAGTGGAGTCAGCCTGGGAAATCATTAAGCTACTAAAGTCTGAGCGGAACACTCGATATTGGTGAAATCATAAGGGAAACATACATACATACATACATAAATCACGCCTATATCCCCGAAGGGGTAGGCAGAGGTGAACTAGCACCCACGTAAGGGAAACGCCATAGAAAAAAGAAGAAGTTAAGTTTGTTGCGGTTTATATTAATAAAATTTATATACGTAATGCCAAATTAAGACACATACGTATTAAATTGTATAACCCTTTGTCTCAAAGCAACATGAATAGAATATAATGAGTAGCCAGAATTGAGTAGCGGTGTTTGCTTCTATTGAGCGGTTGAAAATATGCCAACACTAACAGTAGATTATAGTTGGCGCTTATATTGTTACGTCTTTTATACTAGAATGCTAAAGCAATGTTGACATAATGTTTGATTAAAACAACGTTTCGAAGGAGAAGTAAAATTTGATTTTATCTTGCTTCGGTGATTGAATCAATCCTGTAACCGCCCAGTTCGGATTTGAACGACATGTGAATGAGATATACACACGTATGTGTACTTGCCCATCTTAATACTGTCAATTTAAAAAAATTAACTGGTTATTAATTGAGTCGGATAAATCCGACTCAAGCGGTGAATGGGTTAAGGAATGTGTCTCAAGATTCGTTCAATTATCAATACAATTGTGATTGTGGCCATTTGCGGTTATAGTAGTTTCCAAAACTGCTAATTATTAATGTAGGTATTGTCAAACTTTTTACTACATTTTTTTTCAAGCGCTGCGGAGGAACTGAGTAATCCAACATGCATATTGACAAACATATACGAGAGTATCAACAATTAATGTTAATAAAGTTGATAGTAGATCAGGGCTCCTATTCTAATGCCCATCTTAACTGCTTCACTTTAAAGTTCTAAATGGTTTGAGAGAATTTCAACAATATTTTTGGTGACCCGCATGCGTTCTACTCGTTGTACGTTGGATATGTGGCAAGTAAGCTTTAGATCAGTTTCAGTGTTCAAACACAACGAATAGGCGATCCGTAATAATTGTATTTTGTATTATATAATTCACAATAGATGTAAGATTGGTTTACAGTATTCGTTTTATACGTTCTTTTGGACTCCCCTTTAATTTAGTCGATAAGTTAGTACTTAGAAATTTCACCGCCATTTTGTTTTAATGCCTCTGCCCCCCATCCAGCGTCGAATCTAAATTATGCAATACCGGATTTGAAGTATCTTGCTCTTGCCTGCCTTCGGTTACCTTCTTAAAGGTAGACTAGTTAAGTACTTATATTTTTTTATACAAATATTTTGTTATTTTTATGTTTTGTTTTTAAATATATTATCTGTGAGAATGTCATGAAGTGAGGCTTTAAGTTGGACCACCTATTTAAATAGTAGTTTTGAGATTTCTGTGTAAATGTTGCTATGTGTATTTTCCGTATATACCTTTGCGTTATATGGAAAATATAATCAGCAATCAATTATCTGATTACGTTATTTATCACAGTACACAACAGAGACTAGGGCGAGAGACGATCAACATGTCCATTAATTGGACAACGTATAAAATATTAACTAGATTATAATGTAAATGTTAAGGAATAAACCTGGATAAATATTATTATTTTTTTGTTTGTGTTTTATTTTTTCGGTTCCTTTCGCTGTGTTTCTGTTATATTTTTTGATATACATTGATGTTTTTATTTTTTTTGCTTTTAATGAGCGTGCTTCACGATCCGGTCACCTAAGTTTCGTTTGTGAACACTGAACGAACGAACTTTTTATTCCCAATAGTCAACAGTGTACGCACCGGGAAGACCTTTCATTAAGGTTTGACTCATATTCAAATAAGTGTCATCTTGCAACTAATGTGTTCGTGAGTCAAGTCATTTTTTTATTGTTTAAATAGGTACATATAACCAAAAAGTAACATATTAGATCAATCTCCTGTGAAATAATTTAACGCTGTGTGCCTTCTTTTTAGTTATAAAATGATAACTTTATCTAAGGCTGTTTATCATAATAAAAATCAGTCGTAAGTTGAAGGTAATAGGTGAAAGGAGGATGAAGGTTTAAACAAAGTTGTCATAGTTTATCATCGATAGTGTATTTCTCATATCTCAGCTTACTATAAACGACTTAAAAACACTCTTGAAACTGACGAGAACCATACCTAAAACGGTAAGATTATACAGGCAAATTATTATATTGCTAATCATAAGTAAATGAAAGCTACTGATTAGCCTTGGCCGTGAAGCAAAATTTTGTAATTACTAATTAGATACCGAGTATATAGTGCTGGAAGCTTTCCGAAGAAAATAAAATAGATCTAAATTACGTTGTCTCGAATCAGTAGACCGAAAACACTACAATTCTAACATGTCCAACTCGATAGATATAACGTACCCACGTTAGATCCCAATTTTGGTCCGATAGTCTGTTTCATTTTCATGAAAGATGTTTTGCGTATAAGAGCGAAATAGTAGATTATATACCAAGGGCGATAAAACAAAGAATGCCTCAGATCGCAAGTAAATACGATCTGAGGCATTCTTTTTATCGCCCGAGGTAAGATCACAGTTTTATGTCACCCTCTGACCATGAAGTGGGATTTTCCGTTCCTACGCGTAGCTGACGGAAAAGTCAGGTGTGACTTACATAATATAATTGGTGTCTTTTGTGAAACGAACCTATAGGTAAAGTTAGTTTTCTTGGACCTAATAATCCACAGCGAGGCGAGCGAAGAGAGTGAATCAGTGTAGCGAAGTATTGAAAAGTGTTAACCTTAGCTTTTTATTAATTGATACTTTTATTTCACAAACATCAACAGCTTCGACGATGTAGCTAGTGGTACATACCAGAAAACCTTTATTCTGATATATTGCCTCTTAAAGCTTAGCTTAATAATTATGTACAATAAGTGTATTGTGATATTAATCAAGCTTTTGTATTTTTCTAGAAAATAAAAAGAAATCTATGAATGGAACGGTTTTATTTAGAAACGTAGATTGTGTAACTACTAACCAACCTACACTTAATTTATTGAGTTTATTTTTAAGCCACTCGTTTTTAGACTTGTTGGAGAGAGAGCACAATGATAGAAACGAGTGAGTCATGTAAGCACTGCTTACATGACTCAGATGTTATATATAATGCCCCAGATCTTATAGTCCTCAGCAATAAAAACTGGTAAAATGTGTCCGTAATAAGTATAGTCCGACAACTTCGTACGCGACCCTCCAGCGGTATGAGGGACGGGGCGCTCTGGATGTGAGCGGGGGCAGGTGATACGGGGAGTAGGAAAACCTCGCTCCCCCCTGCATCGCCCGCCCCCGCTAGCATCAAGTTCTCCGTCCCCGCCACCGTCTCTTACCGCAGGAGGGTCGCCATGAACATGTCGGACTATAAACTGTGGTGAACCTAATGCCGGGATCACTTAATACATTTATAGAAACTGAGAAGGCTTCAGCATATTTAAATCAGTAGGCTTCTTTGGTGGCCAATCTATTCAAACGAATGACTGGTGAATAATTAAAATACATACATACATAAATCACGCCTATATCCCCGAAGGGGTAGGCAGAGGTGAACTAGCACCCACGTTTCGCCAATTATATTAGGTCCCATGTAATAGGGGGCGAGTCTATTGCCATTTATTGGGCACAAAAGTCGCAGTGCATTACTATTGGTAGGTGGTATAAGAGGAACGCTGCTGCCCATTCCTCATTATTGACTTATCCTTAGTCGCCTTGTACCACACCCACGGGAGAGATTTGGGGTGGTGACAATTGTTGTGGTGGCAAATTAAAATAAAGATTCTTAAAAAAAATATATTAAGTATACAGTGTAGCTGTGCTGCCATATGGCAGGCAAAATGGCTGTATGATCTTTACTCTCTTTGCTTTTATTATTAGAAAAAGAATTTTATATTGACAACTGTTGACAACTTTCAAAAACTTGTCTGTCAAAATCAAAACTAAACGTAGTGTATTTTATACTCTTTGATCAAAACCAGATGATTTTGATTGAAGACAGAAATCAAATGACAAGTGAACAAAAATTAAAGAAAAATAGAAAAAAGGTGAACGGAGTAGGTGCAAGTTTTACCGCTCAACATTGACGAAAATAATAACTTGCGTCCTTCGACTTTAGCACCAGCTGCTAACGAAGGATGGCGTAGTGCCATACATTACTTGTGACGATATTATCAGTGAGTCAACTATAATAAACAGTATTCTATAGCCAAAATTATTATTCCGTTAATAAATAATTTCTTACTAATATAATGGCACTTTCCCCTCAAATCTTACTGTCCAATGTGGCTCGAGAAAGATGTATATCAAAGTTAAAAGAACTTCCAATATTGTTTAACAATAACAAGCCACAAATCAAGCAAGCGTCTGTTTTAGTGCCGATATGCGTGGAGAATGGACAGGTTTGTCTTCTGTACACGTTGCGATCCTCAAATTTGAAGCAGCATAGCGGTCAAGTGTCATTTCCGGGTGGAAAAGCGGACGAAAATGAAACTGCAGCCGAGACAGCAATACGCGAGACTGAAGAAGAAGTTGGTGTCGACCGCGCCAACATAGAAGTCTGGACTGAAATGCCAAAGGTTCAGGGCCGCAATAAACAAATAGCTATCACTCCAGTAGTAGGAGTTATAAACAATTTTGACATGAAGAAGCTGTCTCCCAGTATAGACGAAGTGGAAGAGGTATTTAATGTACCCATGGAGGAACTTTGCAACAAAGACAACCATGGCCATGTTAAGTATGAACATTTTTACATACCTGTGTTTACAACAAAAAAACACACAATATGGGGCATCACAGGGCTCATTACGCACCTATTTCTTCAAAGTTTCTTGCCTGAAAATGTTTATCAACTCGATTATTTGAAACATAAACATAATTTTGATGACCTCGTGGGCTCAAATTCCAAACTTTAAATTGATGACTGTCATTTAAAGTAGGTAGCATGCTGTGTTAAATATGGTTTTTTAGACCCCACATTTTTGGTGATTGTGTATTTATTTAATTAAAACATAATAATATGTTATAAATTTTTTTACTGTACTGTGAAGGGGTTGAAAAAGGCATTGTATATGTTTTATTTTATATGTTGATTTGGTAATGTAAGCCACAATTTTAGTGTGTATAAACTGCTCTCAATTTGAAAATAAATAAAAAAAATTAAATATGGTTTATCCCAAAGATTCAACTATAATAGGCAGTATAGGCACATGAATTCTGATAAAAATTAAGTTAAAATCGGATTCAAAAAGGTTCTCACATCTAACACAAATCATTACAGCATCCTGTGCCTGCCTATGGGATTTGTGCAAGTTTACACCATCCATCCATTTGTAGTACTGAGATAAACTGTGGCCTATGGGATTTGTGCAAGTTTTCTTTAAGGACATCTAATTGAGCTTAGATATTAACAAGAAGAGCCTTTTATTTGTACATAACATTATCTTAATAGATGTAAGAAGTATTATTCTAGCTCTCAAACATTAAAGGTGTACATAAGCTAAGTTTTTATAATATTACTTTATTTATGTAAAAAAATTAAGTATTTTAAGGTCTTGGGACTCAAATCTTTATTCAATATAAATTTTGCAGTAGTAACATATTCCCCAACATACCTCTTATCTGTTGAAATGCCAAGTTATTGGATATATTCTATGTGGAGTATAAATAATTACAAATGTTAATATTTTTAATCTATTTGTCAATGTTGCTAAAAACCATTAACTTTTAATAAAAATCAACTTAGAGAATGTTGGAAAAGTTTCGTGTAGAATCTTTTATATTTTCCTGACTATAAATGTCAAGCTATGTTTTGAACTCTTAAGCTCAAAACATAGATTGACATTTATTCACTAGACGGGCATGCCAGCCAGACGTGCCCGCCGAACCTCGCTTCATAGGTCTGTGCAATGTTTGCCTAGTGTAGGGCCCGTCACAGGCAGTCTCCTTAATTACGCACTTATCTATTTATACAAAATGATGAACATGTTAACACATAATTTTCGTGGTTGATACATCATTGAACATTCCCTGCTCTATTCATGACGAGTCAAATGATAAATTACAATTAAGTAAAATAATTTTAATACTATCCAGTGTAGGCAATGAATATTCATGTGAAATGTATTTAATTCAATAACATTACACCAGATTTAAAGAGGTCTGATTGGAATTAAATTCCTGATAGGTTACCTAAGTATGAATAGAGTAGTATCTGTGTGTAATAACTGATAAGATAAGTAAGATAGATTTTACGATAACCATTTCTGCTGTGTATCGGTTTATTAAAATATCCCAGAAGGATAAAAAAAATTACGTAGTTTAAATTTATCTGTAAGTAAAAATAATAATGATATCTGGATACTGGTGATTTGTAATTATTTTTTATGTAATTTATTGGAATTATAATTATTCATTCTGTTTAATAAAAACATTCATTATATAAAAAAAATATTTAGATCTAGCTATTTTTATTTTTTCAAAGATAAAAGAAAATATTTTAGTAACGGATTAACAATTTGATTAACGGTGCCCACTATGTTAGCGTCCTGCAATCAACTCTCTCGATCATGGGGAGGTCATTGTCCTCTAAATATCTTAGGCGGCATTCGAATATGCACTCGTTGGTGTAGCGCCTGTTGTCGGTCGCGCAGACGGGGTCATACTGGCGCATGCATGGACAATCTTTCTCGGCCCAACCGTTCCAGACTTGACGAGTCGTGGAAGCGGAGCAGAGGAGCAGGCAGGTCACGATCACTGAAAGCAAAGCGTCTCATCATCATGATCACGATCACCAGCCCTTTACTGTCCCCACTGCTGGGGCACGGGCCTTCCCTATGGATGGAAGAATATAGGGAGAATGGGCCCAGTGCGGGTTGGTGGGTATTAACGACTGCAGATGCAGCCGGAACGGAACCAACGGCTTAACGTGCCTTCCGAAGCTCGGAGGAATTCGACATATTACATTTTGGGTCACCATCCAAATGACTAGCCTTAGCGGACATTGCTTAGTTTACGCAATCGCAAGTCTTGCGCGCTACGCCATTGAGCTAGCGAGCTCCTTAAACAAACAAAGCGTCTACTTTGAGCTATACACATAAAGCTGTATTTCCACCAGAGATGTGCAAGGGATATGTGTTTGTGGAGAACCAATAGAATCATTCCATTTTCCTAGTGCAAAATGGAGTGATTCTATTGGTTCTCCTCAAACACATCCCTCGCAACACATTCTCGGTGGAAAAGCACCCTAAATGGTGGCTTTTTAGATAATAATATATTATAGTGTAGCCGTTTGGTGACGGCAGCAGAGTGGTCACCGCCCCCGTCTCTCCTGTAGATGTACAAGGCGACTAACTGCCGCACTCAGAGACGTCAATTAACTTTAATGAGTAATGTCAAAAATGTTCATTCAAATCTGGACCATAGACCCGGTAAGAATAGCGCCTAGTTTAATTAACGTTAATACGTTATTTGACGTCTCTGAGTGCAGCAGTAAGAGCGATCGCTCTTCGCATCGATGAGATGAGTATGTAATGGGCAGCAGCGTTTACTCTTTTACCAGCTATCCATATACTGCAATTTACTTGCAATGGTGGATACATATCCTAATTGGCGAAACGTGTGGATATAGGCGTGATATTTATTTTTATGCATGTATGTATTTTAAGATATGGCTAAAAGGGTTGGCAGAGGTGAATTAACACCCACGTTCGAGTTGACGTTGTCTAAATGTAGGTAGTCACCAGTGCTTTACTACTACTATCGTTTTTAAGTAATTACTTGACCTTCGAAATCATCAATCTTATCTTTCTTATGACGTCCTGATTAATATTCGGACGCTCTTAGTCAATTGTCGCAAAAATGGATAACACTCGTGATAAAATATACCTTCCACCGTGTAATATTTATATTATGTACATAATACTACACCGTATAATATTTATATAATGTATCTAACAACCTTGACTCTAGATCAAAAAATCTCCACAAGCATTTGCTAGATCACACTACCAGGATTCGAACTCTGTCGTAACTGCTGATGATGCGTTCCTCTTCTCAGCTGGGGATCACTTTAAAAGACTACCATCATTTTAAAAGACCACCTTACAAAGCCCTCTACATTATATGTATTGATAAAAGTAGAGATACGTAAGGAGTTATTCTATGCCATAAATTCACTCCTCCCTGCCCTGTTCCCAGACTATCTGGGGTCGGCGCAGTATATTTCATTCATATCGATCAGACGTCATCAAGCCTTCCACTCCCTTTTGATTCATTTCATCCATCACACCGTAAAGGTGCTAGTGATGAATGAATAGAAAAGAGACGGAACGGACCATGTTGAAAGACCGATGAACGGAGAGAGTGATTGGAATGACAACATTGCAATCCATACTGCTCAAGGTTTTGGCTTAGGTTTTACAGCCGGCTGCCTGCCTGACACCAACCTTTGGGTATTGAGCAATGCCATACATGCACTATAGTTCAATATTTAAAGATAATGTAACGGACGTCACCACGGTGTTATTGCTCATCTTATAACAAAGGCGCTATTGTATTGTATTTCAGTTGGATCAATGTATGTTTAAATTAGATTGTTGGAACCTAACGAACTATTGACTGTACGTTAACAATAGTACTGCTAGATGTTGCCAGTTGTATGAAACCCTGAGGGTGGTCCTCTTCAAGGTATTCTTATCGTTAGTATTATGCTCTGCCACGGAAGAATCTAAATAAGAGAGAGTAACGCAGCACGGAAGAATCTAAATAAGAAAGAGTAACGCCTCCAGAAAACCCAACAGCAATAACTCGGATTTGTATTTTTCAAAGATTAAAAACAGAAATCCGAAACTTTGACTGAATTTTCATGATATTACTCTCTGTTGATCATTATACAATTTTGAGATCTTACTAAAACGGCATCAGCTAAGTTGTTGGTCCCGGCTACACCTGCAGTCGTTATATGTATAATATACTATATACCTACATAACACCATCCAATCTGTATTAGGTCATTCTCCTCGTATTCCTATTCTTCCATCCACAGGGAAGGAAGACCTTAGCCCAGAAGTAATTAACAATAAAGAGATGATGATTATGAAGCATTGAAGCCGCGCTACGAATTTTACCTTAGCTTGCCGAAACCAAGAAAAACATAAAAAATAAACTTACAAACTTTCGAATCCATTTTCATAGCAAATTTTCCTATTGAAATACACTCAAAGGCCTCCAACGTTCAATGTAGACTTTTACTGAAGAATTGTGCTTCATATTTTATACTGAGTTCGTATAAAAGAACTAGGTAGGTACTTTATCAATATCCGTTTGGATAATACAACAGGTATATATTTAAATGCTAATGAAGTAGTTATAACACAAGAAAGGGCCATTGACGATTTGTTGGCAACACAATAACGGAAAACATGTGTGCAACGATATTTTTAAATGCTATAGGTTCATTGCCAGATGACTGACTGTGCAGAATAGTGCAGATACCTATACTTACAACTCTTACAAGAGATCAGATTTTCTTAAACTATTGTTATAGCACCCACGTTTTGCCAACTATAGCACGTCCCATGCAATAGATGGCGTGCCTATTGCCATTTATCGGGCACAAAAGCAGTACATTGCTAGGTGGTATAAGAGGGAACGCTGCTGCCCATTCCTCATCACTGATTTAACATTAGACGCCTTGTACGACACCCACGGGAGAGATGGGTGTGGGGACAATTTTATTTTGATCTGCCGTCACCACACGGCAGTAGTCATCGAGCCGCATCCACTCCTTTTGATTCATATTATCACACCGTGAAGGTGCTATGATGAATGGGTGTATAGAAAAGAGACGGAACGGAGCATGTCAAGAGATCGAAGAACGGAGAGAGTGATTGGAATGACAACATTCCAATCCATTTACTGCTTAAGGTGTAGGCTAAGTTTTTACAGCCGGCCGCCTGCCTGACACCAGCCCTCTTTGGGTATGTTGTTGTCGACGGACTGCCCTCCACCATTCGGGTCCCCAAGGCATTGGTCTACACGGGGCAATCTCCCTTAGTCGACTTTTACGACACCCATGGGATGAGTCGGGGCAAACACGTTATTTTTTTGCTTCCAGGCCAGCATGTGTATTTTAATCCATACATGGACATATTATATTAAGTCCATGATCCATACTTACTGCTCAAGGTTCAGACTAGCATGGCTAAAATTGATGCCAAAAAAACTTGGAACGGATGCTTTCGAGACCTTTGTTCAGTCATGTCAACGTGATAATGAAGTAATTACTTAAACAAGGATACTACAAGGATGAGTACTTGGCAACCATGTATTTTTCCGTTTTAACGTCGCAGCTACAATATTTACCACTTTGTGTAGTTAGTTTAATAACATTACCTACGTGCGAAAAGATATTCACAGACACATATACCTATATTACCTCACCAACTGACATGCTATATTTTATCTACTTAGGTATTTATTTATTAATTACAAGTAGACCGCATTTATTACCACCAATGCCGTCAGTTAGCATTAAATTATAATTTTATTACGGCAAACTAACTATAGGTAGGTACCTATAGTATACCTATTAGGGATGAAATGTGGCACCTAAACTAAAAATAGTTGTTTATATAAGGTATTGTGTTTTATTAATCTTTTAAAAAAAAAGTTAAGTGAAAATAGATCTAAATAAGTTTAAACTACATTTTAACGGCTATTACAGTGAAAGGCAGAATTGATCCGTTCCGTCGGTTAGATGAGCTGGCTATTGGTCAAGAGTCTGAATCGAATGAAAATCAAATAATAATTAAAAACCAAAGGTAAAATGTAAAAATACCTGCTTTGGATGCTAGAAATTGATTTCTACAAATTGCGAGGGTACCCGTTGGTTGGCTTACAACGTAAAGTTGAAAAGTTATAATTATATTTCGGCAAGTTGTTGCTATATGTTGTTGCTGTTGCTTATATTTCGGCAACCATTGCAATTTGCAATCGATTCGCAGTCGCCCGAATTCAATTCACCCATCAGCCCGGCTAGCATGACCACCCAAACACGATATGATATAGCCATTTATCGCAATGAACTTACAAAAATCATTGGATTTTCGACAGTTCAAAGCGATTAATGGCTATATCTTTATGATACAACCTCATAGGCTTGTTAAATTATTCAATTCAGGTTTATTCAAGGATTTTTGACTGTTCAACGCGATATAGGCTATATCATATCGTGTTTCGGTGGTCATGCTAGCTGAGCAGGATAACAATAATTAGATAACTTTCCGACTTTATTCTTTGTAAAAACAATAATTTATTCTTAACACTCACATGTTATGGGTACTACATAGGTGAGAGATAAATATTGGAAATATTACACAAATATAATAAGACATTTAACATAAATTATGCCGTGTGGTGACGGCAGAGTAGAATACAATTGTCACCACCCCAAATCTCTCCCGTGGGTGTCGTACAAGGCGACTAAGGATAAATCAGTGATGAGGAATGGGCAGCAGAGTTCCTCTTATACCACCCAGCAATGCACTGCGACGACCTATTACATGGGACTTAACATAATTGGCGAAACGTGGGTGCTAGTTCACCTCTGCCTACCCCTTCTGGGATATAGGCGTGATTTATGTATGTATGTATTTAACATAAATAACGCACCCACTGAGTAAGTACCTACTACCCATGCTAACATAGTCAGTCATGGTGTTATTATAAAAATAAATCGATATTGAAATGGGTAGTGTGTGGTGCGTTATTTCTGTTACACGTTGTATATACAATCTATGACGAATTTTATTTCCAACTAAATTGAACCCGTCAGATATATCGCATCTTCCTAGAATTGTTATTTCAGCTGTTATTATAGAGGGGGTGAAGGAAAAACAATTCCTATTAATTATCAGGGCACAACACATTAAGTATGAGCAAGAGTAAAAACCCCAAGTTGTCTTCAGTTACTTAAGACGCAATGATGGTATTTGCCGATCAAATATTGGTAATTGTGTCGGGCTCAAGGAAACTTTTGTTTGTTTCTTTAAAACACGCGATGCTCTCAAGAAGTTACAGGGATCGGTGCTGAAATGAGTTGGTAATGACCCACTTTCTTCCTTGTTTCCTTATTGGCTGGGAAATACGTATATATAATTTTTTTATTTTATTTTACACTTTTGAGGAAAACTTACAGCTAATACAGAGTAGGCATAACAGTAAATGAATAAATTAAAGCCAATTACAAGTTTTCACATATGTTTTCTAAAATATACTTATAAAGATTTTACGTTTCAAGTGCTGCAAAAAGGAATTAATCATTTTAAAAAAGGAATCATAATACGTTTTTTTAAATTTTGGCATAAAAGTACAAAACAAGTCAATATCGATGTTGCTACTAAAATTATTAAATAATTTAGACGATCTGACGATAAATGAATTGATGTAAATGGTACATTCAGTAAGTTAGTATGTCTCGTTGCTTTCCTAGGTGTATAAATGTTGAATTTACTTAATAGTTCCGGTGAATCTATATGACCTTGAGATATTTTAAAGACAGGCTACATCAGCCATTTCCCGTCGTATGTAAACAATATTTTTAGAATGATGAAAATTCGATACAACGGATACGTTATAATTATGCATTAAGCTACGCGATCGTATGTCTCTAGCCGTCTCTGCTATAAGTATACTTTAATACTCTTAACTTCTAACCCATGAACAAAATCATGAAACTAACCTTTAAAATAATAATGTAGTCTGAACACCCAAAAAATTATAGGTACAACAAAAAAGCAATCTCCATTGTTGACTCTTGCAAATATTCGAGACTGGTCAATTATTTGTTAACAGAACCTTGGCAAAGAGGAAACCCATTTCATGTGTACACTTTATTAGACAAACTAAAGTGCTAAATCACTTCGAACGACATCATTAGTTTTATTTTAACACTTGACCGGTGCACGACGTGTTCCCGGACTAAACGAAAAACCCTGATTCAAAATGACAAAGCTATGTAAGTGTTTTTTATCTTCGATAAAAACCTTAACTAACTTATAATGTAGTACTATTTCTTATCAGGTTACCGTGGTACGGGCATGTGATGAGGGATAAATGTTACAAAACTAGATTTATGTTAAGTATGGATGTGGATGGACAACCTACAACTACCGGAAAGCCGAAAGTGATGGATGGATTGTGTGAAAGATGACATGAGGAAGAAAGAGCTCATCACGTCTGATAGAAGAAAATGGAAGAGCGAGACGTTCCGACCCCTTAGAACGGGATAGGGGCAGGAAGAAGAAAAATGTAACAGTTCTTTAATTTTCCGGACGTTCCAAAGGTTTGGTGCTACTACTGGGGTTAGTGTCGAGCAGCGTGGGACGGGCGTCGAAGAAAGTGGGCCTGCCCCGGCCTCTATGCTTCTGCCCCATCACCTTCGACCCGGTCTGCGGCACCGACAACCGGGTATACCCGAGCGAGTGCATGCTGAAGTGCGCGAAGAAAAGCGGTGCTGACGTAGAACTGCAAATGAGGGGTCCTTGCAAGCAGCCTCCGTGCACCTGCCCCTCTGAAAGCATCCCCGTCTGCGGCAGCGACGGTGTCACCTACGGCAACGACTGTCTCCTGAACTGCGCTACGATAGAAGACTCCACGCTGAGCATAGCCCACGCCGGTTCCTGCAACCATACCGTAGTGATCGTCAATCAGCCCGCTTGCTCGTGCCCTGATGACTTCAAGCCTGTCTGTGGTACAGATGGTGTGACGTATAACAACGACTGCCTCTTGAAATGCGCCGGGCAGCAGTTCTTCAGACGAGGACCCTGCGAGCCGCCGTGTTCCTGCTCTAGAGAAGAGAAGCCAGTGTGTGGAAGTGACGGAGTCACCTACAATAGCCCCTGCCTGCTGAACTGCGCTTCGAAAAACGATTTCACTCTGAGAGTGGCGAGTCTAGGATCCTGTGCAGTCGGCGGTCTGTTGATAGTGGAGCAGCCGGGCTGCGCCGCATGCCCGAGCGATGACAAACCGGTCTGTGGTTCAGACCTGATCACTTACAACAACGAGTGTGTTCTGACGTGCGCCGGTGTCAAAATGCTTAAGGAGGGTGCTTGTGAACCACCATGCTCTTGCGCGACTGAGGGGCCTGCGGTGTGTGGCAGCGACGGCGTCACTTACGACAACGACTGTTTGCTCAACTGTGCTACGAAGGATGACTCGAGCTTAAGGGTCGTCAGTAAGGGGGCTTGCGAGCCGGCATGCACTTGCCCCCTGAACGGCCGGCCTGTCTGTGGCTCGGACGGCGTCACCTACCCCAATGTTTGTCTTCTCAACTGCGCCACTAAAGACATAATATAATATAATATATAATAATATAAATATAATATAATATATATAATATAATATAATATAAATATTTTTTTACACTCACACCTATCGTCTAGCCCAAAGTAAGTAGCATAAGCACTTGTGTTATGGATACTAGATGACGGACATATTTTTGATATAATTATGTATATAAATGTTGAAAATATACTAACATAAACATATACACAACCATGACTCGGAAAAACAAACATTTGTGGTCATCACAAAGTTTGCCCCTACCAGGATTCGAACCCGGGACCTCTTGGCCAATACCCAGCAATCTGAGCATTCGGCCAAGGCGGCCGTCAAGGCGGCCGTCAAAGACAACTATAAACTTCGAGTTGAACGTCCTGGAACCTGTTAAGTCGGTTAGACCGCTACTTGCTCATGGTCCCCCCGCCTAGTCCCCCGTGGAGTAGGTACCACAATATTTTTTTTTGCCCTTGGAGCCCTATTCTGCGCGCTTAATACATATTTGAAATCAGGAATACGAGCTCTATAATTTTCCCATAGAGACCATTTCAAAAATTCACCTCTACCTACCCATTTGGGGAGATAGACGTGATTTATGTATGTTTGTACCATTTCAAATTACTGCCGTGTGGTGACGGCAGAGTAGAATACAATTGTCACCACCCCCAAATCTCTCCCGTGGGTGTCGTACAAGGCGACTAAGGATAAATCAGTGATGAGGGATGGGCAGCAGCGTTCCTCTTATACCACCTAGCAATGTACTGCGACACTTTTGTGCCCGATATATGGCAATAGGCTCGCCACCTATTACATGGGACCTAACATAATTGGCGAAATGTGGGTGCTAGTTCACCTCTGCCTACCCCTTCGGGGATATAGGCGTGATTTATGTATGTATGTCAAATTACTGACTACTTATTCCACTTTCCACTACAATAGCCCTCTCTATCTCCGAAATAAGCTAAAGTTCCGGAGATACCAAGAAAAAAAAACATAAAACGCGTTTTTCTCAGAAATTTTTAAAAGGTGTGTAATGTGTTTTTCTAAAGCGTCCCCCGTGGGGGATTCAAGGGCAAAAAAAATTATCGTGGTACCCCACGGGGGAATGGGGGACCACGGGTAAGTAGTGCTTTAGACACGTTTAGTATCTCGCTGTGTTAACTTGCGTAACTGTATCTACCTACTTACTCAATATACAAAAATAATCGTGTCGTGTTGTTTTATTGTGCGGTCAAGGTGTTCCGATATTTAGGATTTGGCGTGATAAACTCTGACATTCGATTAATTCTACTTATCTATGTAAATACAACGAAGTGTTGTTATTTTCGTAGCCAAATTTTTTGAATTATCTTTCGTCGTTATCGCTCAACTTTTTAAGAAGCGGCAATCTGCTTGTTTCCGTTTCGCCCGCATGTTTTTTAATTTCCAATTATTTTTGGTTGATAAGAAACTTGACGCCAACATAATGAGTAGCTGAACATCTTAGAATTCTGTCATAACAACGGCAGCGTTTGTGCAATATTTGGTCATCAAAATACATGACACAAAAATGTAGGCACCTAAATCCATTCGGTTAAACATATATGATAGTATGCAAACCTTTGTGGCCGTAAATAAATCAAGAGATTCATCATCACCAGCGCTTCCAATGTCCCCACTGCTGCGGGCACAGTCCTTCCCTATGGATGGAAGAATATACGGAGATTGGTCCATAACCCACCACGCTGGCCCAGTGCAGATTGGTATCATGTATCCCCGAAGAGTTAGATAGTACGTTTCCCCCACTGTTTTCAGTCCCATGTAGGTAATAACATGGCCAGCCTATTGCCATATACCGGGCACCTAAATCGCAGTTTAAATGGTACCTAGTAAAATATACCCAAGAAACGCTGCTGCCCATACCTCATCAATGGTTTAGGCCTTATATAGTCGCCTTGTACGACACCCGCGATAGATTTGGGGTAGGGACAATTGTCACCACCTCAAGTCTATACAATTAATTGTATTCTGCTCTGCCGTACCACATGACCGTATAGGTATAGGTATATAGTAGGTATATAGTCCCAAATAAACTCTTTACACTACATATTTCTGAGAAACACCACTGCAACCTGGGAAAACACGATTTTAAAACGTCAACGCCAAGAATGGTCCCTGAAGTGTTTTATAACTATATATACACTTGACCTGCAATCACAGTATCACTTATAAACAGCGCTTCTTGACAACACAACGTTCTCTGTAATATTTAACATTTTAATAAGTTACTGATAGTTAAATAATAAGCTGCAGCGAAGATGAAAGCTGTATTCGGTAAGTAAACTAGGAATGTAGCTTAGTTTTAGTGTAATAGGCCCACTGAAATATTTCGTTTTACTTAACATAAGTATTATTATATTAGTAAGTAGCTGGTCTTTATTTACTCAGACACTTACAGGAAAAGTCCAAACATTCACCCTATTTATACTTGCGACAAATAAATTTATTTTGCCTTATTCACTAGTTATGTAGTAGTAGTAAAATGCTACAATAGTCGTCTGTTAATTGCCTGGATGGTCATTAAAACACACTTAACAATACATAAGTACATTACAATATTTATTGTAGGTCAGTTTATTATAAGTCAGTTTTAGTCGTTTTACCCTTCCTTTTTTACTATAATTGTTTAAATAAAATAATTCGTACAAAGATTATGTTATTGTTACGGCGATACGGCGGGCCCCAATATTCAATCTACAGTTAAAAGTAAGCTTACTTAAGTTTAGTTGCCTGGCATTTGTTGTTAAATTACCTACGATAAATAACAGTAGTTAGCAGTTGCTAAGCAACTAAGCTGTAGTACATCTGTCTATCTTCAACTGTTACTAGAATATTGGGACCCGCCGTTTTACGCTAATAGATAAGTACAATTTGATTGGTTAACGGCTTACGGACTTGGGAGTGAATTTTTACAAATGTTCCTTTTTTAAAATATGAATCGATTGAGGGATCTTGTTTAATTCAATTTCAGTTTCCATTCATCTCTAAAAATGCACTACTGCTTCATATTTTAAATATAAACTATTTTATTATTAATTTATTTAGTAGCTATTGATGATGAGTACATTTCTGAGTAGATTTAAACCTTATAACAAATTAGGTGCTTAGGACCAAACGGTGGTGACTATTTTGCTATGCCTTTTACTGCCGCACTCAGAGACGTCAAATAACTTTAATAAGTACTTAATGTCAAACATTATCATTTGAACTAAGACCAAAGACCTGACAAAAATAGAGACTAGTTTTGAATTGTCATTTTTTGACATTCAGTACTCACTATCGTTAATTGACGTCTCTGAGTGCGGCAGCTAAAAGGTTAAATTTAAATTGTTAATGTGCCTTTTCTGACGAAGAATTAACTTTATGTAGTGCAAACAACAGCACATCAGGTGTACTTTTATCCTTGATCCACATATCGCCAACCATGCTGGGCCGCAGTAATAGGGGCCTAACAAGTAGCCCTTTGACATATACCTACCGGACTATTCCTAGGATGAGGACCAGGACCTTTGCTGCCTATTCCTCATAAACTTTTTAGTATCCAGTAATAAACCTTTGTTTAATCAAAGTCAAAGTCAAAATTCATTTATTCATATCTGGTATGATTACAATACACTTATGAATCGTCAAGACGCTAGATACCGAAAACCCGTCGTAATATTATTGTCAATGTTGGCATTACATAATTTAATATTTAATGTTCTCTTGTTAAAGTTTATATGTGCTGAAAACATGATATTCATACATACATACATAAATCACGCCTATATCCCCGAAGGGGTAGGCAGAGGTGAACTAGCACCCACGTTTCGCCAATTGTCAGGTCCCATGTAATAGGTGGCGAGCCTATTGCCATTTATCGGGCACAAAAGTCGCAGTACTATTGCTAGATGGTATAAGAGGAACGCTGCAGTCCATTACTCATCACTGATTTATCCTTAGTCGCCTATTCTACGACACCCACGGGAGAGACTTGGGGTGGTGGCAATTGTATTCTACTCTGCCGTCACCACACGGCGAGACATGATATTCGACTATCAAAATTTCTATTACCTATGAAATCAGAGTCTAACTGCCGCACTCAGAGACGTTAATTAACTTTAATGAGTAATTAATGTCAAAAAATTTCATTCAAATCTAGACCATAGACCCGGCAAGAATAGCGACTAGTTTGAATTGTCATTTTTTGACGTTAAGTACTCATTAACGTTATTTGACGTCTCTGAGTGCGGCAGTAAGGGTCTGTTTCACAATCGACAAGTAAGTACTGGGTAGCTTACTTGGCAGTTCAATTGACATATATTTCATATTAGTAATGTCAAATGATCTGCCAGGTAAGCTTTTCAGAACTTACTTATCGATTGGTAAACAGGCCCTAAATAGGTCAGTGTCGTTTGTAGTGTAGGTAGGTTTTCTGATATGAATAGGATCCTAACTAAAATCGAATGGCGTTAGTTAGGTCTTCATGACATGAAGGTCAGGTCTTTCCTTCTGATTGTACAGACTTGTTTGCCGACCGACAGACCCGCATGAATATATTACAGTACCCGTACTCATACTGGGCAGTACTCATCCAACTCACAATTGACAATAATAATAAGTTAATATATATTAAGTATGTACTTATATTGAATAATCCACTATCAAGGATAGCGAGTTAGTTAGATGCCTGGTTTTATTGTTTTTCAGAATCAAAAAAAAAATACTTACTACCTCACGTGATAAACTTTGACACTTATAAAAACGAGTTAAGAGTAGGTATTACATAATTATGCTGGAGAAACGCGTGTGTGATTAACGTTTTTTTAGTTGAAATAGCAAACTTATAAATGCAACGGACTGTTCTCAATAATGTTAAAAAAATATTCATTTTTATCAAAAATAAGTCTCATTCATTTGTTACAATAAAGTGTCGTCTTTATGGTTACTTGCGTTTAGTTAAAAATCTCAACAAATAGGCACCATAAATATGTTAAGTATCTATTGTTAAGTAAGTTTTGACCCCGGCTGCCAACCAATAAAGGATTAAACCGATTATTTAGTTAAATTCAGCCAACTACGACCGTGTGGTGCCGGCAGAGTAGAATACAATTTGTCACCACCCCAAATCTCTCCCGTGGGTGTCGTACAAGGCGACTAAGGATTAAACAGTGATGAGGAATGGGCAGCAGCGTTCCTCTTATACCACCTAGCAATGTACTGCGACTTTTGTGCCCGATAAATGGTAATAGGCTCGCACATGGGACCTAACATAATTGGCGAAACGTGGATGCTAGTTTACCTCTCCCTCCCCCTTCAGGGATATAGGCTTGATTTATTTATGTATGTATGTACGACCACAAAATGTGCAAATAGATTTTTATTAATGATTTATCATTTCATAAAAACACCTATATTACACCTACTCATAATGCAATTTTGTGACGCTCATAACCCATTACCCGAGCCAATCGTGGCGTGACAACAATACGCAATTAGCGGTGCAGTGTCAAACGGGAAACACTGCATCAATATTCAATATTCAACCCAACTTCCTCATTTCGCAGGTATCCTGATCGCGGCGGCATACGTGTGCGGCACGAGCGCGCTGCCTCCGTGCGTGTGCACCCGCAACCTCCGTCCAGTATGCGGCTCCGACGGCGAGACCTATTCCAACGAATGCTTGCTAGAATGCGAGAACCACAGAACGCAGAAGGGCATCACAGTCGCCAAGCAAGGCAGTTGCGATGGTCAAGACGAGCTTTGTATCTGCACTGACGACTACACGCCTGTTTGTGGTGCAGATGGCGTCACCTACTCGAACCTTTGCACGGCGGCGTGCGCGCACGTCGAAGTATCAAAGACCGGCGCTTGCGCAGAACAGCCGCCTTGCGTCTGCACTAAGGAGAAGAAACCTGTCTGCGGGACCGACGGTGTGACATACAGCAATGCTTGTCTGTTGAACTGTCAGACAGCCAAGAATAGCGCTCTCGGCATAGCCAACCGAGGGCCTTGTCAGAACACCCATGCTGACCCCAGCCCAGCAAAGCCCAGCCGTGGGTGTACGTGCGGCAGGAACTTGCTGCCCGTGTGTAGCACGGACGGCGTGACATACAGCAACGAGTGCTTGCTCGAATGTGCGGGCAAACAGAAAATGAAGGACGCCGCGTGCGAGGAAGTGGCCGTTATTGATTTTTGAAATTGATCCTTCCGATTTTTTATGTCGATCGATTGATGTTCTTGGTGTGTAATATAAATTAAGTATTGGTATATTTTTAGGAAATGTTTTGTTTTTTTTTTCATAGGTAAATATTTTAAATAGGTAGCTATAAGTAGAATTCCTGTTTTTTTTTAAATAAAACTACAAATTGTAATAAAAAAATAATTTAATGTAAACCTAAGCAACTGGAGACAGTAACATCATAAATCTAAGTTTGCCAACAACTCATCATCTTCATCATCATCCGGGAACAACTGCTGGGGTGCTGTTGAAGACCCATCACAGCTCTGATCACTCATTGAGGACGTATCAGTCTTATAATCATTTCTTAACCCATTGAACGAATGGTGGCGATCTGATTTGGTAGTGCCTTTCCTAATATTTGTGCCCGGAATATAATCGTTTTTATTCTTATAACTAACGGGACTAAGATATTGGGTGAGACTGTTGCTTGACTCCTGTAACAAACAGAAGACCAGTTTAAATTCTTCTTCATGGGCTACTCACAAAATTATTGGGGTTGCGTATACTGCTCAAAATTGCATCATCATCACCATTATTTTTAATGTCCCCACCGCTGGGGCACAGGTCTTCCCTATGGATGGAAGAATATAGGGAGAATGGACCGGAACCCACCACGCTGGCCTAGTGCGGATTGGTGGGTGTTACCGACTGCAGATGCAGTTGCGACCTAACGGCTTAACGTGCCTTCCAAAGCACCGAGGAAGTCGAGATGATACATTTTTTGTCACCCATACATAAGCGAGCTCCTCATATATGCCTATGGTAGAGTTTCGCCAAGTAGTTAACTAATAACGTCTTGGTTAGCCGAGTGGTATAGGCAGCCGACCGGATTGCCTAAGATGCAGGTTCGAATCCCGCATCAAGAAGATAATTTTTCGAAATTTTTTCTGACCTGCCCCTCTAGATAAGTAGCCAATCTATTAGAAAGAATACTTACAAGAAAACATCATGACGACCTTCGTGTCAGACGTAAAAGAAGCTGTCAAAAATTTACATTTGTATTCTATACGTCTTAGGGCCTGTTTCACAATCGACAAGTAAGTTCCGAGTAGCTTACTTGGCACACATATTGACATATATTTCATATTACAATTTTCAAACGATCTGCCAAGTAAGCTACTCAGAACTTACTAGTCGATTTAGGCCACAATTGTCATAAATTTAGAACGCTAGTATTATAGGAATTAGGAATCATGTTCGATGAATATGCACTTCACCTTTGGTGCACTTTTTATATCAAGCACTTCCCAGAATGAGACCGGCTTACCCGCGAATACAGAAACGCTACTCTAAATTTGAGCACTGCTTATAAAGTTAAGTGGACATTACCTGTCAGAATTTGTATGAAAAAACGTCAATTTTGACAATACTTAAATGTTAAGCATGACTCAAACTTTGACCAGCGTTTGTATGTTCGGGGGCAAAACAACCACTTTCATCAGGTCTACGAGCATTTCAGGTTCGAATCCTGGTTGCGGTAAATGATATTAATCAATAATACCTGGTGTCTGGTGGTAGCGCCTTCGAAAGTGTCCTTGCTCAAGCCAGCGTCGTTCAGTACCTGTGAAGAAGCACAATCACATTAAAGATAAAGTATACAAATATAATTCAATGTACTACAACGTACTATGACTACGATATAGCTATGTAAGCCTTCTATGCTGGCCTGGGAGCAATCAAATAACGTCTCTCGACATGGTCCGTTCCATCTTTGTTCTATACATTCATTCATCACTAGCACCTTTACGGTGGGATATAAATCAAAGGGGAGAGGATAGCTTGATGGCGTCTGTCCGATATAAATGGAAAGGGAAACACACTGCGCCGACCCCAGATAGACTGGGAACAGGACACGGAAAAGAAGAAGATATAGCTACGTAATTCTGATAATTAGATAAATAAATATTTATCTAATTATTTACATGTTAACATTCCTACCCTAGTATATTGTTGTCAACTCCACGCTCACCATTCATTATAATATAATTTAGCCACATGCTACATACAGAGAGCCTTTAAGTATCACATAATTGTACTCACATTCAGTTTGCCTTGCAACATGAGCGTCACATATGGAGTATGACTTACTGCCGCACTCAGAGACGTCAATTAACTATAATGAGTATTTAATGTCAAAAATTTTCATTCAAATCTAGACCATAGACCCGGCAAGAACAGAGACCAGTTTTGAATTATCATTTTTGACGTTTAGTACTCATTAACGTTATTTGACGTCTCTGAGTGCGGCAGTTAGCCACATACAGATAAGTTTAACCACAACCATCATACTTAAGTATCACATAATTGTACTCACATTCAGTTTGCCCTGCAACATGCGCCACAAGTGGACGACGGCTCGGCCACATGTGGACGATGGCTTAGCCGCTTACATATAAGAGTGTTCCGAGTGACAGTAGCTTAGCCACGACCATCATACTTAAGTATCACATAATAATTGCACTCACATTCAGTTTGCCCTGCAACATGGGCCACATGTGGTCGTCGGCGGTGCCGGCCGCCAACAGATACCGCACACACACCCCCTGCGTCTGCCCGATACGATGCGCACGCGCTTCTGCTTGGGTCAAGATCTGGTAACAAAAATAAAAAAAATAAGTACCAACAATAAAACACACAAAAATCACGCACACTTATTCCCGGAGGGGTGGGCAGAGGTGAATTGACACCCACAATAGGGGAGAGTCTCTTGCCATCTATCGGGCACGCAAATCACCATTACTCATCGTTAATAGGTGAAGAGTACTAACTTACTCTTCACCCATTACTCATAGTTATCTTAACCCTTAGTCGCATTGTACGATACCCGCGGGAGGTAATGGGCACAAGGGCAGTATTGATCTCAGGTCCGTGCGCCTGCAGTGTGGCCATAAAAGGGATGGTGATGATGATGATGATGACACAGACAGACACGCACCGTTGACACCGTTGAAATAGCTCTGTCTGTTTGCATTGCCGTCCGTGGTCGTCAGCTGCGCGTGATGATCCGAAGAATCACGCACCGTGGAAACCCAGCTTTAGGCTGCCTGTTCATTTTTTTTTATTAGGTCTGCCAAAATTTTTGCATCGGACACATAATTTTGAAATATAAATATGATAACATGATGGAAAAACAATAATAGGCAAACACAGCATGACTGAATTGGTTGGTGATGATCCTCACCCCCGGATTCCAGTGCAGCTCGGCGAAGAGCACCAGGTTGGCCGCCGTGAGGGTGAGACCGGCGCCGGCCGCCGTGGTCGACAGCACCCCGGCCCGGCAGCCGCCATGCTGGAACTTGTCCACCAGGTCCTGCCAAGAGACCAACAACAATCCATCGAGAGAGCCATGTACTTCTCATGCTCTGAAAGTGCTTATTTGTGCAGGATATAGGCTGCACAAAATCGAATTTTGTGCTCTAGAGCATTAACGTATCTACTCATAAATGTGTCTATATTAAGGCAAAGAAAATGAGCCATGCAGCCAGACAGAATAAGAAATTCAGAGATGGAATTTGTAATTTTATTATTTACTTAAATTTATTTGCCTAATGTATTTTTTAAGACATAAAAGATATTAAAATTTTAATTCAAGTAGGTACGGTAGGTTATTAAATTAATTTAAGAAAATTATTACTTCAAAATTAATTCAATACTTGGCTGTATAGGTCTGCAGCCCAATATCAATGGGAAAACAATTTCCTTCAGTATTTGTTTCAAGTGGTTTTATTTACAATAAAACCAATATTTTAAAGTAATAAAGGAATTGTAATAAAATTTCACAATAACAAATTCACATAGCAACTTATCTATATTTTACCTATTTGACATCACTCAAATTCAAACCATATTACTTTTCTTAATTTTAAATTCAAAATTCCATATTGTCCAAAGAGTCAGCAACAATGCTCCTCCTCGCTATTGCCTACTCTAGGGGTGGCTGACTCACTAGCAATATTAATTTATTGGCAGGCCTACGCAAAATACCACCTTTTGTAGCCACCTCTACTATGCGCACTCGTCCATCACGACCAGGCGTGACCGCTACGACCCTACCTCTAGGCCAAACATTTCTAGGAGAGTTTGAGTCTACTATCAGAACTAAATCGCCTAATTTAACACTAACTCCTGCGTCTGACGTCCAACGGTGACGTACTTGCAGACTAGGTAGATATTCGCGCAACCATCTAGACCAAAATTTGTCAGCCAAACGTTGAGCCAACCTCCATTGTCTTCTTAAATGTAAATCGTCATCCGAGAATTCTCCAGGCCGAGGCAACGGATTAGAAGCTCCTATCAAAAAGTGGTTGGGAGTGAGTGCTTCCTCTTGGTCAATATCAAGAGACACGTGTGTCAGCGGACGGCTGTTAACTATATTCTCCGCCTCGATTAGAAGTGTTAAGAGGACCTCTTCTCTCGGAAACATTGTGGACAACGTCGCGGACAGAGCTGTCTTAATGGACCTAATGAGTCTTTCCCAAACTCCGCCCATATGAGCTGCATCAGGAGGGTTGAACGTCCATTTGACTCCTAGATCATTCACCTGTCGTGCTAAGCCGATTCCTGACAAGGTATCTTGAACAGCCTTTCTCAACTCTTTGTCTGCACTTCGAAAGTTCGTTCCGTTATCAGAATGGATCTGCTTAGGAAACCCCCGACGAGCACCCATTCTGCGTATCGCCAATAGTGTCGAATCAGTTGATAAAGAAGATGCTAATTCAATATGTACAGCCCGTGTACTAAAACAGGTAAAAATAACACCCCAACGCTTTTCATGTCGCCTGCCTATAGCGATTGTCATTGGTCCGAAAAGATCAATACCACAGTACGTAAACGGCCGACAATGATGATGCAATCTGGTCTCTGGAAGCGCTGCCATCATTGGTTGTACAGGGCGACTTCTCCTACGTCTACATGTAACACACTTACTTATCACACTTCTAACTGTAGTCCTTAGTCGGAAAATATAATAACATTGACGCAACTCATTGTACAATGTCTCGTTGTTGTTGTGTCCTAGCTTACTATGATAATATCTTATAATCAATTTGGTTACATTATGTCTAGCGTCTAAAATGATCGGCATCTTTAAAGTAGGTGGGAGATCTCTTCCTGATTCCAATCGACTCCTAGCTATGATCAAACCATCATCATTAATTTGGGGATTCATTTTGATCAATTTGCTCGATGGTTTAAGATTGTGCCCCTTTCTCAGTGCTAAGATATCATCCTTAAACATTTCTACTTGGGCTTGTTTGATTATCATTATTTCAGCACGTTTTTCATAATCAGGAGTAATAATTAGTAGATCAATATTCTTTTTTAGGTAAAATTTATTTAAGTACAAAATCGCCCACGCCATGCTCCGGATAAGTCGTCGCCAGTTAGAAAATCGCTCGTCAAGAATAAATTTTTGGGGCGACTGACCTTCATTAACCAGCAAAACCTTTTCAATAGGTTCTACGTATGGGTGTGGCTCGAATTGAGGCCAGTGTTCCTCTGGGAGGCCTAGGAATTCGGGGCCACTTAGCCATCTACCACTTAAATTCTCTTTGGCTCTGGTGGCTTCATCAGCAACATTTAGGGACCCGGATAACCATCTCCATTCGTGCGGTCTGGTAAGTTCGTCTATTTCAGATAATCGATTGCAGACAAACACCTCTTTCTTTCTAGGATTTTTGTTAATCCAGTACCAGACCGTTTTTGAATCGGTCCAAAAATACCTTTTGTCAATGACAAGTGTTTGTTCACTTATAACAGTATGGGCTAATCTCGCGCCTAGAAGTGCTGCTTGCAGCTCTAGTCTAGGTATAGTTGCCGATTTCAACGGTGCAACACGACTCTTAGCTGCAACAAAGACGACCCGGTCATTACTTCGTAAGTATAAAACGCACGCATATGCTTCTTCAGACGCATCGACAAATACGTGTAGTTGTAGTTTTTCCTCCGTATGAAATCCGTAACACCGAGTAACCGAAAAACCTTCGAACTTTTTTAACTCACGAATCCATCTAAACCAGTACTCCGCCGTACCGTCGTCAATTTGTTGATCCCAGCTTTTACCGCTACGCCATAGATGTTGCAGGAGTATCTTACCTCTAATCATAAAGGGACAGAGCAATCCAAGCGGATCAAATACCGACATGACTACTCTTAAGATCTCTCTTTTAGTGGGTTTTCGTAAACCGCCGACCACTTCCTTGTTCACTTTTTTCAAGCTCAAGTCAAAACCAAGTGTATCAGCAGCAGGTTTCCAGTTCAACCCTAACGTTCTTTCCACGCTATCGGATGTCCCAGATAGACTTACGCAGGCTTTGTCAGTTTCTTGAGGTAGTATGGCAGGTTTGTTCGAAGCCCAACCTCTTATATCAAAGCCTCCGGCTTCGTGTATCATAATGACGTCTTGCACTAACTGTTTTGCCTCCTCCTCGGTATCAACCGAATCCAAGTAGTCGTCGACGTAATGACGTTTGTTAATCGCTTCCACAGCACGTGGATGCGTTTCCATAAATTGCGCAGCATTGCGTCTCAAAATGTAAGTAGCTGTACAAGGAGAGGACTTTGCACCAAAAATCATTGAGGTCATACGGTAGGTACGAGGTGGGTTGTTTCTGTCCATGCCACGCCATAGAAAACATTGGGCGTTCTGATCTTCCTCTATAATCTTAACCTGCATAAACATTTCACGAATGTCGCCGGTAATTGCTACCGGTCGCTGACGGAAACGTAGCAAAACTCCTAATAAAGAGTTTAAAAGATCTGGACCAGCAAGAAGTTCAGTATTGAGGGACACTCCTCTTGTCTCTGCTTTTGCATCGTGCACCAGACGCAGCTTACCTGGCTTATTGGGGTTCCTGACACCGAAATGTGGAAGATACCAAACTCTGCCTGATAGAACACCTGGAACTTCCTTTGCATAATTCTTATCTAGCATATTTTGAACTTGCTTTGCATAGTCAGTCGCGAAAGCTGCATTGGAATCCATCATCTTTTCTATCATTCTCAGGCGATGTTCTGCATTTCTTCGATTATTTGGGAATCTTACGTCATCAGTTCTCCACAACAAACCTGTATGCCACCTGTTTCCTATTCTTTCCGACTTAGCATCTAAAATATCGAGAGCACGGCGTTCATCAGGCGAGTATCTGCAATTTTCTTTGTACTTTATGCCAATGCTATCTAATCGAAAATAATCTTGCATTAGACTGTGAAGCTCATCATTTCTAATATCAACATGACAAGAGAGTTGAAATGGATTTTCAGTAGAGGACGAGGAAAAACCGTGCAATACCCAGCCTAATAATGTTCGTGACGCAACGGGTTCGTTCTTCCTGCCTTCTCTCACTTCGCGACTCACAATGAGGTGCCAATTATCTTGGCCGATCAATATGGATGGCTTCCCGTGATACGCTTCTAGAGGAATCCCTTTCAAGTGATCGTAAGACAGTTGTTCCTCTGTTACGACGAACTTTGGTAAAGTTAACCTTTCTACTGTGCGAACTCTATTCAGTTGGTGATATCCTTCACTTGTTCGTACTGTCAGTGAAACTATTCTACTAGGCATATCGTTGCTACAGCCAACAGCTCCGTGAAGGTTTAAGCCAGTTTCCGGCCCTTGGGCTCCAACTTGGTCCGCCACTCCATTTTCCACCAAGGTTACAGTTGAACCTTCATCCAAAAGGGCAAATGTGCTAACGCTACCAGTGGGACCATCTATAAAAACTGGAATGACTTTTAGATGTACCTTCCTCCTTTGAGCTGACCATACGTTGGCAGCAGTTTGATTATTATCACTCGGTGTTACAACAGGTGGTGCAGTCGTCATAGGCTTGTCTTTATGTAAGAGCGCGTGATGACCAGACATCTGACAGGTGGAGCATTTATTTTTTGACTTGCATCTGTCACGACGATGAGTAGAGCTGAGGCACCTGAAACACAATCTTCGCGTCACTATCCACTCCCATCGCTTGTCGATATGCTCAGCTTTAAATTTAGGGCAAGCCTTAATCGTGTGACTTACCTCCGAACAAAAGTCTTTTCTGCCTCGAGCTCCTGCTGCTTAAGTTCGGCTTTTTCACGAGCAATCGCCACTTCTTTCTTTTGTAATTCAGCTAACTCTCGTGTAGCTCGTGCTTGCAAAAGTTGTCGTTGCGACGATGTCGAACTTACTTGAGACTTTTTCGATGAGATCGAGGCAGGTTTCGATAAGATAATATCTTCATCGTTTATATTTCTACGTGCAATTCTTTCACTTCTCCGTATAGACGTCATCTGTCATAGATTTTCGTATAAATATTTCTGCAAAATAACTTTCACAAGTCTCGAAGAATCACACTAACTATAAATAGCTCGAAGGACCACACTTTTTCAAGTGGTTTTATTTACAATAAAACCAATATTTTAAAGTAATAAAGGAATTGTAATAAAATTTCACAATAACAAATTCACATAGCAACTTATCTATATTTTACCTATTTGACATCACTCAAATTCAAACCATATTACTTTTCTTAATTTTAAATTCAAAATTCCATATTGTCCAAAGAGTCAGCAACAGTATTCAAAACTGTACTAATTTTAGTTTGAATTTTAAGAAATGTTATGATAAACTACTGTTTTATTTCCTCGCAATCGAAGTGAAAAGCAGAGTTTCTAACTCGTCCACAAAACCATTTTTATCCTCGACTTTACTATCAGCCCGAGCCGAAGGCGAGGGCTGCTAAAAGTCTCAGACAAAAATGATTCGTTTTGTGCACTTGATGGAAATTTACTATTTTTTTTTTTGCTTTTAACAAGACAACATTTTTCGAACTTTTTCTAACCACCAAAATGTTTGTACTCATTTTTCTAACATATAAATAATGTTGAAAGTAAAATCAAAAATACTCCAATAAACGAGTACTGGACTGAATAAGTCTACTAAAATGACAAATGTTTCTTGTGCCGATCTGAAGCGCCCAATCGAGCGGCATAGGTACTACCTACTAAATTTGACGTTTGTTGCTCGTATTTGACATTACAAATGCATCTAATATTAGCTCCGTGGACGTTCACCTTCGTACACCAGTGCCTAAAATCAAATTGGCTTCATTTCTTGGATGACAACCTTCAGTCCAGCGTACTTGTTTAACAGAGGTCAGTCAAACACCCCTTTCGGAACCTCATGTGATTAAAAGAAATCAGTGCCTTGTACCAAAGTCTATTATTTATCTCTGATACTAAATTGATAGGTGCAAAATGCAAATGTCATGTAATGTAATGTCATGTTTTATTGTTTTGAGTTGATTAATACAATAAAACATGACATTTGCACCTGTCAATTTAGTATCCAAGATAAAAAATATATTAGACTTTATAAGCCGCCAATAGACTTGTGTAGGTACTAGATGAAGCCGTGTGGTGACGGCAGAGTAGAATACAATTGTCACCACCCCAAATCTCTCCCGTGGGTGTCGTACAAGGCGACTAAGGGTAAATCAGCGATGCGGAATGGGCAGCAGCGTTCCTCTTATATCACCTAGTAGTACTGCGACTTTTGTGCCCGATAAATGGCAATAGGCTCGCCACCTATTACATGGGACCTAACATAATTCGCAAAACGTGGGTGCTAGTTCACTTATGTATGTATGAATGTAGGTACTAGATACGTACCGCCCTAGACGCGGGTGGTGTGGACCCCACGATGCAGATGTAGGGCACCTCGAGCCTGTCCAGCGTGTCGCACACCGCCTCGATCACGGCGCGGTGGTGGGCGAACACGAGGAACTTGCCCACGCCCTCTTCACGCAGCAGCTGGCCCAGGTACTTGCTGTGTGTGACCAATGTTTCACTCACTAAACAACATCAACATCATCATCATCATCACCAGCCCTTTAATGTCCCCACTGCTAGGGCACGGGCCTTCCCTATGGATGGAAGAATATAGGGAGATTGGACCATAATCCACCACGCTGGCCCAGTGCGGGTTGGTGGTGGTAACATACGTAACAGAAATTCACCCTAAGCATTAGGGTGTACAATTGTATTCTACTCTGCCGTCACCACACGGCACATGGCCAATTTATTTATTTATTCATTGTTCAGGTACACCAACAGACGAATGAAAGCACCACTCACCAAATCGCAGGTATCTTGATCCTGGCCGACTCGCTGAAGTACGTGATGAGAGCGGAGTGCTTGTCTGAGCTCCTCTTCCTCTGGTACTCCTCGGCCATCTGGCTGAGGCCCGCCATCTCTTCGCTGGAGCACTGGAGCAACGCCCGGTCTAATATCACAGTTTCCCTACAAACACATCAACATAATCAGTTTACTAATAAATGTATACCAAAGTAACAAAATAATAACCAATACCCAGAATAGCAATGCTAACATAGTCATTTAAAAACTATGATTATATTAAAAAAATTAAAAATTACAAAAATTATTTTGCTTTATTTACCGAAAAAATTGTATGGGGAAACAATTTTTTTTTTATAATTTCGATTTTTAATAACGCCTACCATCTAGCCCTATACCTACTAGATGACCCAACGGACCCGACAACAAATGTCTGTGCTCAGGATTCGAACCCTTATGGCCAATAGACAGCGATCTGACCATTCAACCAAACCGGCCGTCGATCAAATATATTTAATAGGTGTTTCGAGCTCAGACTTACGGTTAATATAGTTTGTTTGTATTTTCAATAATCAAGTCGATTACAATTAGTTACAACGAATGGCTAACGAAATATTAATTTGATTTCGAATGAACAAATATTATTAAGTATGAATGTTTACTACTATTCTTTAGCACGGTAAAGCGGCGCTTGCGCAGCAACTTCATTTCGTTTACGCGTCTCCTCAATGCGACAACAGATGGCGCCAACAATATGCATAAGTATTTATTCGGTCTTCTTTACATTGTCATTAATATAAATGATGAAATATGTCTTAAAGGCATCAAAATTTTAACTGATACCCAACCACACTTATTGTTTTACCTAGTTTTCCCCTCCATCTTCGTGAGGACCTGCTCCTTGGTCCTCCTGATGAGGAACCGCCGCTGCAGCACGATTTGCAGTTCGGTCAGGTTGGACTGGCCTGACATGTCCCACCCGAAGTTGGTTTGCTTGCCCGCGCAATATCTCTTGCCTGAAGCGGATATAATAAATAAACATACATAAATCACGCCTATCTATATCCCCGAAGGGGTAGGCAGAGTTGAATCAACACCTACGTTTCGCCAATTCGATTAGTTGTGATGGAATAATAGGTAGTGAGCCTATTGCCATTTATCGGGCACGGAAATCGCAGTATATTGCTAGGTGGTATAAGAGGAACGCTGCTGTCTATTACTTATCGCTGTCTTTACCCTTAGTCGCCTTGTACGTTGTACGACACCCGCTAGCTAGAGATGGGGGTAGTGACCATTGTATTCTGCTCTGCCGTCACCACACGGCATACGGCATTCTGTACCAAAGTTAGCACGCAAGTAGGCTGTAGAGAAACCCCCATCATTTTCAATGAGTTATGACATTGCAGGTGCATTGTAAATTATGTAATGGAATTAATGGAAGGGGAAGCATACTGCGCCGACCCCAGATAGACTGGGAACAGGGCAGGGAGAAGAAGAAGAGGTGCATTGTAAATTATGATATAAATGTTAATGGGGACGGGGCCTCTCATACAAAAAGCCCCGTGCACGTCCCGTCCGTAACTCCGTGACAATTACCGATGGCCTTCATGGTACATTTTGTATGAAATTATGTTTCTGCAGTCCTCGTCCCCGTCACCCGTCCCGTCCACGTGCCATCCGGGGTATTGTTTTATATATTCTATTTTTCTATTTCATTTCATTCTCACTGAAACTGTGTTTTGTATTGCAGTACAGCACTTTACCCGTGAACCCCCGAGTAAAACATCGCGACCCCTCCAAGGGTCGCGTACCACAAATCGAAACAAACTGCTCTTAATTAAAACTTAAATGTATGCTGCATTAGAGCATAAGGTTCGCGACACACAGGTTGATAAAAATTGCTCTAAATGTAACTCTTAAACATTTGCTGCATTGCAGAACGTAGTTTCTTACTCACCATACTCAGTATACGAGCCGAAGAGCTTAGGTGCTATCAATGAGAGCTGCGTATACAGTTCGGCCGGCCGGCTCAGCGCGGGAGTACCGCTTAGCAGCACGACCCTCGCGCTCTGCCGCGTGATACCGCCCAGAGCCACGGTGCACTGGGCGGTATGCTGCATTGCAGCACAAGGGTCGCGACCCACAGATCGAAACAAACTGCTCTAAACGTAACAATTAAATATATACTGCATTGCAGCACGCGTTTTCTCACTTACCATACTCAGTATAGGAGCCGAAGAGCTTAGGCGCGATCAGCGAGAGCTGCGTATACAGTTCGGCGGGCCGGCTCAGAGCGGGCGTGCCGCTAAGCAGTATAACCCTCGCGCTCTGCCGCGTGATACTGCCCAGTGCTTTAGTGCACTGAGCTTTATGCGACTTCAGATAGTGCGACTCGTCCTTAAACGATATATAAGTAGAGTTAATCCTCTTGTACACGGTTTTCCGACCGTACCTACGGTGTTTTAGCCGTACGGTTGCACAACCGTGGGAGCTTGTACATGTCTTTTTTTTTGCGGGCGCCGTGACGTGGCGCCGCCGTGCAAGTCTACAAGCTTCCGCAGTGATCCATACATACAACACTGACGACCGTGCCTACACACGGCGAAAAAACCGTGTGAGTAAAAGGCTCTATATACTCTACTGCAACATTCATTTCAATCGCCTCCGTGTTCCAGTGGTTCGTACCGGAATTAAGATCCAGAGGTCCCGGGTTTTCATCCCCAGGCAGGGGGGTACAAATTTGTGCTCGGTGTGGTTGGTGGCAGGGCTTCTTTCAAGTCCGCCTGGCTACCACCATCTAATTAAAAATTTGTCGCCATAATAATAATAGTTTGGCTGGTTAACGTGCTAATCTCAGAAACTACTGGTTCGAATTGAAAATTTATTTTTGTGTTGAATAGTCCATTTATTGAGGAAGGCTTAATTAAAGGATATATAACAACCGAAATTAACGCGAGCGAAGCCGCGGGCAAAGAAAGACAGTGATTTGCTACCTCTATTATTATGTTACTTATATACAATATTACTTACAATAATAACCACTCCGAACTTCTTGTTTTTCAACAGATCTGTATGCATGCTTGTTATCTTGTAACTCACTATGACAACCTCTGTCTGCAATGAAAACATTTACGTATTTTATGGTCAAATAAAATACATCATTGTCAAGTTAAATTATGCAAGAATATAAATTTATTATGCCATTTAGTGACGGCAATGCAGGCAGACAGAGACAAGGCGACTTAGGATAAAGACAGCGATGAATAATGGGCAGCAGATATCTCTTATACCCATAGTAATAAACTGCGATTTATGTAGGTACCTAGATGGCAATAGGCTCACCACATGGGTCCTAACATATTTACTTAAACGCTGGTTGTTAATTCACCTATGCCTATCCCTTGCGTGATTTCTGTATGTTATGATAATTCCTTTCCATTATTGTTGTGCCCGACAGGGTCCATAGTACCAATGTACCTACTGTAACACCAATTAACCTATGGAACGCAATAAAGTATTGAGTATTGAGTATATGTTCCTGCTTGGCTAGCATGACCACCGAAACACGATATGTTAGTCATTTATCGCTTTGAACTGTCAAAACACAATGTATTTTTGACAGATCTAAGAGATAAATGGCTTCATCATAACGTGTTTCAGTGGTCATGCTAGCCGAGCAGGAACATACCTACTATCATAACATACAGAAATCACGCAAGGGTTACATACATACATACATAAATCACGCCTATATCCCCGAAGGGGTAGGCAGAGGTGAACAAGCACCCGCGTTTCGCCAAATAAGTTAGGTCCCATGTAATAGGTGGCGAGCCTATTGCCATTTATCGGGCACAAAAGTCGCAGTACTTTGCTAGGTGGTAGGTATAAGAGGAACGCTGCTGCCCATTCCTCATCACTGATTTATCCTTAGTCGCCTTGTACGACACCCATGGGAGAGATTTGGGGTGGTGACAATTGTATTCTACTCTGCCGTCACCACACGGCCTAGCAAGGGTTAGGCATAGGTGATTAATTCACCATTCAGCGTTTATGTCATGCCAGCCGGGCTGGAAGTGCATTGAATATCACATTTTGAGTATGTATATTTAGGTACCTGTCTGTCTGCAACCAGTTGCGAATCCTTGCCACTGGTGAGGGTGGCGATGTTCATCATCGGCACCGACGGCAGAAGCTCATGGATCTTCGTCTGCCAGGTCTCTCTGGAATCGACGGCAGAAACGAGGGTATGGGAAATAATCAACCAAGTCTAGCCAATCTTCGACATCGGAGGAATATGCGGAGACGGCTTTACGTTGCAAGCCCGCGCGGGGCCTGTACCTCACTGGAGGAAGAGAAGCTCGCTAGAACAATGGCATAGCGCGTTCGACCTGTGATTGCGTAAACTAAGCAATGTTCGCTTAGGCCGGTCATTGGATGGGTGACCAAAAATTTGTTATCTCGAGTTCCTGCGTGCTTCGGAAGCCACGTCGAGCCGTTGGATCCGGCTGCATCTGCAGTCGTCAATACGATAACAAGTAGTAGTTAGTAATCACAAGTCTCTACAGTTGGCAACAGTAAAAAATTAATATCTCAAGAATCTGTCATGTCAGCATTGTTTTCTCTTCTTCTTCTTCTCCCTGCCCTGTTCCCAATCTACCTGGGGTCGGCGCCGTATGTTTCCTCTTCCATTCATATCGGTCAGAAGTCATCAAGCCATCCACTCCCTTTTGATTCACATCATCCATCACACCGTAAAGGTTACCCTTACTAATATCATAAAATCATAGTTTACAATGTTTACCTCATAGAAGATGTGGTCACAATGAGCAATGGCCAGTTATGTCTGTAGTAACTGGCTATGGCAAGCGCTTGGAAAGTCTTGCCTAGGCCCATATCATCTGCTATCAAACAGCGTCCACGTCGCGAAATGCCAAATCTAGAAAGAACACATACTGTGAATTAGGAAATTGCATAATATACATTTAAAATTATTTATATGGAATGAATGCCACAAACATCTTAATGGTCTATTTGCACACAGTGGCATAATAAACACAAACACCTATGCTAATTGTCAATTCATTGAAAATTGAGCCAACCATGAAATTTTCCTTGTAAGTCAACCCTCGAAATGTAGAAATAAATTCTAACCTCCCTTATGAAGCAGGTATAAATAATTGTCTAACCATTTAAGCATGGTTTTGCTTTAAAAATAATTTATATAGGTAAACATTTTCCAACTTTATACAGGGTACAGGAAAAGTCGACCTAGATCCGTTAAGGGTGTGTAGTACACATCATTTCTGAATGATTTCACTATGGAACCCCCCCATCCTAAACTTAACCGTTTTCGAGATATTCGAGTTTTAATTTTTTTAAGAAAATGCCCAATTTTTCGGATATTCAATTGAATATTTTGATTTTTTTTGAATCTAATGATTATTTTTTTGGTTTTTTACATGAAAGATGAGATGGTTTATGACCTCAATGACTAAAATTGCACGTAAGTTCAGTAAAAAGGTCATTGTAGACGATCGAAACTTAAGAAAATAAGTACAAATAATAAAAAAATATTTTTCTTTTCTGGATATTTCAAAAAATTATTATGGCACTTGCTCTGCAGATGTGCTTAAAAACATCTACATTTTATCAGCTATCCAACGAGGTATAACAACCTAGGGTTGTATTTAAACTCATAGAAAAAAACATAGTTGAAAAGGTTCAGGTAGTAGGCCTAACGGTGAAACTCAGTTTCTAAGGCTACATGGGGCAGTCAGAATAAATAGCGCTTATTTAATCTAATTAATTAGACTTAAGTTCAGCATCATCATTTTATTTTATAGTTCATGTTCTACGTGTCTACCTCTATTTCGCACACATTTTCTCATTCTTTCACGTAGTCCACTTTTCACTACACCAGTGGTTAATGTTCTTCTGCTGTCGTTAGCAGCATTAATTATCCTTTCTTTGAGAACTTCCACTGACGATATGGGGTTGAGCTCACTGTAAACGAGGCTCTTCATGTGCCCCCATACATAAAAATCCATAGGGGTCAGGTCGGGATATCTGGCTGGCCAGGGTAAAGGCCCACCTCGTCCAATCCATTTGTTAGGATAGTTAGTGTCCAACCATTCCCTAACGCTTGTTTTGAAATGAGCAGGGCAGCCATCATGTTGAAACCACATGTCCCGCAGCAATTGTAATGGGAGATCATCTAGTAGGTCACCTAAGTCACCTCTTAAGAAATTTTCATAAGTTTCACCATTGAGGTTGTCTGGAAGAAAGTAAGGCCCAATCAAATGGTTGGAAATGATGCCCATCCACACATTTACACTAAATCGTCGTTGTGACCCCTTTACTCTTTTCTTATTTGGATTGCCTCGTTCTTTAGGAGCCCAATGGTGTGCGTTATGGTAATTAGTAATCCCGTCCTTATCGACTTTGGATTCATCTGTCCACAATATTAATTTTAGGAAATTCGGGTCCTCGATATCTGCATTGGGCATGAATCTGCAGAAGTCCATCCGTCTCTCGGGATCTCCTTCTTCAATAACATGTACCGGCGTGTAGTGGTATGGATACAGGCCTGCCGTATGAACCGTAAACCACACTTTCCACTGAGTTAGGCCCAGTTCACGGGCAACAATATTGGTCGAAATGGTTGGGTCTCTTCTGAACGGTTCTACGATTTCGTTGTCTTCTTCCTAAGTCCGTACGTCGTCGCAAAACAGAGCCAGTCGTCGGTAAACTCCGTCGAAAACGCTCACATCAGGTACTTGACGGTCGGGATAGCGTCGTATGTACTCAGTCCGAGCTTGTGCGGAGACGCAATTGCAGTATCCGTAGGAGATAAACATATCCGCATATTCTTCGTTCGAGTATGTTGCCATTTTCAACAGTCCAGTATCACAAGCACAAATCAAGTATCACAAGCACAAATCAGAGTCCAGTAAACAAGCACAGTAGTCACAGTTAGAAAAATCAGTCCAGAAACAAAGCCAAGTCGTGTGGGAATCCGAAAGCACAATAATTCGCATCTAACATGGACGAATCGCATGAGCAGACTAAAATGGATGGCAAGCAAACAAACGGCCAAATACAAAACAGTGGGCATGTTGTATCCCCAAACTTGTTTTTGCACATTATTTTTCTCACTCTCACCTGCATAAATCGTAAGTTGTCTCGCTCACACGCACCGGATTAACTTGAAGGACAAAAGCCAAGGGACCCATTAGACCTACTACCTGAACCTTTTCAACTATGTTTTTTTCTATGAGTTTAAATACAACCCTAGGTTGTTATACCTCGTTGGATAGCTGATAAAATGTAGATGTTTTTAAGCACATCTGCAGAGCAAGTGCCATAATAATTTTTTGAAATATCCAGAAAAGAAAAATATTTTTTTATTATTTGTACTTATTTTCTTAAGTTTCGATCGTCTGCAATGACCTATTTACTTAACTTACATGCAATTTTAGTCATTGAGGTCATAATCCATCTCATCTTTCATGTAAAAAACCAATAAAATAATCATTAGATTAAAAAAAATCAAAATATTCAATTGAATATCCGAAAAATTGGGCATTTTCATAAAAAAATTAAAACTCGAATATCTCGAAAACGGTTAAGTTTAGGATAGGGGGTTCCATAGTGAAATCATTCAGAAATGATGTGTACTACACGCCCTTAACGGATCTAGGTCGACTTTTCCTGTAACCCTGTATACATTAATTATTCGATTTTAATTTTAACATTATTTAAATGTTAGAAAAATTAGTACAAAGATTTTGGTGGTTAGAAAAAGAATTTCGAAAAATTATGGTCTTGGTGCTGGAATCGAACCCGCGTCCGCTGCTATCAGGGCAGGTGTCTCACCGCTCGGCCAACCAAGACACTAATTAACATGCCGAAATTCTTCTCACCTTTACATTTCACGTTGTAAGCCAATGGATACCCTCGCAATGTAGAAATAAATTTTAAACATTTGTAATATCTGCTTTGGAGCATTTGGATATTTTTACAATTACTGTGCGTTCGGTTAAGATAAGAGTCACCAAAATCTTTGTACATTAATTATGTTAGCAGGCCAGAAAAATTATTTCTCAAACAATAATATTTACTTTAAACAGACAACATATAAATCTACATACCTCACCCCATCTTCTTGAAATGGCATCAATTTGTGTCTTAATGTATCTTCTATGGGTGATAAGTCAATGCTATCTGGATTAACAACTTCTTCATTTAGAACCTGAAATGAAAATAATAAGCCAAGTGCATGAAATATTTTTTTTTAATGATGTATGTATGTGTGTGCTAAGCATACATTTATCAAACACTTACACTGTATCAACACTGTATGACATGGCTCTAATAAATACACCAACCAAGTATTAGAATTACCCACATTGTCCTTGTCATTTCTTGTCCGTTTATAATATCACTAAAGGAGTTGGTTTGATAAAATTTTATAATAGCACTTATAATATTTTTACCTTTAAAACATAACTTGGAAGGCCACCTACTACTACATGAGGTGCCAGTGGGGCCACTTTCTTAATAAGTTCTTGGTAGTCTTTAATTAAGAAATTCCATAACTTTGTATTAGAATCTGTAAAGAAAAAAAATATGATGGTAATCTTATTTGTAATCAATTATATTACACATTTTGCGAAATCATCATCAAGATATACAGAAAATCATGTAAGACTTAGCTAAAAGATTGAATTGAAAGCTAGAAGTCATATTTTTGTAACTTTGTTATTCTGGCATGGGACTATTTCTAGTTAACTTAAAGATGATTTCTATTACCCCAACTGAAAAAAAGATGAATTAATAACAGAAAAATATTATTTAATTTATTTACCATAGGATCTGGAAGGCATTGTTTTGAATATGTTAATGAGAGGGACACAGAATTCTGATGGGTTGACTTCAAATCTTTCTTCTGATATTAAATAAATGGTGCCACTGACAACTTTGTCCACTGGGGCCGAACAAGCTGTATTCAAATTTTTGGTACCAGCTGCGTATGGATGAAAACTGTGTGTTTTGTTTACATCACATCTTAAGGGGCCGCCAGACGATATAGGGCTAAATTGGTTATGATTAGGGATGGCTATAGATTTACTAGGCGAATGCACTTGAGGAAATAATTTGTTATGGCGCTTCTGTAATGCAGCTAAACGTTTTTTCTCTATTTCTTCTTTCGTACAGGCCATCTTACTAGTAGAATCTCTAAATACCACCAAACCGTCTTGTATATTAGTTTATTCGTATAAAAAGAAACTGGGAATTGATAGCAAAGTCATGTAATTTTTTATAATCATAAGTTTGAATTGAATGAAATAAAATTTAAATTGAAAATAAAAATAAATATTTGAGAATCAAAGACACTGATGACATTGACGCGAATAGTTCACAGTGACAGTTGACATGGCATTGAATAGCTGCGTTCGGTAATTGCGTCCGATCAACCTTATAGTCTGAATCGTTCGTTTATTACATCTACAGCTAGTGGAGGTAAAACTGAATCGTTCGGATAAATATGTTTGCTCCTCAGAGTAAATAGGACTGGAGTAGCCATTAGTCAATTTCTCGTACATATTTTCCTGCCATTTTTTGCGGGGGGTGAGGTTACTACTACACTGAAAGGCTGCACACAGATACAAAAACTTTTTGCGTATTTACAAACACACACATGCATAAAACGACACACATATTTAAAATTCACGCAAACATACTTAAAATAGTGTGTTATCGTTCTATTCAAACACACGAATGTCATTGTGTGAGTAGTGACATGACATAGCACGAGAATATCGATATCGATAAATCAGTTTCGTTCAATGAATGAATGCATTAATTTTGCGTTAGTATTCTTACATTATTAAAAATTAAATGATGATTTACACGCTTACTTTACAATCAGCCTTCTTTCGATTTTGCAAAGACACTCATATATGAAATCTATCTAAAACTTTGACAGATTTCGAAAGCTATATCAATCAAATACAAATTTATACTTAATAGCTTATTGCATTTAAAAAGTATTTACAATAGGTGTTATTATATATTTTCACTTTCAGAAATCACTGTGTGGACCCTTTCGCGTATAATCATAATGGAAAGGAGAAACCCTTAAACATTATTTTTAACAAAGCGATAGTGAATATAGTTAGATTTCTCGTATGATACTGGGAATTGTTAAATTTTAAGGGGAATCAAAAATCAAAATGTGTGGATCTTAAAAGTTAAAATAGTACATTATGTTACGAGTATGCTATGTTGGTCATTATATACGAGGCATTATTGCAAGCGCGAGCCGCAAGCGAACGCGGTAAGGAAACTGAGTGTGTAATGACCAATATAGGCATATGAGTTGCATACGACGTTTTTCAACACAATTGCGAGGAAAAAACAAACTTGTATTCTATAAAATCTTCTTCTATTGTTAGATAATTTCTGAAACTGAGACGGCTCAAAATTTACGGAACAAGTAGTACTTGTTCTTGTAGATGCCCAAGAGACGTGCCTATTACAAGCATCAACCCATTTTTTTCGTGTTCTTTAGGAAAACTGAAAATTATAATTAAAAATTAGCTGTTTCGGGAATGTGAAAGCTTACAGTATAAATACTAGCAATTAGGATACCGGCTAGGGGCAGAGGTATTTTTGCTTGAACTACACATACCGATCATTTCTGATTTTAATACTACAATAATATTTTCCAAAAGCTTCATTTATGTACGGAAGACTTTGGTGCCACATACCTAACTCCTAGTAAATCGAAGTATTGCACTTGGACCACCGGGTTTTTTAAAGGAGCTTTTAAATATTAATAAAAAATAAATTTAACTTAAATGTTGACAATGACATTTAGCTATCATCATACCAAATGGGATCAAAATCCGTCTCGTAGTTTATGCATGATGCGTGCACAAACATACATACAGACAAAATGTTAAAAAATTGGAGATTTTACTTCCTCTTCTCTCATACATACATACATAAATAAATCACGCCTATATCCCCGAAGGAGTAGGCAGAGGTGAACTAACACTCACGTTTTGCCAATTATGTTAGGTCCCATGTAAAATGTGGCGAGCCTATTGCCATTTATCGGGCACAAAAGTCGCAGTACATTGCTAGGTGGTATAAGAGGAACGCTGCTTCCTATTCCTCATCACTGATTTATCCGTAGTCGCCTTGTACGACACCCACGGGAGAGATTTGAGGTGGTGACAATTATATTCTGCTCTGCCGTGACCACACGGCAATTACTAACATCATATATGCCATTTGGCTTAAGGTCGACTTGACCTGTTTTATTCTATATCTCTATAGTTTTATTCTAGGATTTCAAAATTAAAGGAACTTCAATTCATAAAAGTATCATAAATTTAATCCATATTAAAAATTGATCAATTTAATAGTCTGAATAAAATGCCGAAGTTAATGTATAACCTCAGGAACACAATGTATAGATTTAAATCATAATACATATTTTAAATTTAATGTTACTTTCATTCATTCATTCATTCATTACTCCCTCGTAAAATCGCAATATCGATGACGTGACATCACTATTAATGAAGTGCAATTCAATTAGGGTTGCTGATTACAACAAAAAAAAACAATTTGTGCTGTGGCTCTAAAAAAAATTTAGGTTTCTCAGAAATAATCGGCTGTGCTGGTACCTTTTTACCCTTGCTTATTTTATAAACTCAGGGACGCTGTATATGCTACAGCATAGGTACTCTTAATGTTTATGAGCGCCGCCCAGCATGAATAAAGGGCAAAATAGTCTTATTCTTATTTTATTTTATTAATTCACTAATGATTTTATATTTCCATGTAGTGTGGCAAAAAATAAGCTTCAAGCTATCGCAAAAGTGTAGGTAGGTATGTACTTAATACTAAACTAAATATAAACACGCAACGTATATTGTTAAAACGAAATTATAATTGGTAATTAATTAATACGAAATGACAAAATTAAAATTATTTATTAACAACAAACTTTTTTAAATTATTGTCTAATTAATTGAAATGCGATAATGTTCAACCCTAGGTAGTCTCGTGGGAAGTGCGCTGGAAGATCGTTTGATGACGTCACGGCCGACTCCCCACGAGACTATGGCTCGAAATTTGAAATTGTAGTATGCTAAAACATGAAATTATGAAGTAAATAAATATCAAATCTTAAAAATAATACTTAAAAATGAAATGTGACGCCATCTTTTTGAATACTAGATGTTTTCGAATTTTTTTAACGCTAAAAAACAGCACAGGCAGGCATTTTAGTGGGAGCTCTGCACGGCAAGACGTTCTGATTATTGTGGTTTTAAAATGGCGGCTCAACTAGTTTTATATAACGCACAGGCATCCGATGCTTGTGCGTTTGGCAGAGGGGAATGTTAGGCAAAGGCTACTCCAGTTCTATTTACTCCGAGGTTTGCTCGGACTATTTTGACCGATGAGAAAGATTAAACTGTTTATCTGTCATGTCGTGTGGGCAATTTACTCGGGTTAATCTGTGATCACGAGACCAAAAAATTCGTCGCTACTGCGATTAATCTGTGAAGCAATTACCGAACGCAGCTAAAGTGTTTTTTTTTTTAATTCTCCCTATATTTTAGTGAAGGCAAAGGGTCTAGCCCATACAGACAAGTCTTTAGTGTATATTTTATCTGTAGTCTTATGAAATAATGAGTGGGTGAAAGTATGAATGAAATGAAATTTACGTTAAAATATGGGTGCCACATATTTTAACGCATCTAGGGAGTGCTTGGCGCGAATTGAATGGTAACAGAGTTAATGATGGTGCTTGATGAAATGGATAAAACCACTTTATATAGTGATCTTCACCACAACATCAAACACATCATGAGACTTATTTTCGATAATTCTGTATAATTGCACATCAACACGGATGCTTGTGCATCAAAATAACACCACTTTCACTGCACAAAATCCACTCTGTAACAATTTTTGAATTAGTGAAAATAAATCTGACTGACACCACGAAACGCGCCAAGCACTCGTTTTTTTTTTTTGGTAAATTCTCCCTATATTTTAGGGAAGGCAAAGGGTCTAGCCCATACAGCCATGTCCTTAGTGTATATTTTATCTGTAGTTTTATGGAATAATTAGTGGATGAAATTATGAATGAAATGAATATTACGTTAAAATATGGGTGTCACACATTTTAATGCATCTAGGGAGTGCTTGGCGCGAATTGAATCGTAACAGAGTTCATGATGGTGACTGATGAAGTGAGCAAAACCACTTTTTACGTGGTTTTCACCACAACATCAAACACCATCACAAGACTTATTTTCAATGATTCTACATAATTGCACATCAACACGGATGCTTGTGCATCAAAATAACACCACTTTCACTGCACAAAATCCACTCTGTAACAATTTTTGAATTAGTGAAAATAAATCTGACTGACACCACGAAACGCGCCAAGCACTCCTGTTTTTTTTTTTTGGTAAATTCTCCCTATATTTTAGGGAAGGCAAAGGGTCTAGCCCATACAGCCATGTCTTTAGTGTATATTTTATCTGTAGTTTTATGGAATTAATTAGTGGATGAAATTATGAATGAAATGAATATTACGTTAAAATATGGGTGTCACACATTTTAACGCATCTAGGGAGTGCTTGGCGCGAATTGAATCGTAACAGAGTTCATGATGGTGACTGATGAAGTGAGCAAAACCACTTTTTACGTGGTTTTCACCACAACATCAAACACCATCACAAGACTTATTTTCAATGATTCTACATAATTGCACATCAACACGGATGCTTGTGCATCAAAATAACACCACTTTCACTGCACAAAATCCACTCTGTAACAATTTTTGAATTAGTGAACATAAATGTGGTGACGCCGTGGTGCCGTGTGGTGACGGCAGAGTAGAATACAATTGTCACCGCCCCAAATCTCTCCCGTGGGTGTCGTACAAGGCGACTAAGGATAAATCAGTGATGAGGAATGGGCAGCAGCGTTCCTCTTATACCACCTAGCAATGTACTGCGACACTTTTGTGCCCGATATATGGCAATAGGCTCGCCACCTATTACATGGGACCTAACATAATTGGCGAAATGTGGGTGCTAGTTCACCTCTGCCTACCCCTTCGGGGATATAGGCGTGATTTATGTATGTATGTTATGAACATAAATCTGACTGACACCACGAAACGCGCCAAACACTTCCTAAAGTGTTTTTTATTCTCCCTTCAGGAAAGGCAAAAGTATCTAACACATACAGCCATATCTTTATTTTTTCTTTTATTTTACATTAAAATACGGGTTTCACATATTTTAACGCATCTAAGGAGCGCTTGGTGGTAATTGAATTTCAACAGAGTTTATGATGGCGACTTAGGAGCTGGTGAAGACCACTAAAAAATTTTCAACGTCAAACACACATCATAACTTTTTTATTTCCATAAGCATCAAAAAAATATTGAATAGCAATTTACTATTTATATAATGAGTAATTATTAACTTACGTACCTATATTTTATTATGTAGTATATTTCTTAAGATTTCAACATTATGATTCTCAAATTATATGAGCATTCGTGATTCAGGGCCAATGGACTTTGATATTTTTTGACGTTTGGCCGACAGTTGCTTCAATTACTTGTGCGACAAGTTTACGAAAGTTATACTTGTTCGTTCTCCTCGATTAGCTTTCTAAAACTATATCAAAAGTATTTCAAAATGTCTGAAAAAAGCAGTCCTGCAAAATATTTTTTAAGTGGTGGTTTTGGTGGTGTCTGCACAGTGTTGGCAGGCCACCCAATGGACACAATAAAAGTACGACTACAAACTATGCCAGTGCCTCAACCGGGCGAAGTGGCCTTGTATGCGGGCACTTGGGATTGTTTCAAGAAGACAATCCACAGAGAAGGCTTCAAAGGTCTGTATAAGGGTATGTCGGCGCCACTCACAGGCGTAGCGCCTATATTTGCCATCAGTTTCCTAGGTTTTGGCATAGGTAAAAAACTGGTGAAAAGTAATGAGGAAGAGGCCTTGACGAAAGCACAGTTGTTCGCCGCGGGCGCATTTTCAGGTATTTTCACCACTTCCATCATGGCACCTGGTGAAAGGATAAAGTGTTTATTGCAGATTCAACAAGGTGGTCATGTTCCACAGAAGTATAGTGGTATGGTTGACTGTGCTAAACAATTATATGCTGAAGGTGGTATGAGAAGTATATACAAGGGCAGTGTTGCTACTATACTACGTGATGTGCCTGCCAGTGGCATGTATTTTATGACATATGAATGGGTGAAAGAAGTATTAGTTCCAGAAGATGCAAGTGCCAAAATGAAAGTATTGGCTACTATAGTGGCAGGAGGATGTGCAGGGATAGCTAACTGGCTTGTAGCAATGCCTGCGGATGTGTTGAAGAGCAGATTACAAACGGCCCCAGAAGGAACTTATCCCAATGGAATGAGGGATGTTTTCAAACAATTAATGGAAAGAGAAGGACCCAAAGCCTTATACAAAGGTGTTACACCAGTCATGATCAGAGCATTCCCTGCCAATGCAGCATGCTTCATGGGATTCGAAGTCGCAGTCAAGTTTCTTGATTGGGTTGCTCCCAATCTTTGATATCTTATAGATAAATAAGTGATAAAAAGTATATTGTTGTTATGTATTACACTTTTTTAGATGAAAATGTACATTTGTATTATATATCAAACATTGTTGAACCTTTGTACAATACTATAGTGTTACCTCTTTTGTTATTATCTTTAGCATGACAATGAATGGTTGTTTAATAATAGGCATGATTATGATTAGCCACAAATCTTATTTAATATTTACCTTTTTAAATATTTTAATTTGATTATCAATATTGGTTTAAGATTTCAAGTCTTAACTGTGAAAAGTATTTCTTTGCAATAAAAACATTTTGGAATACCTCTTTGCCATCCTGATTCAACAGCTGAATGTTAAAAACAGATAATGTATTTTACTTGAGATGAAACAATATAGAATAACAATATCTATACATATATCTCTATGATTTTGTATTTTGATCAAGTGAACAGGGTATTTATAATCAAAACAGATTACACAATATTAATATTTTTATTTTTAGAAATTTATTAATTGGTTGTTATCAATAAAATTGCCTTCTAAAGTTGACTTCCATTTTCTTGTTATTTACTCGATCCCGTGACATAGCTTTCCTATTTTTAAATTTTATTGATGTTTCTTGTTTCTCATCTTCTGATACCATGTTTCTGTGTCCAAGTCCTTTACGATCTTTTTTTTGTGTTACTTTGATTGGATACTTATTGCCTGAACCACATGGCCCCAATCCAGATTCTTTGTCCCAACCAACTTTGATCATCATTTGGTACCCCTTATTAGATTGAGGTATAATATAATTTGGTGGTATTTTTTTACCTTTACTTAGATTTATATTATGGATTGTTGATGATAAATGATCCCTTAGACTTAATTCTACTTTTACATTACAAATATTGCAAAAGAAGCCACCATTTGACTCAATATTAGTGTCACTAATACTTGGCTTATCTTCAATGCCATCTTTATTTGCTTTGTAATTGTTTAAAAATATATTGGCTAATCTGTCATTTTTATTCCTTAAAATAAGACTTAGAGCAGAATTTCCTGCTTTATCTCTAATATGAGTTTCTGCTCCTTGTTTAAGTAGTTCCTGTACCACTTCAACACTGTTAGCTTGGCATGCTATCATAAGCAAAGTCCAACCGAAATCATCACGATAGTTTATCTTATCTGGACAGTTTTCTAATGCTAGCTTCAATGTTTCAATATCATCGTTTTGAACACATATGAATAGATCTTTTTCTGAAATTTCTTTATGTTTTCGTGGTATACTGGTGCATGTATTTGGTGTATCAGTTTTGGCTATGTTAGAACTCACATCTGTGTTTTTAGAACCAGTATTAATCTCGTTTAGATAAATCCTCTGCGCATCTTCACCACTTAATGTGGATACTAATTCAAAGTGATTTATTTTTAAAGAATTTGTGGTTTTGACAAAGTTATTGTAATTTTCTGTCATTTTGCTTATGCAAAGTGACTGGTGCCTATACCATTATGGTCATGACCTGGCACCACCCTAATCTCAAACGGGGGTGTCATGCAAGGCGATTATGGATTACGAAAATGATGAGGTCTAGCCAGCAGCGTTGTTACACAACCTAACAATATAAGGTCAGTGTGTTAACTACAGTACAGTAAAAAAGAGGGGTTAACACAGCATATAGCTATTTACGTGCCCGTTACACAGCAATAGGCTCGTCTCCAAATTACTACTAAAATCTCCATCGTCTTTAAATTATATACTTGGCGAAACGTACCCAATACATCTCTGTTTACACCTACCGGGATAAACAGGCCTGTTAATATATATTTTCTTGAGCACCTATGTTACTGTAACAACATTCAGATTACTTGTCTTGATTACGCGTCATTCGTTTATAGGCGTATTATCTATTCACTTTGTTTTCACAGTAGATATGCAATGAACACACACGGATATGGAGGTAACATAAAAGAAAGAAAGAAATAAAAATTAAATTTGTTGACTTTGTTGTGGAAATTATTGTCCTCTATGAAATTGTGGATGAAAAAAAATATAATTATCGATTTTTAATTCTCCCTTTGTCTTGGAAGGCAAAGGAATCAAGCTCATACAGCCATATCTTTAGTAGTATTTAAATTTACAATATTTCACATTAAAGTAAAATGAAAATTTTTCAATAAAATATGGGTGTCACACATTTTAACACATCTAGGTAGTGCTTGGCGTGAATCAAGTGCTTGTCAAGAGTGGAGTGAACTAAATCCAATAAAGCATAATAATATGCGAACCGAATGTTATACTTATTTTAAAATACTAATTTTGATCGTCGATTTTTTGTAAGTATATGTTTATAAATGAGAACTAATATAAATGAGAATACTCAATTTTCGTCATTGCTGGCGAAAACTCGCTGCTGCAAGATCTACCACTAACTCGGAGTAAATAGGACGGTAATTTAAGGTGTAATATATGGTGTCCTATTTACTCTGAGACCACTAACCAAAGATCGACAATCCCCAAGGGAGAAAGATCTCCCTTGGGGATCAAGAGTCAAGACATTTATTTGCAGTAGTTTGCAGACCTAGTCCGAAAATACTATACTAATAGTTGTATTATTTACTTTAAAATCTTCAATTTTATAGTAAATAATACAACTTAAAAAAATTAACAACTTTTAACAACAAGCCAGCCTAACAAAGTTGAAATAAATAACATTACTGTATTATTTTTTCTGATCTAGTGAATTTATTTTTAAATAACTACATATTGCTTAACATTATATATCTTATTTTACTTATTTAAAATTTTATAGCATTTTTGTAATAATAAAATAATTGTATACTTTTTAACATAGTAAGCAACAACAAATTTCATTATACCCACTATAAAGAATTTAAAGGGAAATTTTTAATTAATGATATACAAACAATCCCTTAATATTCTATAAATCATTCATTTTATAAATACCATAAAAATCATTTGGAATATTAAATGCTCAAAAGAAAAAGTTGCATGACGAAATGTTTCCTATATTCCCGTGTTTTTTGATTAAATAGGTTCTTACACAATATCACCAGTAAAACTATCCTTATTTTATAATATGGGTTAAAGTATGAAATTGCCGTTTTATTGTAATAGGTTTTTGAATTGACATAGAATTTTCATGGTCTGAGGTTTTCGAATGAAACTTTTTTCACATGGTTTCTATAATGTTCTTTTTTTTTAAATGTGAAACATTTGAATATCGACTTTCAACTGTTTTTGTTAATTAATCAACTTAGACAAGAAAGATGGATACTGCGAAAATTCGAGTGATTTTTGAATACGAGCTCCGGCGCGGATGTAACGCGGCAGAAACAGCCCGCAATATCAATGTTGCGTTTGGTGAGGGGTCTGCTAATGAACGCACCGTGCGATTTTGGTTTAAACGCTTTCGTGATGGAAACTTCGACTTGAAGAACGAGCCACGAGGAAGACCGCCCACACAGGTGAATAACGATGAATTAAGAGAGATGGTGGAAGCCAACCCTAGTCAAACTACCCAGGAATGAGCGGCATGGTTTAACGTTACCTTACCCACAATATTGACTCATTTGCGTCAAATCAATTAAATAAAAAAATTCGAAAAGTGGGTGCCTCATGATTTGACTGATCTGCAGAAAAGAACGCGTGTAGAACTTGTGTTACCTTGTTGAATCGGTACAGAAATGAATGAATATTGGATCGAATTGTGACATGTGATGAAAAGTGGATTCTTTATGATAACCGTAAAAGAAAAATGCAATGGATGACCCCAAACGCCAAACAGTGTCTCAGCATGGTGTTATTCACTATTGTTTTCTCTGATCAGGTCAAGCAATAACGGCAGATGTCTATTGTGCCAAACTCCGAACAATGTTGACAAAACTAGCAGTAAAACAGAATCCTGATAAATCCCTGACTCATGAATCGAACTTCACCATTATTGCTCCATGACAACGCGAGACCTCATACAGTAGGAACCTTTAGGAACTGCAGTTAGAAAACATCGGACAACAACAACCTCCGTATTCGCCAGACCTTGCTTCAACGGACTACCATTCTTTTCGTGATCTGGACAATTATCTATGTGAAAAGAAGTTTTCTTCCCAGGAGGCAGTACAAAATGCTTTCATGCAATTTGTGCAGTCTAGATCCTCAGAGTTCTATCGCAAAGGCATAAATGACCTTCCTATTAGATGGCAGCAATGTGTAGATAATAATGGTAGGTAACTATTTTGATTTAAAAAATTTGTTACTAAAAAAGAAACAATTTAGATTTTCAGTAAAAAATGGCAATTTCATACTTTAACCCCTAATATATGCCGGTTCAATAAATGAAAAATGTTACTCTAGGTTAACTTTACATTGAGTAAGACCATACATAGCCAAAAGCAGATCATTTAACTTTTTAAAATTATTTATTATTGCATAATCCTCATGGTTATGAGGGAGTAACAGTCTTTCATTTTGAAAGTTCCTTAGCAATCGTTTTTAAAGCTTCAGTTTGCTCTTTGAGTAGTTTTAATTTTTGTCTTAAATAATCCTTTTTGTAATTAACAAAGTCTTCTTTTAGCTGTGTCCTTCTTTGTTCTATAGAAGCAAGTAAATCACAATTGAAAAAGCAATTGTTGGAGTGTTTTTCTCCCCGATTCGAGTTTTTAACTTTCATTTCTTTATGCTCAGACCTTGTGAACACTTTGACTTCAGGAGGTGATTCTGGGTCACTATATGTCGGAGCAGACTCTGCTTCGTTGTTGTATTCTTCCTGTGTGTCTTGGTCTAAAGGGACAAACTCTGTTGCTTCCTGATAACTTGTTGTTGAAGACACATTCTTCAATCCTAAGGCTTCTTGTTCCGCAGGGGTCAGCATTATCACTGATGGTGGAACTTCTCCATTAATTTCTGCTTGACGTTTTTTTGTTTTTGATCTCAAATCTTGCCAAGTCTGAAAAAAATTCAAAAGTCCCATAATAGTTGTGTCCTAGGAATATTTCAAGACAACTAATGGGTGTCCTGTTGTGGACTATTGATGAAACCATTTACTGTGTTATTAGAAAAAAGGGTTTAACATTTGTATTATTATTATTATTAATGTAAATGAGTACATAATACAAAAAAAAAAATTAATTCTAGACCAGGGAAGAACAGCTACTGGTTTTAATTTCATGAAAAGCTTGTTCCTTTCCTAAACAAGCTTTACCCTTTACTTTAAAATTATGTCTCTGAGTACAGCTATAAGACGTGTTTTGTTTAAGAAGTGTTTAAATCTGATGCTGTCCCTTTTTGTGATTAGGTACCATAGTGTGACAGTGACAGCAGCTGATTTAAACACCCTTTTGTAATAACACCATTACTGTAATAATTTTACAGGAAGTATTTAATACAAAGATTTTGGTGGTTAGAAAAAGAATTTCGAAAAATTGGTCTTGACCCGTTGGCTGACAACATGAAGTGTAAAGGTTAGAAGAATTTCGGCAAGTTAAGAAGTGTCTTGGTTGGCCGAGCGGTCAGGCACTTGCCCGAATAGCAGCGGACGCGGGTTCGATTCCCGCATCAAGACCATAATTTTTCAAAATTCTTTTTCTAACTACCAAAATATTTGTACTAATTTTTTTTGACATTTATATAATGTTAAAATTAAAATCGAATTGGAAGTATTTAAATTACCTTCCTCCATTGCCGCCAAGTTTTCCTCGCCCCAGGTCCAGGAATATTGTTACATTCGTTGGCAATACTCTGCCACAACTTCTGTGAGTCATTATAATTAAAATCTTGGGTCACCTTGCAGGCTATCAACTGAGGATGTTTGGTGACGAGTTCTGCGAGCTTCTTCTTTTGTCTTGCTGTAACATACATGCCCCTTCGACGTTTTCTATCATCCATTATTCAAACAACATTATTTATAAAAACATCAATGAAAAAAATACCTGAGATATTCATAGCTTTGAGTAAAGTGGAAGCTGAAGATAACTGCGACTCTTTTTTTTCAATTACTATTGAAAAGTAAGTAGTTTTTGATTATTCTTCTTGAATAAGTCGGTAAATAAATTGTTTCCTAAAAAAACTAAGAATCAAGACCAAGCGCAAGCAAAATAAAAATATTGACGTTGACAGTACCTACTGATCATTTTTTTAATTTTCCCTTATATTTTAGGGAAGGCAAAGGGTCTCGCCCATACAGCCATGTCTTAAGTGTATATTTTATCTGTAGTCTTATGAAATAATGAGTGGGTGAAATGTATGAATGAAATGAAGTTTACGTTAAAATATGGGTGTCACACATTTTAACGCATCAAGGGAGTGCTTGGCACGAATTTGATAACAGAGTTCATGACGTTGCCAATGAGGTGGACAATACCACTTTTCATAGTGGTTTTCACCACAACAACAAACACTTATCAAGACTTATTTTCAATGATTCTGCATAGTTGCACATTAACACGAATGCTAGCGCATCAAAATAACACCATTTTCACTGTACAAAATCCACTCTGAAACAATGTATTATTGTCCTCTATGAATTTATCGAAAAAAATATTCTGACTGACACTCTTACGTAGTATTGTATTCTCTTTGGCTGACACCACGAAACGCGCCAAAACACCATTTCAAAATACATAACATATAGTTTTTATTTTCAATCGGTGTAACGTTTTTGGAGACAAGTTTTTGAGGAAATTTATTCCTTACATTTTCACTTTTCTTACTTTTGAATGAATGATAAATTGACGCATGAAATTAATGCATGAAATGAATTTTACTTTGTTGACGTTCACTGTATGACGTGACACTTGTATGACGTTCACAGAATACCAATAACATTCTATCGTTCGTAGTGTATTATATACTCTTTGGTTCGTTATTTCACAGACATTATAATATGGCCTAAATCTCCCCGGAGAAAATTTTGAAGAAACGTGGTCTAAAATTGTTGCAATGATGAAGGTTTTTTTTTTTTTCTCTTTATTTTGAAGGACTTTTATCTTTACAGACATGTCAGTCCTATCGTGAACTTATATACTAAATTGTAATCATCTGAACCAATTAACCTAATATGTTATTGTCGGAAGACAGTCGCGGCAGACATATAAAGCGATACAGCAGTCTGGCCTCCTCGGACACCGGTTGGGCCAGAATGCTGTTAAACACACCAATGTCTGACATATTAATTTTACATTTGTTCACAAAGAACCGTCTTAAACGTAGTGTATTATATACTCTTTGAACCGTCTCTCCTCCTGGTGCCGGACACAATCCATCAACAAGTGTTGGAGATCTTCCACTACACCGCACACTACGCAGTTGGGAGACTCAATTTTCTTCATAAGATACCCAAACTTGTTGCATGGGTAATGTCCAGAACGGAGTCTATTTAAAATCACAACAAAGTGTCGACTTAAAGTAAAGTTAATGAACCACGGGATTCGCAGAGGCTGACACTGTATGATTTTATACCATATTCCTTTTTCTTTTGACCTTTCGTCGAAATATTCTTTCCAGTTAAGATAACAATTATTTATATATTTAGTCAGTGCTTCTGAATAAAAGGGTTTCACTGATACATTTTCACCTTCAATAAGGTTAAAAGTAACATATATTGTATGTGTGCATTTTATTGGCGTAGAATAATTTTATATGAGCAATTAAGGCCTCCAAATTCATATATCCCTTTGCCATTTCGTGACATTATAAATGTGTCGGCCATTTTGATTCGAGCTGTCGACTGACAGCTGAATTCAATTTTATTCTTTTCAATTTGCCATTTGCAAAAGTAACTGTATGGAGGCGAGTGCGTTTCGGTGGAGATTTATTGAACAATTGGATTTATATTATTGTTTAGTGCAAATATGATATGACAAGAACACATATTAACTATTATTAACGTGATATACAGTGGGTAATAATGGCATGCACCAGTAAAAAGTTTGTGCAGCGATTTCTATATTTCTTCTGCTGTATTCTGCTGATAAATATAGTGAAACACGTAAGTTTTTACAATTGATTGCAAACGCCGTTGTTCCGCACTAATAATTACTTGCTCTTGGTATTACTGGCACTTGTGTGTATAATTAATTGGATTTGATACCTTGACAATAATTACATATTTTAAATACTTACCCCCATCGAAATTTTCTGGCCTGTGATACTTTAATGTTAATTTATGTATTGTTGCCTAGCATCATAAGTGGAGTAGATCTTCGACATGTTTGTTTCGATAGAAGAGGAAATTTTCTTCCTTTTTAGAATAGCAATGAAAATTAGGAAATACGTTTTAGTCGTTTTTCCATTGAACCGATAAAAAATAATATAGTCTGACATATTGGTTTTGACAAAATTAAAGAATTTTAGTTTTTAATCACATTGTCCTGTAATCTCTCAGATCTCACAATAAATGTGCCTGACTCAATACAATCTGAAAAATATTTTTTTTACCTGAATGATCAATCTGTTCTGCCTCCTGCCTTCTTTCTACAAATTGGAGTGTAAGCATTAGACTCCTTTTTGTACAAAGAATGCAGAATGATTCAAACCAATGACAAAAAAAGTATGATTCCTGAACCATGTAAATTATTCTACTCTATGGATTTTAATACTATGTAGGTAAAAATTAAAAAAAACCAGTTGAATTTTTATATCAATAATATTCCATGTTGTTATAATTGAATATTAAAACTTAGATTAATTCAGTGCAGCGTTTCAAGCAAGTATATAAATATTGGTATCCTTATCATCACTATTAAACAAATCAAATATTATAAATAAGGTACCTAGTTTATGTTGCTAAGAATTAAAAAAAAATCCTGTTCCAAGTTTTTTCTGGGGGCTTAGTTAAGTAAACCTTCTATGTTTCCACCACTCAATATAAATAATTTGTTTTATATTGTACAGTTATAACAAAGAAAGACAAGTACATAATGATGTCTTTATTAAAATACATCTTTATCCAACACATAATTTTTTTATATAAGTATATTCTGTACATTTATTAATACCTGTATAGGCTTACATAGCATTCCCAAAATGGATTTTCACATATTTGCTGGCATTAGCCATAAAATAATATGCCTATGCTTTTTCAACAGATTTACCATGAACTTTGAAACTTTTTCTTGATTTGATATTAATTATTAGGTCAGTAGTTAATAATGAATTTAATAGTGACAATGTAATATTGGTAACTTAATATGTTTGTTTCACACCAGTGTGTTATATTTTGCACTCGTGGTGGTGGATTGATTATTTATATTTGTACCTAACTTTCTTATTATCATCACATTCTTACTGTCCAGGCCACAGTTTTTGGTCAGGAAAGGCAGAATCAATATTTTTAATGGCATAACAAAACCATGAGCATGGAGGAACTCACATGAATAATTATATTTTCTTTTAATTACCCATTAGTCACCAATCTTTGTGAATTATACTTAAATGCAATTGCAGCTAGTGTGTGTTAAATACTTTGCAATTGAGTTCCAATTATCTAATTTTTACTCTTTATATCACACAAGTCAGTGACCATCAAATATGTGACTTCTTTAACTGATGATATGATTATTTGTTTAAGTCAAACTTGATGTCAAGTTTGGGCTAAGGTTGCTTAAAATAAAATACTTATCTTGTCTTTTTTAATCAATGCATAAATACATTAAATTGACAGAAGAGGACAAAGGAATGTTTAAGTTGCAACAGTGTTTTGAGACTTATTAAAGTGTAAAAATGTTTATTTGCTTATTTTGACACAAAAGTAAATAAAATCTCTATTTTAGTGCATTTTTTTAAAAGTAGCTAATATTATTTGCATTATATGAGATGTTATCCTAAATTTGCTACAATTGAATCTAGCAGCTTCTCTATTTTAGGTGATGATTTTGAAAGTAACTAATGTAATGTTTTCTTGTATTTGCATGAGCACTACACATTTGAAATAAAACCACTTTTACGGATAAGACTCGCATATAACGATAACAAATAACTAAATTGTTAACTTGAACATTTAAGATAGATTTTCTACAATTTCTTTTAGTTATGGCATTGGAGATATTCCTAGTAGCAATGTAATTATTGTTAGGCAAAGCACTTTGTTGAAGCAGTAGTTTAACATTGTTCAAGAATATACCACTTGCATGATACATGTCAATCAAATGAGACAGAATGGACAATTAAGATTAATTCAAACCAATAAGCTGTTGGTATGTTTTCAATTGGTTCATAATTAAGCTGGGAGTGACCCGTGTCAGCTGTTGGTCAATCTAATACACTAGTATACTAAAATATCAGTAGTTGTCAATTTACATACACATATATCATATTACTAGAAAACATCCTCTGAAAAATGGAATGGGACAGGATAGGAATGAACAAACATAAACAATCAAAGGTTAAATCACTTGAGGTTTGCTGACGATCTAGTGATCATAACTGACAACCATATAACTTTGCAATCCATGCTATTTATCCTTGCTGAAAAAAGCAGAAAAGTAAGGCTTATTATGAATAAGTCAAAAACAAACCTAATGAAAAATTCATCCGAATTGAAAGTAACTATAGAAAATGAAGACCTAAAAGACATAAGCACCTACATATACCTTGGCCAACTCATATAACTCGAAGACATTCGATGCAGAAATTGATAGGAGAGTTGTAAATGCATGGACGAGGTTTTGGTGCTTAAAAACTGTAATGAAAAACAAGGACCATAGTATGACTATAAAAAGGAAGGTATTCAACATGTGTATCCTACCAATACTTACTCACAAGCTAAGAACCTGTCACAGAAGTATAGAGAGGAGTATCCTGGGATATACAAGGAAGGACAGAAAGAAAGCAACAGCCCTTAGGAAGATAACACAGCTGGAGGATATAATGGAAAAGATAAAGAAATTAAAGTGGAGATGGACGGGGCACATGCTTACAGAGAACATTAACAAAGTGGACAAGATAATTTACTAAATATCATACCTATTTTTCCCCGAAGCTGTTGGAAGAGGTGTATTAACACACATATTTCCCTATCTTTGTTTGATCCCTTAAAACGTAATAAGTGCTATGTATCAGGTACATAAAAAAGCAGTATATTGCAAAGTGGTATAAGAGAAAAGCTGCTGCTCATTGCTGTCTATATCCTTAGTCAAGTTACATACATAAATCACCCTTGTGTCTATCCTGAGGTGAATTAAACACCCACTTTTTGCCAATTAAGTAGTTGGCGAGATTATTGTCATCTATCGGCCACATAAATCGCAGTACATTGCTAGGTGGTATAAGAGGAATCCTGCTGCTAATTATCGTCCTTGTGTAACTAACACTCACAGGAGAGATGGGTGTGGTGACAATTGTTTTGTGCTCTGCCATAAATATTGGAGCAGACAGACATAGTACAAATGATATTAAAAGTGAATTTCTCGTACATAACCTAATGCCAATTATTATACTTCCCTCCAACTTTTACAGCTTGTAGCTCCAATGCAAGGAGCAATAATGTTAAAAAATATTTTCTGAAACAATAATATTTAATGAACCTGTACTTACATCATAAATATTACTACCAATATACGTGTTTTTGTGTTGCGTGTATCTAATCCTTGCATAAAATAATAATACAATAAAAATAGGAAAATTAAATCTGACCAAATAGTGTCCTTAGGATGCCGAGTTTTTTTTTAACGTATTTTGTGTGTAGAGCTTCTGTTTAACAACGACATTTGATTCCTATTTTGAAAGATTAATGTATTTTTTATTAGCAAGAGTAGTTTAATAACTGGTTTTAATGTTACTAAAAACGGCTTGATACTTTTGTCTTTAGAGTTCCTAGTTTTATTAAAAATTTAGTGCGAACATTGATTTAAACTTGCGAGATTTATATACGCAATCGGCAACTTAATTGAAACCAGTTTTAGAACAGGCAAAGATTGAAGGTCGTGAAATGTAATTTAAATATTTTTAAGTTTAAAAAAATAAATAATGTTAACAAATAGCATAATAGGTAATAATTAATGACAAATTTGACGATATACTCTTTATTTAGTGTTGATCACGTTTGTTTTCAAAAGGAATAAATTATTTCTGAATTTAAGGAATTTACTTTAATAATGTAGGAATTTAATATTTCTGAATGTTGGTAGGTACTCAACACATAGTTAACATATTCTAAAATGAATAGACAAAACACTGCAGTTAAACGCTTTACATTTTTGTTATATACCCCCGAATACAGAAACGCTATTCAAAGTTTGAGTCCCGCTTAACATTTAAGTATTGTCAAAATTGACGTTTTTCCATACAATTTCTGACAGGTAGTGTCCACTTAACTTTTTCTCCTTACTTACTTTCCCAATTAGCTTTTAATATCAAACACAGCGCACGCAGATCCAATAAAACCAACCTCTTTGCTTTGCAAATCAATAAGAACAACATTTCCTATTTTAATCCCGTGGTCAGGATGGCTCGTCAGTACAATGATTTAGCGAGGGATAGCATAGACCTTGATATTTTCGCCCCCAATATTACTGTCTATATTAAATTGCTTAATAATGTCGTCTACTTTACCCGAATGTTAGGTTTTTAAATATTGATCCGTTTTATTTATTATTTATTAATTTTATTATAAGTATTTATTCATTTATTTTTATATATAATAATTTGTTTATTTATGTATTTAAGTTTTACTGTTATTTTTAGTTAATTATAGTTAAGGGTTTTTAATTGGTTTCTATGTATACACAAACCATTGGATTATAATTCAGACTGAAATAGTTTAATTTTATGTGGACTTATATTTGCTATAATTGTAATCTGTCTTGTGTATCAATAATAAAAATATAAAAATAAAAATAAGCAGTCCCCTAAATTTGAGTAGCGTTTCTGTATTCGGGGGTAAGATTCTTACATTGTGTGAGTGATCTTAAAATGTTTCAACATTTCAAAAATGACAACCTCCCAAAATAAAAATACCGTTTCTTTATTTTCCAATCCTGACTTCGAAAATATTTATTAAATTTTATTAAATTTTTTTATTACTTAATTACAGAGAAAAAAATAAAATGTAAAAATCATGCGATGACGTCATGGGCGGGGATGTATGAATAAAAACGTTTGCCTTCCTAGATGGAAGAATAAAAAAGTTATCATAGACATGATGACAGACGTCAGTCAAAAATCAAATCCAATGTTATTAATCATAATCTTACGTAGTATTGTATTCTCTTTGGTTATTAATTGTCATCGTCGAAATTAACAATATTACCCCCGAATACAGAAACGCTACTCAAAGTTTGAATCCTGCTCAACATTAAAATGTTGTCAAAATTGACGTTTTTCCGTACAAATTCTGACAGGTAATGTCCACTTATCTTTATTAGCGTTTCTGTATTCCGTGGTTAGAGTAGCAATAAAATAAAATCCTTCATAAACTTTAATTTAAAACGTATTTGACTTTGAAATTAATTTCAAACATTTCAGATAAAATGTTTTTATTTTCGACACCGGAACCGCTAGTTCGTCAATTTTGACAAGTGATATTTTTATTTTTCGAGTCAAGAGTGATTTCGCCATTCGTCTACGCCAGTGACGTCATTTGGCACTTACGTCTGTTTAGAATGACCGGTATTTCAATCATGATTTTTTGTATGAAAACGACGGAATTCAGAAGAAATAAAAAATATTGGTGTCTTCATTTTCGGTTTAATTTCATATAACATCTTAATAAAGTTATGTTGAAAAAATGAAATGTTGTCAATTAGCTACTGGACAATAATTAACTAGTCTGAATAATATTAAATCGATGCGTACTACAAAGATTTTGGTGGAAAAGAAAAAGTTCAAAAATTATGTTCTTGATACATACTACTTTGTCCTTTCGATGTAGTGTGATGACTGATGACGAAGATGACAAGACATGATGTCTATAAAGATTAGTCTAAAACATAACACTGCCGGCGGGTTTGGTGTGTGGTGGTGTGTTCCATTCATTCAACCATTGCCCTGTTGAAATGTAGATGGGTAATTTTGTTTTCATATCATATAATTCTGGAAAGTATCAAATCACTTATGTTAAGTTTACCTATATGTATTAAAAGTCGAGTTACATAATAACTCTAGGAACATTCAAGGGTTTCGCTTTTCCCAAAAAAACCGGCAGAAGCTGTAAAGGACTCGAGGCCAACAGCTTAGGTCTTTAAAAAAACGTTATTACTTGGAACAAACGTTAATAGGACGTAACCGCGAACACATAATAGGAATACTAAACTGAACATCTAAATTCACGCGAGGCAATTCCGTAAAAGTGTTTCATTTCACATTTTTTGTTTTCACTCGTCACTGTTCATGTAAGTGAGTTTTTCATGCCAGTTTGTGTGAGTGATGTGATTAGCATTCAAATAGTGATTCCTAGGTTTGCTCACGATTGTACCTAGCTATGAACTCCAAGACTCAATGCCATACTTAGTAACTACGTCACACGTCGACTCTCGCCTTCGACTGCTTTAGGAATTGTGATGCCTTTAATTACAATTTTCCTCGTCAACGTATCAAGGTGGTCTGACTGATCATTTACATCTAGAATTATAGTACTAAGTAGTATACTGGGTATTGTTCTTAATAACCAGAAAGCTATTTTAAATATTTACTTTTTGTATGATTTTATCTTCCATGCTGGTAAGCCCATCAAGACTAGTGGCCAATCTATATGTTTGAAACTGACGTATTACAGAGAAAACAATGCAACTAATGTAGAGAAGTTGTCATATGGACATTTGAGCATTAAAAACGTTATATCGTTTGCCCCCAGGAAGCGAAAACTTGCAAGGACTCACTGGGTGCAAGGGTGTCATAAAAGTCGACTGAGGTAGATAGCCCGGTGTAGACTAATAAGCATTTTTGGCCCTGGGGCACCTGGAAGGCAAACCAACAACGGCATACGCAAAACATAATGCGCCGATAATAGATGGAATGGATGGAAGATGATGAATGAAACCTCATGAAAATATAATAATATGTACTTTTTTATCTGTGAATGTATAAATCCCGTGTAAATACTTTAGTCTAGCTGTTGTGCCGTGTGGCAGACCAAAATAGAATACTATTGTCACTCACCACGTCTTATCTTTCACGTGGATATTGTAGAAGGCAACTAAGGGTTGAAACAGTCACGAGGAAAGGGCAGCGGTGTTCTTGTAATCCACCTTGCAATATTTCTTAGAACAAAGATTTTGGTGGTTAGTAAAAGAATTTCGAAAAATTATGATCTTGAGGCGGTAATCGAACCCGCGTCCGCTGCTATCCGGGCAGGTGCCTGACCGCTCGGACACCCAAGATACTAATTAACTTGCCGAAACTCTTCTAACCTTTACACTTCACCTTGTAAGCCAATGGGTACCCTCGCAATGTAGAAATACATACATACATACATAATTCACGCCTATATCCCCGAAGGGGTAGGCAGAGGTGAAAGACATTAGAAGAAATGCATTTCAAACATTCCAAAGCAGATATTTTTACAAATATCGTGCGTTCGGTTAAGCTTGGGTTTGCTTTATAAACTTGAGTTTTATCTTGAGGGGGGTTGGATTCCCGCCTCAAGATCATAATTTTTCGAAATTCTTTTTCTAACCACCAAAATCTTTGTACTAATTTTTCCAACATTTATATAATGTTAAAATTAAAATCGAATATTTCTTAGATTTACGTGCACGATAGATGCAATAAATATAACTAAATGTACGGAAGAAATGTGGGTGTTTAATACACCTTTGTCGCTTTTGGGATAAATATGAGTGATTTGTGTGTGTGTTCGTATGTTAATAAAACTGATATTAATTTCGCCCAAGCTCATGTTTAATTCGGTCAAGGAAACCCGTTTCTAATCAGATTGGTGACATGTTATTTTGTTGAACAGTATTTTTGTGTTTCATGCCTCGCACAGAAGAAGCATTTTGTTTTTCACTTATTGTATGTGTTCCTTTTTTTATTTTTTTCAGTTTGAATATACACATAATTTCATATTGTTCTGCTACATTCTCCTCAGCTATACCCTTTAGCATATTATCACTCCTTTTAAAAATCACCTATTTTGTGGAATTCTTGTACCTCATCATTCATGAATTGTATTTTATTAATATAAACTGTTATCACTGTTATCTTTCTAAATGTCAACAATACCACTTTTACGTTTCTATTTTTGTGCTTGTTCGTTTCTATTGTTCCTTGAATTCATTCCTAAGTAGAAAAAGCAATTGCGGATGAGATGAGTTGTGTAATTAAACGAATACTTACCCACCCATCAAGTCGTTACAAAGGCATGTGTAGAGTAAAACCTTGAAATAAACAGTGAGAATACAGAAACATGTAACTTCTGATCATGTAGAAAATAGTATTTTTATGATATTTTCTCGAAAATACCGCCGTCTTTGTGTTCAGTTTATTCGAAATTATATATAAAAGTGTAATAGATTTATTACATTATTACGATTGTTCAGCTGGATTAAAACATATTAATTTATGTAACTTCCTGTTAAGTTTCCTATAAATTGTTAGGCTTCACAATATCAATAATTAACGAGGCAAACATTATGGAATATAATATTTTTTACTAGACTCGAATTCCTCTCAAATAATTAGACATAATAGATGGCCGTATAAAATTCCAAAAACTATCTCACTGATCCGTATTTAAACGGTATTCGCTGTGGCGTTACACCTATTGTATATTCATGGGTTTAGTTAATGTCGGCAATTATGTTTATCATTATCCAATCTCGCCATCGATTTCTGCCAGTAATCCACCGGAAGGTCGCGTGGCCTTGCCAGCCTGCAGTCTGATGGCTTAAAAGAACGCTCCGTGTCGGTCGATATACTACTGTACTATTTAATTGGGGAATCCCTGTGGTTTTCCCTCCAAGCCAGCCGCGTCGTTCCCCTAGGGAATTATATATTTAGCGAAACAGTTATTCCTAGATGTAGTTAGCGCAAGTTTAAGGCACCTTTGCTATAATAAATCAACAACGATATTCTAATTTAATCCAAAATAGAGTAAGAACTTGACACGCGGTGTAATTTTTATGCTAGTGAAGGTACCATTCCATTTGAAGAAAAAATGCAACTTTTTTTAGGAGTTTATGGTATCGATAACTTTAGAGCTAGCAGCTAGATAAAGGCGAGTAAATATTGTCCTATCCCAAGTATGCAGATTTCGTTTGAAATCAAACCAAGTGGCACCTATAAAGGTTCACGAGTTCACGGTTTCTTTTCACATGAAATAAAATGAAATAGTTTTTGTTCTCGAAAAGGTAAGACGAGGAAAATGTCTACAGACATATATAATACCGATAAAACCTTTTCTAGAAATCAAGTGCCATTCAAATTTGAATTCTTAATAATATTTATAATTATTGCGGGATAAGACGATTGTTCTGAGTACCTATTCCATAAATTCACCGTACCGCGGTGTCGGGTTCATTGCGTGATAGAGAAAGGAACGATGAACCCTCAATATTCTCGGAATTTTTCACATTCGAATGGTGAACTTTAAAAATATTATTATCAACATAGCTGTATAAAATTAACAGATAATTAAGCAATTTGTGCATTAATGAATGCAATTTTCTAAGTTAAAGTCAAATGTAGGAATTATTATTGGCTTTTTTGTCTATTCATTAGTGGAACCATTTTTCTGCACTTTTAAAGTCAACCGAGATAAGGGAAATACTTAACTTTATGAAATTGCACATCAAGTACTAATGTGTCAATTGATTAATCTAATAAACTCAATAAGGAAGTCATTAACGTACCATTAGGGTGTTGTTTATTGGTAGACAGATGAACCCTGTTTCCGGTAACTGATCAAGTTAACACAAATAAGCTTGTTTAGCCATCTGTTTCAATATTTTTCCTTCCGATCAAGATCATCCTCCAATCATAAAACCTACAGCACAGTTTAGCTACATAGCAATTTTCAGTAATTTAACAAAATATGCCAGGCATATCTAAACTTCGTAAGCTTTCTTGTTTCTGTAGATAGAATATGGAAGGTCTTGGTCAAAAACTGGCAATAACAGTTCGTCCCAAAAAACTTTTACTCAGATCTACTGTGTCATTTTAGTGTTTGTGGACGGCTCACGATTAGTCGATTAAATAATGTTTGTGGATGTAACAGAGATGCGTAGGTTAAGATGGATGCATGGTGTGACACGGAGAGATAAGACAAGGAATGAGTATATCAGGGGAAGTTTGAAAGTAGCGCCAGTGACAGAGAGAATGTGGAGTAATAGACTGGGATGGTTTGGTCATGTTATGCGAAGAGATGAAAGCTATGTTGGCAGAAGAATGTTAAGCATGAACGTGGAAGGACGTAAAAGGAGAGGAAGACCAAAGAGAGATGGATGGACTGTGTAAAGGAGGACATGATAGCGAGAGGAGTGGAACAAGAAGACATGTTGTGCCGACACCGCCTAGAGCGGGATAAGGGCAGGAAGAAGAAGAAGGGATTGTGTGATAGAAAGAAAAGGAATGATTTGCTTAATACCATTATACAACGTATAAAAGATTTCAGTTTCTATAGAAGCGCCAAGGATGGGTTCAAAATTAAATTTCATGTAAAATGTTCTGCTGCGTTTATAAAGCTGATTACCTACGTCAGTTGTTTTTTTTAACTAAGCAGCAAGTCAAGTAACTCTGAGCGGGAAGTATACATGCTGTGCTCACACTGACTCACAAACGCAATCTGAACCATACGCGTGAGTCACGTTTGTCCGTAATTTATGCGTAATATTGTTATTGAGAGGTCCTCAAACCTTGCACTGTCCTTTGATATTGATCAAAGTTTACCGAGTTTAATCTCTTTTCAACTCTGTTAATTTGACATGTGATCTTGAAACTGATGAGCGTCTACTGTCTTTACTGCATTTTAATTAAAGTTGAACAGATTGCACGTAGATGCAGTTACGTACCTACTAGTGATGTGCCGGTTGTTCGTTTCCGTATCCGTGAATATACGAGGGAGAAGAAAGATTCGTATCCGTGTCCGTGACTTTTTAGGATCTTTTACCTTATTGATTTTCAATACGTAGATGACATTCTATGTAGCTATGATTGCACGGCACTTGCAGACTATCCAAAACTGTCGGATTTTTGCAATCGATGAGTATCCTAACTAGTTTGCGGAAAGGCACAAAATCGATTGAAGAGAAATTATATTTTGTGGTAGCCTGACGAGCTGTTGACAGTACAATACTAATCGATTCCGAAACGAGACTAAGAGGTAGGTAACCGTACTGTGTTGGACAGGCCACCGGCATTCAGCGGTCACCGCACCCTCGGTTTTTGGTCTGACACTGGCAGTGGGTGGGATTTTTAAATGAGCCGTCGTCGAAAGAGTTCTTTCATCTGTTGAATAGCTTAGTTGCTTTTTGTGCCGTGAAAAGGTCACTTATTTAATGATCCACAAAGAAAAATCATTTGTATAAGTACCTACCTACTTACTTCCTTTGAAGCATTTCTTCGATATAATACTGATTGCGTATCATGCCAACATTACGTACATAAATGACGCTTTATTTATCACTAGGCGGAGGTGACTTGACACCCATGTTTCGCCAGATTATTCCAGGTGTATGTAATAGGGGGCGGGCCTATTGCCATTGACCGGGAACTTTAATTGCAGTAATTGCTAGATGGTGCATAAGGCACGCTGCTGCCCATGTCCCGTTATATTATAAAATCTTTCCTCGTTCAATTTTCACGTCATCATTGTAAAGTCAATTATTATTATGTCCTTTTTGCTGTACCGTTGTGAGAAATTAATGTATTATTTATACCGATTCCGAGTTTAGATTTAATACTTGTTTTTGGTAACACGTTTTGTACCCATTTCGCCCTATTTCTATTGTATTCAAGTTAACAACACTATAACGGACCCGCATATATTGATATTCGATTGTCCCATATAATGGCTGTATGCTGAATAATATCAAACTAATGTCGCTTGCATCCGCTATTTCAAAATATCCAATTTCAGTTCTTATGTCATTGTGTTTTAGTTTCCTTTTGGCTTATTCGAAAGGTTGTTTTCTGTTGTCTTCCAAAAATATCTGATGTATATGGATGATGAGCTGACGTAGAGGATCTTATTTGTAATTCATAACGTCCTGTTTCCAATGCGCATAATATCATACGGTTGACCCTCTGTAGTTCAAAGTTTGACGGAAATTTTTAACTAATTCACACAGATAGTAATATTAACTGACTTAATTAAACCGTATCTAAACAGTCAGTGCTCGATAAAATCATTCATAGTCTCTCTGGAATGATAAAATAATTATGTTCTCCCAATAGATAACACTAATAAGTTATCTATAGAAGTTCAAATATATAATAGTTACTGGCTTAAGTTAAACTAAGGAATCAAAACAATAATAAACGATTAAATTGGTGTTGGTCTTTGTTTTTGTATTTGCTCAGTGAATCGAATATTATTGCAGTCAATAAACCGAATAACAATTGAATTACACGAATTTGTAGTGTCGCTCTATAAACAAAGAAGTCTCCATTTTGCTGCTACCATTTGGAAATTGGCGTATTTTGCTTTTTAACACAATGTGTAAGGTTTTTGCCTAACCGCAGTCTCGCACGCGACCCCGTCTATCGGGAAAATCGATATAATTTCACAAGCAATCGGTTTGGTTACCTATTAGGCAAATTGTTCTTACAACTGCCCAGATTTAAGTTAAGTAATCGTTATCAGTAAACTCGATAATAGTACAATACAACAAGCACTAGTAAATCACGCCTGTTTATCCCTGAATAGGGGAGGCAGAGGTATATTAACACCTACACTAAACCAGCTTTTGTTAGGTCTCATGTAATAGGGTGCGAGTCTATTGACAAATGTTTATGTGATGAACACGGACATTTTGTTCTTGATGGTTTTTTATATGTTTATAGTATATTTTTAATATGTATGTATAGGTAATTATTACTTAGTTACTATTTATATTAAAAATTGTCGGTCATCTTAGTATCCACAACATAAGTGCTTAAGCTAGTTTGGGCTAGATGACAGGTGTGAGTGCAAGAAATATTTATTTATCTAGTAGTTTTTCACATAATATGACGTTGGTGGGCTGTACCTACGTTCTATACTTCTACCGAGTAATGGAACATCATATAGACTGTAAAAAAAACTGTAGAAGATCGTATTATGTTCATCCATGAACTCATTTTTTTTTTTGTTTCTTTTCAGATTCCACTTGCATCGGCGGAAGGTCACTGCATTTGGTATGGCGTATGCTCCGAGACAAAGGTGAAACAGACGAATTGTCACTACACAGGCCCAGCCCCGGATATCGAGGATGCGGGAAGGGTAAGCGATTGATTTTAATTGATATACCTACATGATTCTAAGAAACTTTACCTACTTATCAATGTCATGGATGGAGCACTCAAATTTAAATATTGTTTGAATAAGAATCACGCTATGCGCTCTCGAAGACTGCAAGAACTGCAAGTTACCCTTTGTTCGTACAACCGAAAAAAAAATGTATTTTGTTCCATTGATAATCTCAATTTTCCGTCACTAAACTCAATCAAGTAAATGTTAAATTAAGTAAAGCTTAAAGGGCAATGAATGAATGGAGAGGACTATGCTCAGTTTTTTCCTGCGCGAACATATCAGAAATGATGAGATCCCAGGAGAATTTAGTTCACCGACATAGCCCGAAGAATTGCGGACTTTAAGTGGTAATGGGTAGGGCACATTGCGAGGTCTGACGGTCGTTGAGGCGGAAAGGTCCTCGAATGGCGACCGCTCACCGGCAGACGCTGCGTTGGTAGGTGTACCTACAAGGTGTACCTACCAACTGTCTGGTAAAGGTCACTAGAAGGCGATGGATGGCTTAGAGATCCTTAGGAGAGGCTTATGCCCAACAGTGAGCGTCTCTTGGCTGAAATTATGATGAAAGTATAGATAGAGCAACTCTATGGACGACCGATTTAAAAGCACATAAGTAGAGAAATTGACTTATGTTGTAATTTTCATTAGTTTCTGATGTATGCTCGCTCATCCATTCACAGATTGATATGTATCTATGATAAATCAGAATAGAGGGGTCGATTGATTAATTTTAATCACCCCGAGTGGGTTAATCAAAATTTATAGTCTGACGAATTTATACTCATTGACGCCTATCAGCCTTGTTAAAGTCTGGTGTATTAGATTTCATGTTGCTATCGTGTGATGTTTGCTTTGATTTGGAAGGCACGTTGAGTTGTCGGAGCTGTGTTTTCACTGCGCCCTAATATTTCCCGATATTCCTGTTATCGTATTCATCTTCTTATTACTACGCAAAGTTTTTCTTGTTGAGCAAAATTTCGTCAATTCTGGCCTGGGAACGAACAAATAACTTATTAACTTAGTTGTTTAACCTGGAATGTGCCAGCTCCATTTGTTGGAAAAGTCCTCTAAGGGCGATTGCCCAGCGTAGACCAATAACCACCTTGGGGCTCCCGAATAGTGTAGGGCATACTACCAACGACCGCGTAATCAAAGAGCGTTGGTGTCAGGCAGGCGGCTTGCTGTATAACTTAAGCCTTGAGCAGTAAGGATTGGCATGTTGTCGTCGCAACCACTCTCCGTTCATCGGTCTCTCGAGATGGTCCTTTCCCTTTTCTACACATTTATTCATCACTAGCACCACTGTGATGAATGATACGAATCAAAAGGGAGTGGATAGCTTGATGACGTCTGAATGGAAGAGGATGGATAGGAAGATGATGTTGTTAAGCAAATATATCCCTAATTGCGTAAGGCATAAAATATTGTAATTTGAAAGACTATTTCCCCTGCACACGGCGGTAATGCACGTTGCAAGTAGGTCACCGGGTGAGGTTACTTACTCCGTCTATATTTAGCGTTCGTGCAACAATGACGTCACAACAGCTCTACTTTTCCGGACGAGAACATTGGGATCTTGACCTGCCATTGAAATTCGTAGCCTTTGCCTGTTCCGCTAACGAGCGAATCGCAAATGCTTATGGAAAAATCACCACCCCAAATCTCTCCCGTGGGTGTCGTACAAGGCGACTAAGGATAAATCAGTGATGAGGAATGGGCAGCAGCGTTCCTCTTATACCTTCTAGCTATATACCTACTGCGACTTTTGTGCCCGATAAATGGCAATAGGCTCGCCACCTATTACATGGGACCTAACATGACTGGCGAGACGTGGGTGCTGGTTCACCTCTGCCTGCCCCTTCGGGGATATAGGCGTGATTTATGTATGTATGTATATGCGAAATAGTCCCAATTAAGTGAAAAGAGAATTTCGACGCGCGATAACACAAATCGCAGTATATTGCTAGGTGGTATGAGAGGAATGCTGCTGCCCATTACTCATTGCTGTCTTAACCCTTAGTCGCCTTATACGACACCCATGGTGGAGACGGGTGATGACAAGACAATTTTGTACTTATTCTGTTCTGCCGTCTCACGTGCCAAATGTTTCTTATGTATTTCTTTGTATGCATAAATTGTTGATGCTTTTTTGCTTGAGTTAGTTGATGCCATCAATTTGTTTACTAACAGCTAGTAGACATTGACATCACATGTGATATCTATTTTTAATGCTATCTTCAAAATGAGTTGCAGTACTCCCCCAACAATAATAATTTTAATATGCGTTTCAATTGGCAGTTTACCTTGTTCTGTCTACTTTGTTAACTGTTGCTACGAAGGTAACCAATTAGTGGACTAGTTGGTTTTGTGCGCAGATTATTTTCTAGGTATATTGAGTATCTTATTGAACTTTTACTCTTTTGGTTACAAAGTTGTGGTTTTAATTATTTTTGACAATAAATGTACCCGTCGTTATCACTAGGTTTGTTGAATAAAAGGTCTGTGTAGATAGTACCGTTTTTATAAACTCCAATAAATAACACATTTTGATATGACCACAGGTTTTTGTCTTGGTTTTTCGTCTAGATATATTTTGGACAGAAATACACAAATGTAGATATAAACAAGGAGCATCAGGGCACTTTGCCAAATAATATGAAAATGGAATAATGCTGTCTTAAGACCTGAGTTTTTTAAACTTTGTACTTGTAACATGGGAATTTTCATATCATTATATACGCATTTGCAGGTGTGTTTGTATAGTCTATGCACGTGTTTAGTGTGATGACATTATTCTGCAAAACCTTTTTTGCTGGTATTATAGATCGCATGTGGTAACGCTTGCTTGTTACCAAACAGTCATGTCTGTGTCCTTAGTAGTAGTAATGTGACGCGCTGGGAAAATTAAACAATTTCTACGAGTGACTGGTAGGAAAGAAAGTTACAAAACAAATTACTAATAATGCGAATGATTGTAATTATTTGCCCAACGAATGGCACTATTAAAGAAAAAATAGTACAGCGACTTATTGGGAACAAGCGATGTTTAAGTTCTAGATTTTTTATTTGTGTCGGGAGGCATACCATCGTTTAGATTTTGTTCAAATTCTAAACGATAGTTAGAATTTGTTAAACACTTCTGTCAAACTAAATTGTTTCCGTCTACGGAATTTTGTTGACGCCTGACGGCCATTTATGTTGTTTGTCGATTCATTTCTTTCTTTCAAATCGATGCTTGACCTAGTCCTACACCTGACTGCCAAGTATATGGGCTCGCGAAAGTAGGTCTATAGTCGCTGTCGTCATTTCCTCAAAGCGGCTGTTCGTAGCCGCCGCTCATCGTCGTTGACCTTCGTTTGACGCATTTGGACTCCCTTCGGTACGGTTAGCATCTTAAGTCAATTACCACTTTAGCCCTCTGTCACACCAAAGATGCGCAGTAATAATCGCCACAAATCTGTACGAACAACCATTGTGGCAAGTTACTAAAGTGTTAATCTACTTATGATGCTGGCTGTACAGTGGTTTTCAATTATTGCATAACAGTCCAAGATCTTCTATTAGGATCAAAGTCGCTGTAGCGAATTATTTTGATTTAAATAGTCTCCATAATATGTTTTTTAGATAGCTCGTAGATAGTTTGATTTCGATGTTGGTAAACAATGAAGTGTTGGCATAGTTAGTGTGGCGACGTTAGTAGCATGGCTTATTTTATATTGATCTCTTTTGTTATGAAGACTACATAATTATTTAAAAATATATCTCGTGCACAAATTACGAGTATTAACAATCAAGCCTTGAGAACAGTTACCTACAATAGGCATATTGTTATAGTGTACATTTTTTAACATGTCTTCGTTTATTGTTGATTTTGGCTAAAACAGTTCTGGTAAATCAATTAATTCATTGGAACTTAACTGAGTAAGTAATACACATAGTGGACCGATAAGGAATTTATCAGAGACGGAATCACTAAACTAAACATTAGAATTCGCACATGAACGTAGGAGTAACACGAATAACGATTACTCATTTAAGCCGAGGCACTATATAGGTGTATTATATATTTTGTATATAACAGAGATTGGTGACGCATGTGTCTTGCGTACATAGTAGATTTAGAACAAATATTAAATAAATATTAGTTTCTATTTTTGAAACCTCATTGGGAAAAAACTACGAAGTTCAACGATCGTTTTGCTGTCACTTTCTGAGGTATACTGCTATTGTGCATTACTATTCATCAAAGGACATCATCCTTATAAATAAATATTTTGCTTACGTCATTTCGCACGTACGTTGCACTTCAAACGCTATTTTGGTATCACGGTAAAGTATACACTTTTGTGTAGATCAGTGCATTAGATGGTCCTACGTGAGTTATTTATGTGAAGATGAAAGCGAAGTTTGAAAGTGGCTAGATACTTCTGATTCGGAAAAATGTTTATATGAATACATATTATTATGTACAATGGATGGAAAAGGATCGAAGACGTAAGAAGGGTATTTCTGACAACGTGCTCATACAACAGTATATGAACCATGAAAGTTAGTGGATGGAAAGGTAAAAGGTATCTATTGTACTTGCTAGCCAATTTCTGTACAGTCCTTTTAAATTATTTATCTCATATAAATTTTTTTGCAAAATTGTTTGTATAACGCTCTTTTTCAAAGGAGTAGATAGTGATATTTTAACATCCACATTACATTACATGCATTGTACCATTCACTTAGGGCACGTTGATTTGTACAATTAAATATATTGGTTTTTTTGCACGTGTTTCAATTCAAAATGTTGTGACTTTTGCGACATGTTTCGTTTGGACTACACGAGCGTGGTCGTTAGTATGTTAATGTCAGACTTCTTCGATTATATCACACATTTTATGTCCTTCAAACCTTTTGCGATCAAAAAGGTTTGATTTTATTTATTGGATGAGGCTATGTTAAATCTGTGTTTACCTAACGTTACATGTAATCTCTATGGTGTCTGATCATCACGGTAGCTATTTATAGTCTAGTAATTGCATACTTTGCTTACTTTTCATGGCCGAATTGTACGTCAATAAGTTACGTTCATTGGAACAGTGGCTGAACATTGGAATCTTAGATAAATCTATTAGTAACTAATATTGCATTCGTTCATTACAATATTTCCGTTGTTATTATTTAATAAACTGTTGAGAGTGTGATCTTGAACTTCCCCACGAACGTGGATCTGGGCGCCTGCCAAGCAACCACAAAATTTATTACAAAATAGACCTTAATTAGTTATTCTTTAGATACAGTTTTCATTAACCGCTTTCGTGAGGTTTGTTTTCTATAGTGTGCGCTGTTTACACTTTTACAGTGTTGTAAAAGTCAGCTTCGTTACTTCTTTAGGTCGTATGTTTACCTACTGAATTTGTATTGAATTATAATATTCTATGTATATTGAAATAAAACTCATTCTCCTCCCTGCCCGTTCCTTGTATATCAGGGGTCGGCGCAGTGTGTTTCCTCTTCTATTCGTATCGGTCAGACATTGAAATAAAATAAAACTCATTATTTATCAATATAGAACAGTGTGCTAATTAGATGTTCATGTGCCGCTACTTGTTAATATTAGTGTCCATATTCATGTTTTTCTAAATATTTAATATGATTGTAAAACGAGACATGTCGCCCACTTACTAATTTACAAACGTATCTGATGAATCATCGGAAACTATCGATTCGACAACTGCCAAGGTGTTGGAAGATCCGCTATCTAATCTCTGATAATGTTAGCATTAATAAACAGGAATTGGTGAATAAACAATTTGCTTGATAAATACTCTTTAAAATAAATCGTATGTTTTTATCACAAGGAAAGGCAATTTTGTGCAAGTACCATAATTTTGTACCACATAAAATATCTGCCATAACTACTTAGATAATCATCAACATCACCAGCCCTTTGAGGTCCCCTCTGCTTGTGTACAGGCCTTCCCTATGGATGGAAGAATATAGGGAGTTATGACCCACTGGTCGTAACCCACCCACCACGCTCGCCCATTGCGGATTGGTGGATATTATCGATTCCAGATACAACAGGTACCAACGGCTTAACGTGCCTACGGAAGCACGGAGGAACTCGTGATTTTTTTTGGTCACTTATCCAAATGACCGGCCTTAGCTAACATTGCTTAGTTAGCGCTAGGTGACAATTCAGGAGTGTATGTAAAATACCTTCTAAGAATAAACAATATTCTTATTATTTTGTTTTATCGATCTATTCACAAATAGAGATTGGTCTTACAAATTAATCATACTTGGTTAGTTATGAATATAATTGTTACACCAATCTCATTTCGTTCACGGTTTTAGCAACGTGAGCGGGGAGCTCATTAGGATCTTAAGACTGCGCACTGAATATATTTTCGTTACCAAATAATCCAATTAGGTGGTGCCTGGTCAAGGGCAGAATGAAGGCCTAAATTTTTAATTTTGCCTTTGCCTTTAGAGATAAGACCTGACGCAAAGTAGACTTAGATAAACAGTAAGGGCCCAACTCAAACGAAAATAGCATGCTAATAATAAAATATTCTGTCTAATTACAATACAAGGTCAGACAGAGATGGTTTTCTATTTTGTTTCCTAATTTTTATTTAATAATCTAAAGTTGGTCGTCTGTCCGATGACAACTAGCCCTAAGGTAATGTCAGATAATATTATGTGCCCTTAAATTAAAATCTTTATCTACAAAATGTCACCAAGCTGCTACTAATGCCTCGGTGTACTTGCAACTTCCAGGCGCCTCATACGTCATCCTGCGGATATAATAATATTGGGGTAGTGGTAGTGACACTGGACTAATACGGAGTTTCTATAATCTAAAAAACGAATGGTTTTGGCTACCAAGCGTAGGATTTGCCTTATTGTCCATATGAAAAACGTCAAAATTTAACGCCTCGTAAGATAGGTACACCATTCGTGGATAGATTATAGAAACGGGTAAAAGGGTAATCATTCATACTGGGACCCAATATATAATATTATACGATATGTGAGTGCGTGATAGATAATACTCTCAAATACATTAAGGAATATTTACATTTATACCTTTGAATTTTTCTTTGATTCTTGGGGTCGACGGGTCTCACTTGGGAGATGCCTCCCGATGAGATACTGTCCAGGAATGCGCAAATACAAGGCTTAAGGACTCACGAAGGTTCCTAGAGTCTTCTCTAAAAATCCCCGTAAATGCAGTTAAATCCCTTAGACCAGTAGACCTAGCACCGGACGTGGACAAAATCTCTCTCCACCACTTGACAGTGTTTTCTCTCGGGATTTAGTAGGAGTTAGAGCAAGAGGAAAATATCTTCTTTTCCCCAAGAAGATTTTGTCCACGTCCCTTGCTACAAGGCATCAGGTTCCTACAAAGACTATCGAACATTGAACAAGTTTTAAACAGCCTTTGGTTTGGTATATGGAAGGTGGAATGTGGCTATCGAGTGTTTGTCTTTACGTACTGCTGTTTATGCAATATTTGAATAAGCCACCCAAATACAGATAATTTTCATGAATCATTTCTCGTGGAACCGAGGAGGGAGTAATCAAGAAGTATTGTATTTAAGTACCTATTACATTTCATATCTTAATAACAACTCATGACGCCAGTAATGTTCAAGTGACATATCCTTCTAACATTTACAAATTGAAACCTTAAGCTTATCTGTGACGGTGTACACTTTCAAGATGAATTGTATCTACAGGTTTGTTTTTTAAAACACCACTCTCAAACCAATTCGAAGATATCATCAAATAAAAAGAAGCTCTTTCCTGGAAGGAGCTTGGAAATCTTTTTAAAAACAGACTTCTAAATGAAATTAATGTGTGTACTGTGTATATCATCTGTCTTTAGACCTACAAACCCTGTTGCTTCATAAAAATAATCTTCTATACATTTGTAGGCTCTATTGGCCTCCTTTACAGACATAATTAAGCAATGGTTATGTCAGGCTTCTTTGTCGCTAATTGTATTACGCGACTGTCTCTGCATTCTAAACCATATCGATTATTTTCTGACATTTTAAACCCTTAAAACAATACGCATTGTTCAGGACATTTGGTTCGATTTTGTCTGCAGTCGTGAACGCCCTTAAACCTACACTGGGCGCGCTTGGTTGTTAGTTATGTATGATTCTTATGATCCATCCATATGAGTCATTTTATAATCTTCGAGAAACACTTATTTATATTCATCTTGTAATCAAGCAGCATACATTTAGATGCTGATGGTGGTATTAGAATCTAATAAATAATATTATACAAAAATTTATTATAATCTGTCTTACATTTTCCACTTCAAATATTAAGTATCTATGCAATTTGGTAACCCTTATTGAATGAATTCGAAGATTACCTTCCAATTCATTCAATAATAATAAAAAAGAATTGGAATAATTCTCTCCAAATTTGGTTTAAAATGTACGTTCTTCAATCACCCACAGTCTATCGGGGAACCAACCCATGTGATGTTGTCAAGGTTACTGACCACACAACCTAGAGGTATACTTTATAATAATCAATTCATTTATTCAGACAATAGGTACAGTCCAATGGTAGTAACATACATAATAATTATAAAAACAGAACACAGAGTAATCAAAATTAAAATTAGAACAAAAACAATTAAAATATCAGTTAACACTAACATACACTTTCTATCTCCACCCTCCGCCAGATGAGTAATAACTGTGCGGCACAGGTGCATGTAAAAGCATCCAGTGTTTTACGAACGGGCCGTCCATGCGACCCACAACCACATTTAGCAGGCTGTTGCCACTGGCCCGCGTTCTCCGCGCTATCGAGGTGGCCCTTTTGCGCATAGTGCTGTGGAAGCAATCCACGTGGGCTTCCGCGAACATCCCCGATGCACTACAAAAGCGGGGCAGCCGCAACAATGCCCTGAATGCGTTGTTATACTGAACGCGAAGGGAGTCTAGCGTTCGTCGCGTGTGTCTAACCCACAGGCTGCACGTGTAAAAGGAGGTGCAGAAGGCACGGAAAAGTGTGATCTTTACAGGATATGTGCAGCGTGCAAACCTGCGAGCTATCATGTTTGCTCTCACCGACAGCGCCCTCCGCTCGCGCTCAATATCCGCATCATCTTTTATGGTTTCAGGATAAATATTGTATTGGTATCTGGAGGCAAGGGCATAGGTGTCAACTATTGATTCTTATATTAGTTGTGTGAGACTAAATACAGTAGTCGTGTATTTAGTCTCACTTTGTTATTTTGCCAGGGATGCCTTAATTCTGTTTGCACGTTCGCGTTCTTGTCATCTAACGAAACAGTTTTGATTGGTGGAGGATGACATTGACAAAGGCTAACAATTATCACGCGATACAACTCTCCTCCCTGATTGGTTCAAGTTTCCTTTGTTTGAAAACGTTCAGTAGATAATAGCGTTATAGTAGGGGTGTGAAGTGTAATATCGGTTTCTCTGTCCTTTGCTGGCGTCTGAAGTTCATGGTCTTTTTAGTCCAATTCAAAACAACACTATCTTCAGCGATTTGGCATGGTTTCATTAATTGTAATGCTTACATTGTTTGCAACTCAATAATTTAAGTAAATACATTACGTAGGTACTTTTGATATTGATTCGTCTCCATCAGAATTAAACTCGTCATCTTTACAAAGAGTCAACTTACCACCAATTCTGCTTCGCAATGCAGATGACATTGTGCCTACTGTAATCGATTTTGCAATCTTTATAAAGGACCTTTATCCATTGGGAACGTTCGTTCCATGAAATTGATCGTCACGTCGCCAGTGTGATGTAATACCGCCGTGCGGTGGTGTAACGTTTACCCTCTTGTTACGTAATAGTCGACGGTTTGTTGGTTCTAGTTCCTGGCAGATCACAGGGGGGGCTTCGGAGGGTCTGAAAAGGCCATTTAAGCAATATCGCCAAAAGCAATTCATTTCCGGAATACAATGGCAATTTTACGTACCTATATCCGATAAATCTAATCTAGTCATCCCCGCCGTCTTAGACGGCGGCTCAGACCACCGGGGGACTGATGTCCCCTGAGTTGATGCCCGGGCCATGAGCTACCGCTCGATGCCCGCAGCCCGCCATCAGGCGGATGACCCGGATGATGATGATGATAATCTAGTCATTATACTTATTCTTGTAGAACCTCTCAAACTGGTAATCAGTTACATGGGAATAGTGCACCTAATGTAAATTAATTCTTCTACGCCGATGCCGGCATTACATGTCTATAATAAGATAGTAAGATAGGTACCATAATTATCATAATTGATCTTAATGACTCCTATATGATGACCCTTATATGATCTTAATATATTTTAATTTATGGAATTTTCTGTCTTTATTGTCGTGGTGTATGTTTAACCCTAGAAACATGCTAAAATATCATATTTGCGCAATTACCTGAAAGGTATTAGGTGCCTTTTCACTAACTACTATTTAGTAATAAAACAAATTGTCAAGTTCAGTAATGTTGTTAAGACAGTGCCATGAACTGTTAATGTGTCGCTGGTACTAATGTTTATTATTATTGTTAAAATATTTTAGCTTTGTACAGTTAGAATGAGTCAGTGCCGTCAGTATGCCGATATTTGTTATCACTTTAAATCTATGGATAGAAGTATGTAAAATAGCAAATTTTGATATAGCTATTACAAAGAGAAAATAATTAAAAAAAATCCTTAAGAATCTTCTTTTTATAATAACCGCTGCCCCTTATATTTTGAATTAATAACAATTCAGGAATTTTACCGTCTGATGGATGTCCCGATGAATGCGTGACTCATTGCAAATCGTCTAATGAATTATTTTGAAACGTAATTAACATTTTGTCACACTGGTTCAATATTATGGTTTAATCTGTTTACAGTACAGTCTTTTTTATATGCCGTTGTAGTCAATAAAGTAATGTGATTGTGAACAAGGTGAATCCGTGGGACTTTGAAATTTCGAGGAGAGGGATTGAGCTTGGTGAAGAAGGAAGCTTATTCGTAATGCGTCCGACGAAGTTACTTTTATCCAGCAACACTTTGCTATGATTTACCATTATTGTCGATAATGACTGATATATGCAATTATAAAAGCAAATGTAATTATTTTTTGGGGCCAGCCCATTTTGTCGGTTTTCATACTGATTGCATAAAATAATACTTGATTGATATATATGGTTTAATAGCGAAAGTGAATAATTGTTAACTAAAGTCAAATTCAAAATTTACTGCTGTATATTTAAGAATACATTTAGTATAACGCTGCGTGTAGTAACTTCTAATTATAAAGTAAAACATCACATGAATTAGTAGGTACATAATTACATATACTACTACAGTATTGTTTCCGCAAATACTATTTACACCAAGCACGAGATACAGTACAGTTTTAAACGTTCACACTTGGCTGGGTTTTTTTTCTCACGTCACTCTTAGTAGCTATCTGGTGAGCTCGATTGTTTTGTTGGATTCTATTGTTATTTTATTATTCGTTGTTAGGTTTTATGATACACTTTTCGGTCCGGAGACCTCTTTTGCCACTGAAATAAAAAAAAAAACAGTTCTTTGTGAATTTAAAAAAAAGGTTCTCCAAAAGAACCTACTAAAAATATTTAAATCGATAAAGTCACCTTAATTATTATTCAAACAAGCGTTAGTCCAAAAACAATACTTATCAGAAAAGGCACGTCTAACTTAAGAACGTTTGAATTTTTAGAGTTTTAGAGATGCGACTTAAAAATTTTACTTAATTTTCATCAGCATGGAAAGCAAATAGAATAGACTCGCTACCTACACGGGACCTATACTAATTGGCGAAGCGGGGGTGTTAGTTAATACCTAACATAAGGTTAATCACATCATCTGAGGAAACTTTGCTGATTTCTGTATAATTTTTTATTTTATGTATCATTGAATTCCCAAATTAATAAATAAATAAAAGCTCTGTGTAGAAACATGGGTATGTTTAACTATAGTTAATACACCTCTGCCCTTCATCATCACCAGCAATTTAATGTTCCACTGCTGGGGCACGGGCCTTCCCTATGGCTGGAATAATATAGCCTGCCTACTCGCCAGAAGATAAAGAGACGTGTTTTATATAATTATGTATCTTCATAAGCAGTACCTCGCACGGAGGTGTATACCATCCAGAACAGCCCAGGGGCATTGCTGGCAGACAGGTCACTGACCCCTGCATCAACAACTAGCGCCACGTCGTAATTTCACCTCAAGTGCCGGACTAGATTTTCTAGGCACACAAAAGCATTATCGCACTAAACAATTCAGTGATAACACGCACCTGCCGGGCAATAGTGTTATCGAGTAGCGATAACATCGATAACGTTATCACTTAACGATTTGCTCTTACAAAAAATTGTAAAGCCTATAGTCATTATTTGGTTTTGTTTCCTTTGAAGCCTTATCGTGCCCTTTTCCTGTGTATTACGATTACGCCTAGATGGGCGTTTTAAATCGCTATCGTGCAATATAGATTGGAGAAGGATACCTTGTTTTATTGTACGTTTTAGCTCGGCGACAAATATTACGAGGAACTAAACTGACGTTGCGACTTAAAATGTGTAACACTTTTGGACCGCTGGCCAAATGTGAATACGAAATAAAGATAGTAAATAACTGCAGGGGGAAAGTTAAGGTTTTTTTTGTGTTTATTGCTTTGCATACTAATAATTATACCTACGTGCCTACGTCTGCGATTTAAAAATAAAGATTTCCTGCACGTGAGTCACGTGACTAGACGTCTAGGCTGAAATAAGACTCCATCCAGTCACGTGTTTCCTCATTTACGCCACAAAATAGTATAATAACCACCAGCCAATAATAAGTATGCAACCATGACCCTGCTCCTTTGTTTTTCTTAATCAAACAAAACTATTCTTCACTTTTATTAACCTTCCAACGCTGATATCCTTGCGCCTTGTTTCTAATGTAAACATGAGAAAGTAGAGAGAAAGATTTATTGAGAAAAGTCAAGTATTTAATGTGTACGCCCTAATTGTAATGTGTATACGATACGATATGTAACCCTATCAGTTGCAGCAGCAGCAAGAAGGAAACTCCAAGCTAATAAAAAAAGTATTTATTGAATGATGGTCAAATTGTTAACATCTCAGGGCAAAACAACAACATACACATACATACATTCATTTTGAATCTGCATCATTGTCCGCATGTATTTCATTCAACCGTTTTTCACCTCGTGTTCACCTTGGCATAAATAACAGGTATTTTTTTGCGTCTCTGTAAAGTTGCATTATGATTTATTTATAAGTAAAAAATAAGAAAAACAGCCAAACTTATTAAATTATTTTGCTTTACGTAGGTACCTTTTATTTTTGGATATCCTGCTCATCGATAATTTTACGTAGGTCATTGGAAATAACATTGAAACCAATGTACGATTTTAAAATTACGGTTTATGTGTGTATTATATTAATCTATTATTATTATAGTATTATATTATAAATTTATCTATTAAGATTATACTGTTTACTAATAAGTGTGATGATAACAATACTTGAACTAATCTTATAGATAATAGTGATTGGTTTGTGCTAATTTATTTTCGAGTAGGCTTTATAAATTATAATAATAATTAATACCGTGCAAAAGCCGATAATCTATACGTAGTCAAACATTTAAAAGATTCTCGAATTCCCCCGTGCTTCGGAAGGCACGTTAAGCCTTCGGTCCCGGATGTATCTGCAGTCGTTAATACTCACAAATCTAGCCTGAGCCAGCGTGATGGCCTTTGCCCCACTCACCTTACATTCGTCCATTTATAGGGACGGCCTGTACCCCAGCATTGGGAGCACTAAACTGCTGGTGAAGATAACGAATACAGCGGTTCATGTGCCCGGCAGATGACAATGGGCTTGTAGCCCCTTTTACGTACCTAAAATAGTTATGTGGATGTAAAAAATACCTCTGCCGCTGCCTACCTCTTGGCGGTCATACAAGCGTGATTTAAGTATGCGTGTAGTAGCTCAGCTTAGATTTAGGTTTAAACGGGACGTCGCGGCATGGTGATAACCCTTGGTCAATTGACATTAGCCGTTGGTGATCGAGACAAAGAGCTTATATGTCGTTTAGATATGGGGTCAGATGTCTCACCAGTGATTCATAATGTTTTAGCATTCAGACTCGGCTAGCCACCGAAAGATACGAAACCGTACAATGTTGTACAATGTGACTGCTTATGAATGTAACATTAAAGTATAAAAAACACAATAAACATAAACTGAACGTTACACATATAGCTCAACAACGCTCGTAATTTTCTGACATGTTGCTGGCATAACGTAGGATATATTTACATTTACAAAAAGTAGTTGTATTATTTTTTTCTTTTTTATATCTTTATCTCCTTGCCCTGTTCCCTGTCTATCTGGGGTGTGCCCAATATGTTTCCACTTCCATTTACATCGATCAGATGTCATCAATCCAATTCCATTCACTTCCGTTTGATTCATATCATCCATCACACCGGAAAGGTGCTAGTGAAAAATGAATGTATAGAAAAGCGACTGAACAGATCATGACAACATTCCAATACATACTGCTAAGGTTTTGGCTTAGGTTTTACAGTTGGCCGCCTGCCTGACACCAACCCTCTTTGGGTATGCTGTTGTTGGTGGTTTACCCTTCACCATTCCGGTGCCCCAAGGTGCTTATTGGTCTACATGGGGCAATTTTTTTAGTCGACTTTTAGGACGCATGGGATGAGTTTTAAAAGTCGACTTCGTCTTAAAAGATGTATTTTTTCGCTCTCAGGCCAGCATGTTAGACGTTATGCTTTTTTATATACATACATAAATCACGCATATATCCTCGTGAGCAGAGGTGAACTGACACCCACGTTTCGCCAATTAGATTAGGTCCCATGTGGCGAGTCTATTGCCATTTCTTCTTCTTCATTTATGGGGCACGGAAATCGCAGTACATTGCTAGGTGGGATAAGAGGAACCCCTTAGTTTACCCTTAACCGTTTACCCTTGTCGCCCTGCACGACACCCACGGGAGAGGCCATCTTTTCAGAGGTCTTCCTCTACTCCGACATCCATCAACATTCATGTACATAACTTTCTTACTCACATTCACGGCATCACGTCTCATTACATGTCCATACCAAGCATCCTTGTTGTTACATAACACAGACAAATAATACTCGAATCGTTGTTTACAGGCAATCCTCAAGAAGTTCTGCCCGGACATCGAGGCGGGCGGGGTGGCGTGCTGCAACACGCAGCAGCTGCTCAACCTGGAGTCGAACATCGCGCAGGCGGACATCCTCTCCCGCTGCCCCACCTGCATGGACAACTTCCTGAAGCACATCTGCGGCATGACCTGCTCGCCGCGGCAGAGCGACTTCATCGAGGCGGTTAACGTCACCAAGTTTAACAGTGAGTGCGATGTGCGGCTGGGGAAGCGATGGCGCTTAGGCTAGTAACTGCGGTGTTCGCTGAATACGGCCTTACGTTAGGTGTACAAGCACTAGGACCCATCTCGAATGGATCTCAGTGTGGTAACCACAGCGAAGGCCTGTTCCCTAGTCACAACATAAACCCTATAAGATCTTGAAAAGTAATATTATTCAACCTATCATCATACTTCTGAAGATCAGGCTTTACTTATTGACATTTACCGTCCACTTTTGACTTGCGTGATGGGTTGCTTACCACCCAGCCGTTGGGACAAGCCACGCCATGGAAAGCAGTGGATTTGGAAAGAGTTGAGCAGAAACGCTGGGTTAGACTGGAGTTTTGACAGTCAATTGTAAGAGTATTATCGAATTCTTAGATTTGTGTGGTGTGTGGTAGTGTTTTGAATTGTATTGTATGTATTAAGTATTTGGGGTGATATTTGCTCGTTTGGTTTCAGCTACGCATGACAAGGTCACCGGCATAGAATATCACCTGGGAGCGACGTATATGAACACAACGTTCGCCTCTTGTTCACAGGTAACATATACTTTCATAGTATTCTTCTTAAAGCTGGGTATGCTATGCTAGGCTAGGACCTCGGTAGCACGACCCCTTTTTTGAGTAAGGTCTTAGCATTATATGCTCTTACTCTCTTAGGATATTTTCTCTATGTCACTGTCCTGACAATAACTTTGAAAACCGTAGTAAATAAACCCGTGTTAATAATACATTATTGGTAATGGTTTTTTCCGGGAACGTTGGTTACATTTTACGCCATTTAAAATAACTAAAGACTGACTCATCACAAGCTCTGAAAGGCACATTTGAGATATTATTATCTGTGCCTATTCCACAGAAAATATAGACTAAATGGTGATTAATAATTATTTAACTTCATACACCATACACGTCATGTCTTTGTTGGCTATAAATAGATAATTAGGTATAATAATGGAGGATAATACTGGACAATTTCGCAATGTTGTTTCTGTCTATGAACGTAAACATACTGAATAGAAAGAAATCGTGTAAATCGCATAGTACTGAAGAAGTAACTTATTTATGCTTCTTTACACAGAGTTGGCAGCGGTAGTGCAAAGGCCGCAGTATTGCTGGCAAACGATTTTTAACTTTATCTCTAGGTATAAGGGCGTAGTATCGCTCAAAGACTTGCAAGAGATGGGCGCTCATAGAACTATTACCGCCGTATCTGAACGCTCAACCTTTAAGTATCAGATATAAAGTATAAAATGGTTTGAAAACAAAACTGCCTGCCGGCTGCTCTGCCTACTTAATCATTTATTCTATTCTAAATTTATTGATTTAATCTAAATACATACAATAAATAAATATAAAGTACAAGTCCTTTTCGCACTTAAAGCAGTTTTATACTTGTTATTGCTGTCATAGAAATCCTATATTTTACAAACTATGGTTATATTACTGTAAAGCAGGCCATAAAACCTAACCTATACTCTGTCGCGGGCAGGAATTGTTTCGAGGGAAAACACCAAATTTTTCGATAGTAAAAAATTACTTTTTATTTGCACACACAAATTCGACCGCTCGGGTGGACGTGCGGTGAAACAAGAGCGCAAATCGAATGATTGAGCGATCCGCCCAGAGTTGTCATACTGCCGCACTCAGAGACGTCAAATAACGTTAATGAGTACTTAACGTCAAAAAATGACAATTCAAAACTAGTCGCTATTTTTGCCGGGTCTATGGTCTTGATTTGAATGAAAATTTTTGTACAAAGATTTTGGTGGTTAGAAAAAGAATTTCGGAAAATTATGATCTTGAGGCGGGAAAAAATGAAATTTTTACATTACATACTCATTAAAGTTAATTGACGTCTCTGAGTGCGGCAGATAAACGAACAATCGTAGACAAATCTTTTTTCTTAATTAAGTTTTTGGTGGCCTTGCCAACATACCCCATTCACTTGGGCTTGAGACAAAATGTAATGCTTGATATGTATCTTTATCTACGAAATGCTCTTAAAAACCAGAAACGTATGTACATCATCTTTTATAGACAATTAAAACTGTTAGCTGCTTTGCAATATTGGTGTTACACATTTTGATTGTTGTATTTTATATAACAAGACACATCAAGATTGTTTAAATTTTGTCTCAAGCCCAAGTAAATGGGGTATAATCCCAGTCTGACCTAAAATTAGTTTAAAAAGAAGAAACCTAACATTGATATTGTATTCCCCAGGTGCAAATGCCGTCCTCCAATCAGATGGCCCTCGATCTGATGTGCGGCGACTACGGCAGCGCGTACTGCACCCCCCAACGGTGGTTTGACTTCATGGGCGACGACGAGTTGCCTTTCGTGCCCTTCAAGATATCCTACATCAGCGGGGATGAGCCTTCCAAGAACTTCACGCCGTACAACCCGCCTACTCTGCCGTGCAACGTCGGATTGAATGTAAGCGGAGCTTTGAGGATATAGAGGAGGAGATAGGTGGTCATTGTTATCATCACCGCCAGCCCTTTAACAGGATTTTCCTGTGGCTGGTAGAATATAGGGAGAATTGGTCATATAATCCACCATGCTGGCCCAGGGTAGATTGGTAGGTATTAACGACTGCAGTTGTACCCGGGAGCAACGGCTGAACGTGCTTTCCGAAGCATGCAGGAACTAGAGATAATAATTTTTTGGTCACCCATCCAATGACTGGCTTTGCCGAACATTGCTTAGTTTCCGCAATTGCAGGCCGAGCGCGTTAAGTTACTGCGCTATCCCCCCGCTGGGCCCGTAGCCAAGTGGCAATCGTTTCATAACGATAACGTGTCGAAGTTCGTCACGATCGGCCATATAACTTTGGTATCTACAGCGTCTTAGATTGCGCTACCAACATAACTAGGAACTTACGAAGACGATTTTGGTCACGTGATTTCACGACGACTTACGTCAAATCCCATACATTTTGCTTTATCGAACTTCGTTATCTTTGTCGGTATGTTACTTTGTCTAGGCCCCCTGGCCACTATTCGTTCTCCTTGGTAGGTATAGTGGGCAAGACAAATACTCATCATCATGCAAATGCCGGTCATTGGATGAGTGAACAAAAATTATTAGTTCTTCCGTGCTTCGTGCGCGTTAGCTGTTGGACATGGCTGTATCTGCAGTCGTTAATACCTACCAATCCGCACTGCGCCAGCGTAGTGGGTAAGGGCCCATTCTCCCTATATTATCTCATCCGTAGAGATGTGAACCAACAGTGGAGATGATGATGATCACTATATTTGGCTTCTGTAACAATTAAAATACATACATATATGTATATTGACCCTACCTCGCTAGCCGTGCCAGTGCCGTACAAAACTACTGAGAGTTTGTTATACCTAGCGAGTGCGAAGTTCGACCTTTGGCCCAAACATGTTGTTTGATGGGAATCTCTTTGTTTACCAACTGTGTGATGAGCTGAAATGTTACGGGCTGATACTATAAACTTTCGAATGCATGGCATGTTGCCAACTCTGTAAAGCTAGGAGGATTGTGTTCGGTTGCACGGCAATATGTATGATACGGTAGCCGTAAACTACATTCCATTTGAATTGCGTCCCTAGGTTGTTTGTGATTAAAATGAATTCAATCATGCTGCCGGCGATTTAGTCAGGGTAAGTGGTCTAGCGGTTCGCCCACCGGGATTAAGATCCCTTCCCGGGTTCGATCCCCAGGGGATACAAATTTGTATTGGGTTTAGTTGGTGGTAGGACTCGTTTCAAGTCCGCCCGGCTAGCTACCACCCGGCCGGCTAGCTTCTCAAAAATCTGTCGCCATGATAATAATGTTAACAGCATTACTGAGATAGCCAGCCCCTCTGTGGTTGAGGGTACCACCAGAAGCTCGATTCCATCTTTTGCCCTTATCGTCACTTACCATCAGGTGAGATGAAGGGCAAGAGCTTCCCTGTCTAACATAAAAAAAAAAAACTTGCGGTCCTTTTTGTACAAACAAAACACATTGAACATTATTTGTAGTGCAGTCAACAGCACATCAGGTTACTACAAACTGTCAAATATTTCCAATCATTTTTGAACTATATAATAAAGTGCCCGGCCGCCCAATCCCGCCCGTTCGCTATACTGGGCGCAGACGAGCTATACAGAACTTACCCGTCGATTATAAAACTGTTTCAATCTGTGGATGAATGATGCTGATTGTACAATTAAGATCTGCTGTAAACTTAGTTAAAAACCATATCGTTCCTTTAATAGAAAAACGACACAATTAAAAACACACTCCAAAAACACTTTGTATTCAAAATTAAGGCTTTATCTGCCGCACTCGGAGACGTCTAATAACGTTAATGAGTACTTAACGTCAAAAATGACAATTCTAAACTAGTCGCCATGTTTGGGTCTATGGTCTAGATTTAAATGAGATTTTTTGACATTAAGTACTCATTAAAGTTAATTGTCGTCTCTGAGAGCGGCAGTAAGACTTATTTTTTGCAAGAAAAGAGTTTTTAATTTTCTAATTAAGAAGCGATATATTGTATGATTTTGGTGGTTAGAAAAAGAATTTCGAAAAATTATGGTCTTGATGCGGGAATCGAACCCGAGTCCGCTGCTATCTGGGCAGGTGCCTGACCGCTCGGCCAACCAAGACAACGTGAAGTAAAAAGGTTAGAAGAATTTCGGCAAGTTAATTATTGTCTCGGTTGGCCAAGCGGTCAGGCACCTGCCCGGATAGCAGCGGACGCGGGCTCGATTCATAATTTTTCTAACCACCAAAATCTTTGTACCAAATAAAGAGAAAAAAAACACATAAATGGTGGTTTGTGTTGCCACCCACACAGGGCCAGCCTGGTTGCTCGTGCCTGGACTGCGCGCTTTCGTGCCCGGCGCCGCCACCCGCGCCCCCCGCCCCGCAGCCGTTCACCATCCTGGGCGCGGACGGGTACGCGATTGTGATGGCGATCGTGTTCGTCATCTTCACCACGCTGTTCCTCAGCGGCGTGTACTGTTGCAACCAGCCGGAGAACACTGTCGGTCAGTATCTGATCTATGCATGCGTTATTTACTAAAGACCTTATTAGTATAAACACGGCTTAAGATTATAGTACTCGAGCTATTATAACGAGATAAAAAACGTATACAGTTTTTTGACAATGTCTCTATCGATATGTATTCAAAATTTGTGTTGTCGATGCTAAGCCAGCAACCTCTTTTATAGATACATATTTATAATTTTTGATGATTAGGTATTGTTTTTTTACTTTTTAAAGAATTTGTTTTTTGACGTTTTGATTACGCTTCAATTTTTACACAAAAACGAGAGAGCTTTATTGCATATCAATTTCCAGTTTTCACTTTCCTTCAACTTTATCTTCACCAGTCTTCCTTCTAGCCTTGTTTATCTTCAACAAATAGGAAAGATGTATTTTAAAATACATAATCCATTCTAGAAAATCAAAATGATTAGCAACTTTAAGAAATAGTTATCACTTACATTTTTTTTGTATTTTACATTAAAGCACTCATCAACATTGGTTTCCGTTGTTTATCTCGTTATAATGGCTGGAGTATAGTTACTTAGTGTTTTGTCTCTTTTCCTCGCATTCAATATCACGATTGTGATACGAAGACAACATGCGGAATAGCTATACCATATTTACTTTATTAATAAGGGACGGAGAGTTAAGCACTTGGCTGGCCTTTAAAAGAAACATCAACAATACAGTCATTCTTAAAAAGTTATTTATAACAATTTGATATGGACCGACGACCTGATTGGTCGATGCGCTGGCTGGGATGCAAGAGGTCCCTGGTTCGAATCCAGGGTGGCAAAGGTTTGTGCATGAAAAGGATCGATGCGCATATGCTGCTTACTTTGGGCAGGATGATAGGTGAAAGAAATATTTATGTATCGATTCATTATCCAATTCTTATCAAACCACTATCGGCGTGTGTGTGTATCATATTATGTTACACATTGTATAATATGAGTCAATAATCTTATGCATTTTGTTATGTTATGTTAGGAGTTTTACACTGGTTCTTGATATACGTAATTTTATATTTCTGATCTTGTATACAGTCATGTATGTATGTCTTAATGTTGTTATACTAATTTACAGATACAAATGCGACATTTGCCTTCTGAAAATATATTTTATAGAATTAGGGCAGTGATAAATTATGTCTTCTTCACGTTAAACCATATTTTTCTTAAACAATTGTGTTTCAAAGAATTTCCGCTTATAATAATCGAGATGAAAATTTTCCGTCGTAAATAGGTTTGGTTATTTGTATTCGTTAAGGTTTTACGTTGAAATGTTTATCATCATTTCACAGAAAAACCATTATTACATCGTTTAGTTTAATATTTTTGTTAACATCGTATAATTCCTCTAGTATCCTCTAACAACAATATTATTATAGTAAAGCTTTTATTTCTTTTTCAATTTGGTGGCGGTGTATAAAATTTAGTTTGCCTGAACTAACACTTGGCTTCACACGTTTGAAATATAAAAATAATATTTAATTATAATAGTATGCAATAATATTGTGTAACACTATGGCTTTGAAATATTGCATAGTTCCTGAATGTGTTTGTTAATATACATACATATATTATTATATGGCAACTACTGTTGCGTTATAAAATGATATGCAACAAATTGTGTTTTTTAGAAATCCGAAATGAGTATCAGCAATCGATGCATTCGATATAGATAGCCTCGAGTATCATCGCTTACTAGTGTGGTGGTAGCACCCTTATAGATGTTTAGTGTAAATGTTTCGAATGACGACTAGAAACGCACTATGTTTGCATGAGTTCACATAGCATAGCTATTTTTTTTTCGTTCAAGCAGTACATACTTCATTCTGGCTTTACTACCAAAGTTTACTAGCTTTTGTATTATTATGTGAACATAGGTGCGGTGAGATGTTAACTGAAGTTGACAAATTATGTAAATAACTCAATGGTAATTGTCAAACGAGTTTTCAGTATTATTTTCGGTCAGACATGTAAATAACTTAAATTCTTTACTGTTAACGAGAGTGGAACAGAAATATCAGATTATTAATAGATTTTAAGATTTTTTTCTTGATTTCCAGACATTGTTAGACCATTTTTAAGGATGATAAAATTAAAAACACCTGACACTGTAACCTGGCACAAAAGTCTGTCGCGGTAAAAGCTTATTGCTCTACAACCATAACAAGAACGAGCATAAAGTTAGTGAAATATAGAAATGCTGAACAGTTTTGATGGTGTAGCTTACATAAAAAATGTGTGTAGGTGGTGATATTATGGAACAAAAAGGAAAATTAGATTAGAGTATTTTTCTCCATAATTTTTTTTTAAAAAGCCACCCTGTAAACTTTTAAAGAAAGTTAAATTATTACCACCGTATTAAGTATTAATAAAATAAATGCTCAGAATCGAATGTTATCTTTATGACGTGAACGTTATTTTGTGATTAATCGTTCTTTGTTGGAAATGTTTATAGAGTTATTGTCGGCAATAATCGTAATGTTTCGAATCATTAAACATATACTGTGTAGCTAATGTAGTGAAAAATAATTTGCCACCAAATTTTTAACCCTAATACTTGGAGCTAAAAAGAAATGAAAGCTTTTATATATTTGCCCTAAAATATAACGAGTTCCATAATGGAAGGATAAGAATTATCTTGCATATTATTTTTCTTTTAGAAAGCCGTGATTCGACCCGTGGTATGAGTATGAACTGTTACTATGTTCGTTTAGCCAGTATTTCGCTAGCAATTGCAACGGTTCCATTGAGAGTTTTAGGAGAGTTGATGTTTGATTATAAACCTTATTTCCATGGAAGCAGGGTTTGCCATTAGAATATGATGTGTGGTGTTCTTTATAACTTAGTAATAAACTGCTAATATTACGCTAACAATGCTCGCCTAGTAACATGCTAAAGGCACACTGATCGATGACAAGAGGCGTAAGTTCAACGCTCAACAATGCAATATTAAGACGTCTTCCCACGGCATAGAGTCCTATTCTATGCTGAGCCAATATTTATATTAGGCGTATTTTGTCGTGTCACGCAGAAACAATGTATTGTAAAGTAGGTTATGACTTTTCAAGGTGCACTAGGTATAGGACTTGAGTTAAATTTGATAAATAAAGGAATAAATATAACGGTATAAATCAAATTAAAATTGAGTATACCGAAGTTCATGTGTCATAGGTACATCTATATGACTACGTCTATTTAGTGTTTATTCTAAATCAAGAATAATATTGTTATCAATACAGTATAAAAAAAACCAGACTTTTATACAATTATGCTATTGATTTTAAGCAACCTAATTATGTAATTAATAATGAATCTTCAAGAATAAAATACGCTTAAAACATCGATACCAAGAGAAGCTAGCAAGCAAGAGTCAACTATATTTTCGAAATTTCTTTGTGAACTATTTGGTCTTTCGGCCCTGTTTATTTCTCCTTTTACATGAAAAATTAAGTTAAACAATGTCATGAACGGTATAACTACTTTAAAATACAAATTGCCGACTATAGTCCCAACAACTTAAGCGGAGCCAAAATCTTTTTACTAATTTTTTGTAGCATTTATATAATGTTAAAATTAAAATCGAATAGTATAGCATAAGCGTCGAGCTATACTTCCATTAAGCAAAGCCATCGAACAGTGTGCCTCAGTTAGCTAGTGGTGGAGTGTGAATGAGGAGTATTGAGGAGGGCGGTGTTTTAACTGCGGTGGTTGGGACAGAAGGTTGGGCGCGCGCGGCGGAGGCGCGACGCGGCGGACCGGAGACGAGTCCTCTGCACAGCCACAGATCGAGTACGTATACGTGCGACGTGCACATGTGATGTCCTCTTTACATTGTGACTGTGTCGTACGTAGTTGAGCATGTGGTATTGTTGGCATGTCATGGTCAATCAGCTTGAGTGAATCTCGTTCATTTTCTGTGTTTCTGTTCTGTTCCTAGCTAGGTCAAACAGATCTTTTTTATGTCTCGTCGATTTGTTTGACCTAGCAACAGAACTGAAACACTCGGAAAATGAAAGAGATTGACTCAAGCTGATTGACCGTCTCCGAAGCCCATTAGTTAGTTGTACACGGGCCCAGTGTGTCCGTTTAACGGCGCTGCAAACTACACAAAACTGTCGATTTCTTCAATCGATTCTCAACCTTAACTTGTTTGTAGTCAAGCACAAAGTCGATTGAGAGAATGTGACATTTTGTGGTAGACTGGTGCTTTGTTGACTGTACACGGGTCCGGGTTGTCTCGTGTTACTCAATCGTGCGAGCGCCGTACGTGATATGGTAACGTGTGTAGCTTTGGTAGCACAATTTTATTACTGCACCTCGTATAACATTAATGCAAGGCTTATGGACGGTATGTATTTGGTAATTTAGAGTTTTATGTAGACAAAATAGAAATAAGTATGTTTTTAATGCACTGAAAGCTACATGCCAAAACTACCCTCAAAGTTTAATTTATAGAAATGATGGTAATTGCAACCCCAAATCTCTCCCGTGGGTGTCGTACGAGGCGACTAAGGATAAATCAGTGATGAGGAATGGGCAGCAGCGTTTCTCTTATACCACCTAGCAATGTACTGCGACATGTGCCCGATATATGGCAATAGGCTCGCCACCTATTACATGGGACCTAACATAATTGGCGAAACGTGGGTGCTAGTTCACCTCTGCCTACCCCTTCGGGGATATAGGCGTGATTTATGTATGTATGGTAATTGTTATACTCTATGGATGATACTCTCTTTGTTGTTGTCCATAATTTGTGCCACTTTTACCTACATTTGTTTTATTTCGATCATAGAATAGTGTCCATTTATCAAGCATTTTTGAGATTTACTTCTAGACAATTCCTCTTTGTTATACAGTTATTAATTGCAAATTAGCTTGTCTCAATAAGACGCAATATTGCAATGCTTAGCGTGTTGACTGCAAGCCGCAAAGCTTATTGATATGCTACGCAATATTGCATATAAATATATTAGGGCATTAATTCGGACAATTATATAACGTGACTTCATTTTCATTTGTGTTATTGATTCCAATTTAAAAAAAAGCAAAGTCTAATCACGCAATTGTGTATGTTAATGCTGATGCGGTAACCTGTAATACTGAGTGGCTTATCAAATTCGTTATTTTTATAGACGTGATTCATAACGTGTATACGGGGTTTTGTAGTGATGTGCATGTTGTTGAGTATCATGTGATTAGAGTGTCTTAGAATTCCGCCCCAGCATCAGAATAAGCATATTTGAGTCCTATTTCTCATGCAGTAAAATTATAATTACCTACTCATCTGATCGAGCAACCGCGCGACAGCAGCTGCGATATCTTTTCATACATTTCGCTATTTTTATTGTTATTATCATTGTAATAAAGCTCACAATCTTTCGTGATACGATAATAGTAACTTTTAAAGAAGTACCATAAGCCAATACAATGTCAATAAAATGTTGATCGTAAGAGGTTAATGGCGTCTGCCATTAATAAAATCAAACGATAATAATATATTTATTATCGTTTGATTTTATTAATGGCATTATTTTTATTAACTCATTAGCCAGACAGATAACGCACAGCTGTGTTGATAATTATCGGAATAATTGAAATGAATAATAATTGTTTTGTTACAAATTACGTTTAGATAGACCGGCACTAGTTTTTTATTTAGGTTATTATTATTGGAATCACTCAACAAGAATAGGTTATTGGTGATAGGTGTGATTTTTATAAGAAATGGTCGGAAAGGCCGCTTTCAAATGAGTTGATAAATGACCCATAAGTGCTTCTGCGTTACAACTGCTAAGTTTCAAGAAATAAAACAAATTTGAGTTCTTCTTGGACGAAAAGAATACTTGCTATTGATATCATGATTACTACAATTGTTTAGTAAAATGCTATCCCCAGCACCAGCAAAATAATTATATTATCATCACTCACCTGCCATGTTGGGGTCGGCGGAGTAAGTTTTATACTTCCATATACCTCGGTCATACAATCACCTCTTGTCATATCATATTTTTTGCAATCCATCCTATAATATCTTAGGATAAAAAATACTTTCAAATTATGTAATAACACTTAGCAGATAATATATTATAATGCATGTCTGTGACACTAATGTTTATGGCCCAATGGGCATTGGGCCATAAACTTTAGTCTTTGCTCGATTTTCTCTTAGAACAATATTGCATGAAAGTTTTTAACTATTGAAACTCTATTTTTCAATGCTTGTTGGTTTTTATTTTTTACGTTATGCTTATATATATGTTACATGTTTTTTTGTATCGTTTGAATTTATTATTTCATTATTAGTTATTTCATTGTTAGTAGACCTAATAACATATATAAGTAAGTAGTTATTAATTATTAGAGGAAATATTTTTAAAATCTGTTTAAGATTTAGAACAGATCTCCGCCTTCGTTGTTAAAATGAGATATTAATTGTTATTTTCCGTTGTTTACAAAACATTAATTAGTGATGTAATTTGTATAGATAGTGCGATAAAGTTTTTTTTTATATTAGATTTAAATGTGTGTAAAATGGGAATAGTCTGTAAGGGGAAATGTTATGACTAATTGTATACGTTAACTATCAGCAAAAGCATAAAATTTATATTAAAAATTAATGTTATGTGAAGAAATACCAAACTAGCCGAAACCTTAGCAGTAATGTTCCCATCCCAATAACTCTCCGTTGATCAGTGAAATTACAAGGGGAGATTGATATGCCTGCTGTGGAGAAATCTTCTCAGGGAGTGCTCGATTGCAAGGCTAAAGGACAAGGTCTTCGCCTTTCCCAAAAAACTGTAAATGCTGAAAAGGCCTTTCGGCCAACAGCTTTGTTCACAAAAAAAAAACAGGAAGGTGATGTAACAAACAAATACTGCAACCGTTACCAGGAAGATGATTAAACGGGCCAAATGAACGTGTCGATTCAAAATCCCGTGAAATCAAGAAAATATATATGTATTTACAATGAAACTTATTGTCGAGGTCGTAATTGTCTTGCTTGTTCGTCTGGCCATGTCTTACGTATAAAGTCGGTCAATATAGTCCGACAACTTCGTGCGCGACCTTCTTGCGCGGGGAGGGAAAACACGCTCCTCCCCGCATCACCCTCCCCCGCTAACATCTAGAGTGCCCCGTCCCCGCCACCGTCTCTCACCCCGCAGGAAGAAGTTGTCGGACTATAGTCGATGTCATGTCATGTGTGTGGTGACGGCAGAGTAGAATACAATTGTCACCACCCCAAATCTCTCCCGTGGGTGTCGTACAAGGCGACTAAGGATAAATCAGTGATGAGGAATGGGCAGCAGCGTTCCTCGTATACCACCTAGCGTACCGTACCGTACTGCGACTTTAGTGCCCGATAAATGGCAATAGGCTCGCCACCTATTACATGGGACCTGACAATTGAGGAAAGGTGGGTGCTAGTTCACCTCTGCTATAGGCGTGATTTATGTATGTATGTATTTTATGTGTCGTCGCGTTACGTCCGTGTCTTAAAAAAAACGAGTCTGGCCACCATAAGATGATGATGTAAAGAAGAAATACTGAAACAGTTTTCGCAATGTACAGGTGTGGCATCAGACAACAATCAGGAGATGGCATCGAACCCGAGGCCGTCGGGGTGGAACATCGACCAGCCGGACGGGGACGAGCGGGCCACGTTCTTCGAAAGGCTCGGCGCTGATACGGAGACGATGCTCGAGGACTTCTTCCAGTGGTGGGGGCACCTGATGGCGTCCAAGCCTTGGACGGTGTTGTTTATTGGTGAGTGTGTGATGTAATGGCGGCGTTTGTTTTATCACCGTAGTTCGATTCGAGGAGCTTGATGGGGCAGTGGGTAGTGCGCTCGGATTGCGATTGTGTTAAACTAACCAATGTTCGCTAAGGCTGGTAATTGGATGGGTTACCAAAAATGTACTATTTGAATGTAGTATATATAGGCTTCTGCCTGAAATGCAGAGGACGCGGGTTCGATTCCCTCACATGGACTAGAATGTTTAGACCTTTTTCTAAGCGCAATTTTCTTTGAACAGCACAAATTGTGACGGTGAATGCATAATAAATACATGTTTAAAAAAATTAAAGATCTGTTTACCTGGTAAGCAATACATCTCAGCCGATATCTGCTGAAGCTAGAATGCTTTATATCGTGCTTTGTATCCGCCGCGTCCCTTCTTTTATACTCCGACAAGTTCGTGGGCGACCTTGCTGCGGTATAGGACGGTGGCGGGGGCGGGTGATGTGGGGAGTAGCGAGTCCCTCCTCCCCTCCATGCATCTCCCGCCCCCGCTGGCATCACCAGTGCCCCGTCCCCGCCACCGTCTCTAATTCCGCAGGAGGGTCGCGCACGAAGTTGTCAGACTAGTGTGTAGCTTATTTATTTATGCCACACCTGACCATTCACTTTCGCCACGATGCAGGCTTCTGCGTGATCGTCGGCCTCGGCCACGGCATGAAGTACATCCAGCTGACCACCAACCCGGTCGAGTTGTGGGCCTCACCCACGTCGCGGTCGCGAGTCGAACGCGAGTACTTCGACTCGCACTTCGAGCCGTTCTACCGCACGGAGATGGTCATCATATCGTCGAAGGGCCTGCCGCGTATCGAGCATCAGACACCGTCGGGGAATCTCACGTTTGGGCCGGTCTTCAATGCGACCTTCATGCTGGAGGTGCTCGAGTTGCAGAAGAGTATTATGTGTGAGTATGGACATTATGCTCTAGTTTTCACAGTACATCAATAATTTATCACGCCTGTTCATTCCCAAAGGGGTAGGCGGGTAATGAATACCCACATTTCGCCAGTTATATGAAAGAAATAATTATTGTTGCCCCCATCTCTCCCGTGGATATCGTACAAGGCGACTAAGGGTAAAGACAGCGATGAGTAAGCAGTCCGCAGTCTCTCAGTCACTGGCGATACTTTCAAAGTTCCCCTGATATGAGACGAAAGCTCTTAGCATTCCATGGATTCACCGTGCGGGTGCCGGGTCCATAGTGTGGCAGTGCCTGGGACTTGTGACACAAGTGTAGGTTTAAGGGATCCGACTTCTCTCTCTGCCCAGTCATATTTGGTAAGATTCTGTGAGAGCCGTCTTTAACTCATTTTCCAGTATAGAACTTACGTAACATATCCCAGCCCCCGTAGCAAGCGACGTGGACACATCTCTGTTTCGGGGCAAAAAATCTTTTCCTCTCGCTCTGACTACCACTAAATTCCGAGACAAAACACTGTCAAGTGGTGGAGAGAGACTTGTCCACGTCCCCGTGCTAGGCCCGCTGGCAACAACTTGAAGTTTATACAACGGTCCTTGTATTGTTCCAACCCTGAAAAATACTACGACCATCGAGGACATTATATTATTATTTCTGTTACATACATATATACATAAATCACACCTTTATCCCCGAAGGGGTAGTCAGAGGTGAACTAGCACCCGCGTTTCGCCAATTATGTTAGATCCCATGTAATAGGTGGCGAGCCTTTTCCATTAACCGGGCACAAAAGTCGCAGTACTATTGCTAGGTGGTATAAGAGGAACGCTGCTGCCCATTCCTCATCACTGATTTATCCTTAGTCGCCTTGTACGACACCCACGGGAGAGATTTGGGGTGGTGACAACGGTATTCTACTCTGCCGTCACCACGCGGCGTTCTGTTACATGTCGTTTAATCAAAATAATAACTAGAATGCTTTTTATTCATGCTCTGTACCCGCCATGACGCTACAATGGTTCCTGTTTCGTTCAGCACTCCAAAATACTACCGCCATCGAGGACATATGCTTCGCCCCGCTCACGTCCCCGTTCACGGGGCCGGTGACCCCGGACAAGTGCACCGTGCAGTCCATCTGGGGCTGGTGGGGCAACGACGCGAGCGACTTCGAGCTCGACATCGAGGACAACAAGTATCTGGACTGGGTCATCACTTGCTCCAAGTTAGTGATTTGTTTACATTAATACATTTCATCATCATCATCATCATCATCATCCGGATCCACGCCTGGTGGCGGGCTGCGTGCATCAAGCGGTAGCTCATGGCCCGGGCATGAACTCAAGGGGGCTTAAACCCCCCGGTGGTCTGTGCCGCCGTCTAAGCGGCGGGGCTCCCCTTTGCCCCCTGTACTTAACCCTGGTCTGGCGGCGGGGCCCTCCGCGCGGTCTAACCATGTATTATATTATAATAAAAAACAGTGACTGGACAACAAATTTATGTGGTCATTTGATTTGCCCTTATCCAGGAGCTATTGGCCGATAGCCAGCAATCTGACCATTCGACTAAATCGGTTGTTGTGTATTTGTTGTTGATTCGCTTATATACACACAACACATGCGAAATTAAGGAATGAGTAATAATTTTTCATTTTTACCGTTCAATGAAGCCGGCCAAAAGCAGGTTTGTTGTGGCAGATTTTTTTTTAAATACATACATACATAAATAAATCAATCACGCCTTGCTCCAGTGGCAGAGGTGTATTATCACCCGGCGATACGCCAGCTTATATGAGGTCCTATGTAATAGGGGGCGATCCTGTTGCCATTAACCGGGAACTTTAATCCCACTAATTTGCTAGATGGTGAGCTGCTGCCCATTCCTAGTTACATTAAAGTAAAATATTTGTTTCCCCAGAACCCAAACAGATGTCTCTGTCTCGTTGTATATTAATTTTTGTTAATTCATTAGGTTAATTAAGTTGATTTTTGTTTCCTCAGGAACCCATACAGATGTCTGGCACCCTACGGTGGGCCGGTACTGCCCGGCGTGGCATTGGGTGGGTTCCTAGCGCCCGGCGAGCCGCTCACGACCCGCGCCCGCTACCACGAGGCGGACGCGCTCATCATCACGATCCTGGTCAACAATCGGCATGACAAGTCGCAGGTTTGTATGTGTGGCTTACTTCGGTTTGGTGCCTACTTGCCAGAGAAAGTCGAGGGAAAGGGGTATGGGCAAAAATGTATAGACTCTGGTCTAGGACCCAATAGATATAAGTCATATATCGTTAGAAAGGTATGTACTCATAGAATACGAATTGGTATGGCGCTTGTCCTGATTTGTTGCCCGATCGGAGTACGCGTACGTTGAATATTTAATATTTAATTTTGTGATGTGGTGTGTGGCCGTGTGGTGACGGCAGAGTAGAATACAATTGTCACCACCCCAAACCTCTCCCGTGGGTGTCGTAGAAGGCGACTAAGGATAAATCAGTGATGAGGAATGGGCAGCAGCATTCCTCTTATACCTACCAACTAGCAAAGTACTGCGACTTTTGTGCCCGATAAATGGCAATAGGCTCGCCACCTATTACATGGGACCTAGCCTAATTGGCGAAGCGTGGGTGCTAGTTCACCTCTGCCTACCCCTTCGGGGATATTGGCGTGAATTATGTATGTATGTAATTTTGTGATGAAATCTCGTAAGTATTTTTGTTATATTCGCCGAACGTCGTAATTCGTCAATTTATTTATTCTATTCCTTTCATTTAAGACCTAAATCTTAAAAATCAGTTCAGCCGAATATACCAAAAATACTTAAGAGAGTTTGAGATCAATAGATCTCTACAGTATTATAGCGCAGGTATGTGACAAAAAAATCAAGATTGCGACCGTAAGAGGCATACAAAAAACACATATTTATAAGCCGATATCTCGAATCGGACAACAATTTGAAATGTGACCCCATAATAACTTCTTTCCCTCGAGAAAGGATCTATCCATTGTTATACGATTCAAGTCTATTGGCCAGTAGACCATAATGCCCATACCCTTTTCAAAAGTGCCCAACCCGGCTAGCATGACCACCGAAACATGATATGATATAGAACATTATATATACCAAGGGCGATAAAACAAAGAATGTCTCAGATCGCAAGTAATTGATAAGCGATCTGAGGCCTTCCTTTTTATCGCTCGAGGTAAGATTATAGTTTTATGTCACCCCCTGACCAGGAAGTGGGATTTTCACAGTGTACACACCACACATAATAGGAATCAATTAAGTGTGTGGTACACTGTGCTTATTAACTTTGTAACTACGTACCAACACCTCGAAACTTGTCACCGCAACGCCAAACCGCTTGTCCACAGCTGAAACCCGCCCTGGAGTGGGAGAAGGAGTTCATTAAGTTCATGAAGAACTACACGGAGAACGCTATGCCTCCCTACATGGACATAGCGTACACCTCGGAGCGGTCCATCGAGGACGAGTTGGACAGGGAGTCGCAGTCTGATGTGTCCACCATATTGGTGTCTTACTTCATCATGTTCGCGTACATCGCGATTTCGCTGGGACGGTTCACCAGTTTCTCCAGGCTGCTCATCGATAGCAAGGTCACGCTCGGTATTGGAGGTTAGTAAAAGAGATTGTGTTCATATTATCTGACACGTTTTTTTAACAGCATCATTGTGTTCCGACATCAGCTTAAAATCTAAAATGTACTAAGATAAAAGGAATATACTGTTTTAAGATTATTTATCGAATAATATGTGTAATTAATGTTAAATAATTATCGAATAGCGTGTGTGGTGACCGCAGAGCAGAATACAATTGTCACCACCCCCATCTCTCCCATGGGTGATTTATGTATGTATATATGTATATTTAACGAGACCTATATGGGTAATTAATCACTGCTGCCTTTCCCTCCGGGGATATATAGGCGTGATTTATGTATGGTTTTTTTTCCGTATCCGATAAATGCCAATCGTCTCGCCACCATGGGACTTAACATAAAATTGAAACGTGGATGTTTAATTTACAAATGCCTAAGCCTTCGGGTATAAAGGCGTGATTTATGAATGAATGTATGTCAAAGAAAGAGCTTGCTAGCGCAAAGTTAGTCTCCCTATATTCTTCCATCCATAGGGAAGGCCCGTGCCCCAGCAGTCCCCAACATTAGAGGGCTGATGATGAGTATGTCAAATAAAAATCAAATCTTAATTATTATTTTGATTTTAATTTGAACATTATAAAAATGTAAGAAAAATTAGTACAAAGAATATTATGGTAGAAATAGAATCAGTACAAGAAAATTATTTCGCATTGCTAGGGTAGCCACTGGCTTACAACGTGAAGTAATTTTAAGTTAAACTTTTTCTACCCACAATCATCATCACCATCGCCCTGCCCATATCCCATCCTATTTGGGGTCGGCGCAGTATGTCCTCTCTCGATTCTCTTCTGTCACTCGTCATCTCCTCATTCACATCCATCACCTTCATATCACACATCCATCTTCTTCAGTGGTCTTCCTCTACTTCGACATCCATCCATTTTTCTACCCACAGTATGCTGTGTAATATCGAGTTTGTTTCGTAAGAACAATTTGTTTGCTTAGGCGTGGTGATAGTGCTGGCCTCGGTGGTGTGCTCGGTGGGCCTGTACGGGTTCGCGGGCGTGTCCGCCACGCTCATCATCGTGGAGGTGATCCCGTTCCTCGTGCTCGCGGTGGGCGTGGACAACATCTTCATCCTGGTGCAGACCAACCAGCGGGAGGCCAGGCGGCCGGGGGAGACGGTCGCCGAGCACATTGGCAGGACGTAAGGATCGAGACGTATTAGTTATTGATTTGATTAGTTTTATTAGTTTTCAATAACTAATAAAACGAATGAAACTAATCAAGAAAATGATGGTTAGAAAAAAATCCACAAATTATAGACTTGATGCAGGTATCGAAACCGCGTCCTCTCAATCTGGGCAGATGCCTATACCGCCAAGACGACTCCTTATTGTCCGACTTCCAACTGTTCATACTGAACATAGTACTAAAACAGCACGCAGCCCTTCCCTACAGCACCGAATTATTAAACAAAAGGCGGAAAGATATAGTTTGCATTCAGACAACTTCGAAACACGCTTTTGCGGCAAAATTTTATAAATTCCTAGGACCTCTTCTCTATAATAGATTAAATTTTATGGTTAAGATTTATCCCCTGAACTATAAAGTTTGTAAGAAAGTCCTTCAAGATGCCCTTCAAAAGATGTCCTACGAAGATACAGAGAACTTATTATCTGTAATGAAGTAGTTCCTTATACTATAATAAATTTATTTCAAACAAAATTTTCTCTATTGATTAGTTTGTATAACATTAGATTGTATTTAGTTTAGTAGCAATTTTTGTACTCTTATTTTGATTATTATTTTTTAGACTTATTTTAAACGTAATCGCCTGAAACACAGGATATCCTAGTTCAGGCACCTATGTTATTATAATCTTACCATTGTAATTTTATTGCTATTGTCATTTATCATGTACGAGTCTTTTTTGGTAATAAATTATTATTATTATTATTATTATTATTATTGTAATTATATTCTTACTAGTGGATGCTCGCAGCTTCGCTTGCGTTAATGTAGATTATTATACAACCTATTGCCTTCCGGGATAGATGGACTATCCAGTAGTTCCTGAGATTAGCGCTTCAACCAAACAAACAAACTCTTATGCTTTATAATATTAGTATAGATTGACTACATTATAGTAATTAAATTTTTATTTAAACAAATGCCTTCCGGGATAGATGGACTATCCAGTAGTTCCTGAGATTAGCGCTTCAACCAAACAAACAAACTCTTATGCTTTATAATATTAGTATAGATTGACTACATTATAGTAATTAAATTTTTATTTAAACAAAATATTAAAAGTATTGTTTTATTTCATTGGTTGCTGAAGTGGCCGAAATAGGCGGATTAGATTTCTGAATACATAGTTTTTTTTAATTATGAATATTATGGGGTTACATTACTGTATGTATTACAGTCGAAAAACACAATGAAGAATTTTGGTTATTAGCTCTCCTTATTCTCTGTAAAAAATAAAAAATAGAAATGAAAGAATTACTCCGATACGTCAATCAGTTTCTGATATATAGAAGTAAACTTGCTGAGTGGGTGTACAATGACGTCACTTATTTACAATATTTTACAGGCTAGGAACAGTGGGACCGTCTATGCTGCTGACATCGATGTCTGAGTGCGTGTGTTTCTTCCTGGGCGCGCTGTCGGACATGCCGGCCGTGCGGGCCTTCGCCCTTTATGCCGCCGCAGCCCTGTTGGTCGACTTTCTGTTGCAAGTGACGTGTTTCGTGGCTCTCCTTGCTTTGGATACGCACAGACAGAACGCTAACAGGTATTTGTCTTTTTTGTTTTTACTTTTGAATAATAATAATAATGCATTTATTTCAATCAACCATGGATCATTATCATTATTTTTCATTCATTATATTTGTCGCTGGCTATTTTGGCCAATTTCCAATTTTGCCATTTCAAAAATTTTAAATCACTAAAATCAAAAATACCATTTCATTATTTTCTTATTCTCTCACTTCCCTAAATATTTATTTCCTAATTACAGAGACTTAGGGCCTGTTTCACAATCGACAAGTAAGTTCTAAGTAGCTTACTTCGCAGATCATTTGACAGTTGTAATATGAAATGTATGTCAATTGAACTGCAAAGTAAGCTACTTCGAACTTACTTGTCGATTGTGAAACAGGCCCTTAGTGTGAGGCTAATAAAAATTTTAAAAATACAGTACAACTTTTTTTTAAATACGGGTCAGAAAAGTTATTACGCCATTCGGCCATAGTTATGAAGTCATTTGGCTCTTACGTCTGTTTAGAATGGTCGTATTTAATTATAATCATTTATATTCACATGAAATGGACATTGTGATAGATTTTATTTGCCACCTTATTCCGATCCCCATTGTTGCCGAGCGTAGCAATAAACCTTTTTTACGTATGTATATGCTTTTCTATGATTTATTGACATCTTTATTGCAATAAATATTTCCTTTGTCACTTTTACTTGTAACTTGGCTTTTATCTGTACAGTCAACGGCACGTCGGACTACCACAAATTGTCAAAATTTCTTAATCGATTTTGTGCTCTATTATTACCAAGTTAAGGTTGACAATCGATTGAAGAAGTTTGACAGTTTTGGGTAGTCTTGAACTGGCGTTGACTGTACAACTCGTGTAATTTCGTAATAAACCCACTTTCACCGTTTAGCTCGCATTTTCATTGATCACCAGAGGCGTTACTCTGGAAGTTTATTTCGTTCGTTCGAGTCTTTGCGTCTTTGTCGCTCTTATTTTAATACGCAGTGGCGTGAGAAAGACGAATAGATGTGACTTAATCGTTCGGAGTTTCAGAGTAGACCTGCAGGAAACAGCCCCACTCCACTTGCTTCACCCATCTTACTGGTTCCCTCGCATTGCAGGTTCGACGTGGTGTGCTGCGTGCAAGGCAAGAAGGCGGAGGACGGCGCCCAGGCCGGTGACGGAGCCCTCTTCAACCTGTTCCGGTCCATTTACGTGCCGTTCCTCATGAGGAGGGAGGTGCGAGCGTCTGTCATGATCGTGTTCTTCGCGTGGCTCTGCTCGTCTGTTGCTGTAAGTAAATCATAAATCACGCCTATACATATTGATTGGTAGTATATAAATCTCGTAGGCAGAGGTGAATTTTAACATTCACGTTCACCTACTAGGTTAGGACCCGTGTACAATCGCAATACACTGGTAGGTGGCATTAGAGGAACGCTGCTGCTGCAAGTAGCAGTTAACCCTTAGTTTCTGTTTAAAAATTTGGAATTTTTGTTTCTCAGTGGCTGCGTCCCGCGCCTCTTTCCTTCTTTCCCTCTGCTCAGTCCGGCGTTACTTACCAATAATCAGTGCGTTGCTAGCTAGCTTGTGTTTAAATTTTTTCCCGCATCCACATTCAGTCACATTTAGACACCCGCCGGAGAGAGAGTCAAAATAAGGTGCTCTTAAAAATAAAATTGTCTTTTAATTTAATTCTGTAATTTAATAGAATATCTCATAAGAACGAAAATGTGAATTAATTTTGGTAGCACTCTCGATGCTTGTAAAATTTACATTGCGTCATATTACAGTTGAAAACTCCATTGTCCACATTCGCAGGTTGCTCCGCACATAGAAATCGGCCTAGACCAAGAACTGTCAATGCCCCACGACAGTTTTCAGACCAAATACTTTAAGCACCTCAACAAATACCTGAACATCGGACCTCCTGTATACTTCGTGGTGACCGAAGGCCTAGACTACTCTGACAAGGATACGCAGAATATGATCTGCGGCACTCGGTACTGTCGTCAGGACAGTGTCGCTATGCAGCTCTATTCTGGTTAGTATTGCTGTGGCACTTGGATGCTTTATAGTTCAGTTGGCTCGGGGCCTATTTCACAATCGACAAGTATGTTCTAAGTAGCTTACTTCGCAGATCATTTGACAGATGTAATATAAAATATATGTCAATTGAACTGCAAAGTAAGCTACTTCGAACTTACTCGTCGATTGTGAAACAGGCCCTCAGTCTATTAACCATGTCCTTAAACCTATACATACATAAATCACGCCTATATTCCCGAAGGGGTAGGCAGAGGTGAATTAGCACCCACGTTTCGCCAACTATGCCGGGTCCCATGTAATAGGTGGCGAGCCTATTGCCATTTATCGGGCACAAAAGTCGCAGTACATTGCTAGGTGGTATAAGAGCGATTAAGCGTTATAAGATTACACGTTATAAGATTACACTGCTGTCCATTCCTCATCACTTGGACTGATAAAGTTCAGATTTAAATGATAAGTGGTAACTATGTTTCGTGTTTATTGTAGGACGGTGAAACACACAAATCAGGTCTATGTATCCCGAAGTGGTAGGCAAAAATTTATTAATACCCACATTTCGCCAAATTTTAGACCCATGGAGGCGAACCCATTACCATCTATCCGGCACGTTATAAATCGTGGTTCGTGCTATACCACCTAACAATCTAAGTGTATACCACTTAGCACGAACGCTTATGCCCACTCTCTGTTAAACCCTTACAACTACCTCTGCTGTCACCACATGACTTGAAATAATATGCTTCTATTATGTCACCAACTATACATTCGGAACTGGAAATCTTCATAGTTATTTCAGGTTAATATTTAACCGTGCTATGGAAGGGCGGTGCTTCATAGCGTAAATAAATGTAATTTACTTAAATGGAAACTCCACTTCTCCATGTATTAGTTAGGGAAATAATGATTTGATTTGTCAGTGATATGACATTAGAGTAAAATAGTATAAACAACAATGACATATTGGCAACTACGAAAGAACTTGTATAAATAATCAAATTTGCCCGTCCCCAGCGACCCGCACGCCCAACGTGACGTACCTCTCGCAGCCGCCCAACTCCTGGTTGGACGACTTCTTCGACTGGGCATCGCTGAGCACGTGCTGCAAGTACTTCCCCAGCAACAGCAGCTTCTGTCCTCATCAAGACCGTGAGTTGTCCTGCATACATACTCAAAAATCACGCCTGTCTCCCCAAAGGGGTAGGCAGAAGTGAATTAACACACACGAAAAGTGTGTGTTAATTAAGTTAGGTCCCATGGTGGATGGCATAATATATGGCGAGCCTATTGCCATCTACCAGGCACATAATATTGCTAGATGGTACAAGAAGAATGCTGCTCATTGCTGCCTATTACTCATTGCTGTCTTTACCCTTCGGCGCCTTGTACCGCACCCATGGGAGAGATGGTGTTATGGTGGTGTCAATTGTATTCTTCTCTGCCGTCACCACACGGCAAAGTTATCCTACATACATACATAAATCACGCCCATATCCCCGAAGGGGTAGGCAGAGGTGAATTCTCACCCGCGTTTCGCCAATTATGTCAAGTCCCATGTAATAGGTGGCGAGCCTATTGCCATTTATCGGGCACAAAAGTCGCAGTACATTGTCAGGACGGTAGTATAAGAGGAACGCTGCTGCCCATTCCTCATCACTGATTTACTTATCCTAATTTCTAATTAATAAAACGGGCATGGTAGAAACGGGCTTAAAAATTAAGGGTTGTATTTAATTGATCACTAGATTAACCTTACCAACGAAAAAACCTTAAAAGCGCATCAAAAATACTATATGCGCGCACCAAATCGCTGCTCTAGTGAACATTTAGTAATAATTTAGTTTATTTTGATGAGCACAATATTATTTTATTTGCCTAAAATTAATAAAAGTTTAACGCCCATTTCTACCAACATCGACCAAATATAAAAGATTTTATTGCCAAAAAAAATTAAAATACACTCATAAATAAAGTCTATTTATTCCCCAAAGAGAGGCAGAGGTCACGGTACTATTGCTTAGTATTTTAATGTCACACCTGACCATAAAGTGGATATCCCACTTCCTGGTCAGGGGGTGACATTAAACCATGATCTTACATTGGGCAAAAAAAAAGAAAGCCTCAGATCGCATATTTATCGCCTTCGCCTTCGTCTTCAAATACTTGCCTGAGACATTCTTTATTGTATCGCCCTGGGTATATAATCTACTATTGTTTCCCTGTTGTGTTGTCTCAATAAGGGCCTGTTTCACAATCGACGGGTAAGTTCTGAATAGTTTACTTGGCAGATCTAACAGTTGTAATATTTAATTTATGTCAATTGAACTGCCAAGTAAGCTATTCAGAACTTACCCGTAGATTGTGAAACAGGCCCGAAATGTTTCTTTCTCTCTTATTTCCTTCTAAAAACACAAATGGTCCTATGCGCATAAAACATAACATGAAAAAAATGCCCGTTTCCAGTAACAGGCGAGTGCTCCAAGTGCGACATAGCCCTGGTGAAGCCGGAGCAGCGGCCGGATGTCGCCGACTTCAAACGCTACGTGCCCTACTTCCTGCAGGACAACCCCGATGCGGACTGCGCGAAGGCCGGCCACGCCGCCTACGGGCGAGCGGTGAACTATCGCCCTAAAGATACTGCTATCGGTGCTACTTACTATCAAGGTGATTTTTGTTGCTGCGTACAAATAAATATATCGGCATACCTTTTGCTTACTGCCGCACTCAGAGACGTCAAAGTACTTAACGTCAAAAAATTACAATTCAAAACTAGTCGCTATTCTTGCCGGGTCTATGGTCTAGATTTGAATGAAAATTTTTGACATTAAATACTGATTAATGTTAATTGACGTCTCTGAGTGCGGCAGTAACAGAGCTAAATCAAATGGCTACTTGGTTATTCAACTGGCAACTTGGCTATTCTTCTTCTTCCTTTCCTGTTCCCAGTTTATCTAGGTTGGCGCAGTATGTTTTCTCTTCCTTTAATATCGGTCAGGCGTTATAAGCCATCCACTTCCATTTGATTCATATCGTCCATCACATCGAGACCATAAACACTTTATTGACGAATGAATGTGTAGAAAAGAGACGGTCTCCCAGGCCGACATGGAAGACATTGCATTCTAAATATATGTGCTATATTACATGAAAATAAAGTCGGAACATGTTTTGAAAAATATTGTCCTGGTGTCGTAATCGAACCCGCGTCCTCCGCAATCCGTGGAGATGCCTATGACAAGGACATATGACGGTTAAACAGACTTTAAAGATTGAGTAGCTTGGACAGTTGTTTAATCTACTGTATTGTGTACGCTTCCCGCAGGCTACCACACGGTGCTCAAGACCAGCTACGACTACTACTCCGCCCTACGAGGCGCCCGCTCAGTAGCGGCCAACCTCACAGAGACCCTGAACCGGAACATGCGCCAAATGGGTCGCAACACCACAGTGAACGTGTTCCCCTATTCGGTGTTCTACGTGTTCTACGAGCAGTATCTCACCATGTGGCCGGACACGCTCAAGAGCATGGGCATATCGGTGCTGTCCATTTTCATCGTCACCTTCCTGCTGATGGGCTTCGATCTGTTCTCGGCTTTGGTGAGTTTTCGAACAACGTTCAGTCGGGGACAAGAAATGTTTACTACCTTAAGGATCACAATTGCATGCACACATTTAGGTTTAAGTTCTAAATGTTTATTTTACAATAATTTTATTGACAACAGATTATCTTTTTTCTAATGATCTGACAATCAATCGCTCTTGGAAATGGACTCACAACTATCAAGGTTCGATATTAGAAAACCTTCTTTCGTAAAATTTTGCTCATGTCCAAATGACGTTGAATCAATAATTTATGATGAAATGTCATTTTAACAAATAAAGAAATGAGTTTCATCATCAAAAACCTCTGATAATCCTCTTTGTTATTCTGGTTGTGACACTTTGCGTAATAAGTAACTTGATATGGAATTTTTGACTTTAGTGAAAAAAATGTGCTAAAGAATCTAATTTCAGAACTCGTAAACATGTCTTACCGCGACCGCACACTACTTTACATTAAGTTCGTAAGTTCTATACTGGAGCGCGTGTCTAAGGCGGCTCTCACGGAATCTTTCTTATCAAATATGCCTAGGCAGAGAGAGGAGTCAGGGTGGCGGAGGTGAGTGTTGACTAGTTGTCAAGGGATCCCTTAAACCTACACTTGGGTTGCAAGTTCCAGGCGCTGCCACTGTCAGTGGCCCACTGACTTCCCTCTTAGCCACACTATGGACCCGGCACCTATTACATGGGACCTGACATAGTTGGCGAAACGTGGGTGCTAGTTCACCTCTGCCTACCTCTTCGGGGATATAGGCGTGATTAATGTATGTATAATATTACTATTACTATTGTATGTATCTTTTTTTCAGGTTGTGGTGATTACCATTACCATGATAGTCGTGAACCTCGGTGGGTTGATGTACTGGTGGAGCATCAGTCTTAACGCTGTATCGCTTGTTAATTTGGTAAGCACTATTTATAGAACACTGCTGACCTAATATTGTTTTACACTTATCACCCAGGGGTATAAAAAATAGCATCAAGCATGCGACCATTTCTGTTACGTGTTGTATACTTGTTAGAAAGAATGTAAACAAAGACGTTAGAATGAATATAAACAAAGATAATAAAACTCAGTAAAAATTTCAACAAATTATTTGTCTAATAGGCATCTCTGCCCGGATCGCAGAGGACGCGGGTTCGTTTCCCGCATCTTCGACAAATAATCATTCGATATTTTTCTGACTTTATTTTCTTCGTAATATCTTTTTCTCCCTGCCTAGTTTATTTGGGGTCGGCGCAGTGTGTTTCCTCTTCCATTCACGCTTGTCAGATGGAGTATAAATATGTATGTACATAAACTGCAATAATAAATAAATAAACTTGCTGACTGGGGTGGATGAGGGTGGAGCTAAAATAATAATAGATGGTATTACCCGGTTATAATAATAGTACAAGTAATAATAGTAATAGTACTAGTAGATAGTCTTGAGCTGTATAGTAGATACTCTGAGACTCAACTGATAATAATGTATTTATGTAAATAGACTCAGGGCCTGTTTCACAATCGACGGCTAAGTTCTGAATAGCTTAGGTACTTGGCAGATCGTTTGACAATTGTAATATGAAATTTATGTCAATCGAACTGCCAAGTATAGTCTGTACCATTTAACTTGTTTTATTTGGTAAACAATCTTGACACAACTTTAAAAAAAAATCACCCATTTAAAAATAAAATAATGAAAAAACTTAATAATCTATTACAATGAATCGTTGTTATAGACTGAAACCTATTGAATCTAGTAATCAGTTGATTTTTAATGGTGCATTTTCAATAAAAAGGTGTGCCAAGATTCTTCTTCTTCTCCCTGCCCTGTTCCCAGTCTATCTGAGGTCGGCGCAGTATGTTTGCTCTTCCATTCATATCGGTCAGACGTCATCAAGCCATCCACTCCCTTTTGATTCATATCATCCATCACACCGGAAAGGTGCTAGTGATGAATGAACGTATAGAAAAGAGACGGAAAGGACCATGTCGAGAGACCGATGAACAGAGAGAGAGAGTGATTGTAATGACAACATTGCTTACTAAAAAAGGACAAGTTAGATGGTAGAGACTATAAGCTATCCAGAACTTACCCGTCGATTGTGAAACAGGCCCTAAGCCGTAGAAAGAGCTGGCGATGCTGTGGATGGTGATGCTCTGTGACTCAACTCTATGGTGTTCCCCACAGGTGATGGCGGTGGGCATCGCGGTCGAGTTCTGCTCGCACCTGGTGCACTCGTTCAGCGCGGCCGGCGGCGGCGGCCGGGTCGCTCGCGCTGCTCACTCGCTCGCCACCATGGGCCTGAGCGTGCTGAGCGGCATCACGCTCACCAAGTTCGGCGGCATCATCGTGCTCGCGTTCGCCAAAAGCCAGATATTCCAGGTGATTATTCACGCTAGAAGTCTCGTATGCCAAAAAAGTGGTGTTCCACCCTAAGGCTAAATGGTCGCCTGCAGTTTAAAGAACAATAAAGATTTGTTTTGCTTGCACCTTGCTTGACAACATTGCTATCTTAAGATATTGACGACGGCAAGTTAATTAGTGTCTTGGTTGGCCGAGCGGTCAGGCACCTGCCCGGTTCGATTCCCGCATCAAGACCATAATTTTTCGAAATTCTTTTTCTAACCACCAAAATCTTTGAAGATATTGACGTTTGTCACGATATCGGTGTAATATTGAACCCCCCATTAAATTGGGCAATTATTTGTGCCCTTTCAGCAATGTTCAAGTTGGCAGGCATTGATGAAGATATTATACAGTTGAATAAAAACTCACACGGAAAATGTATCGTTTTTTCTGACGAAATAATCAGAAATTCCAAAATATATTTGTGAAAATGTCAATTGTCAGATTTCTTTTCAAAAATAATTTCGTTGTCTATTTAAATAGTTTGCATCTTTTTGATTAGAAACATTTAAATTTTCTTTGCAGTAATTAATGTCTTATTCCTTAAATAATAATGGTTAAGATAAGGTCATATATCTATGACGTATGAATACTTATCAATTAAGTTTACTTCATTGTGCATTGTGCTCTGTCAGCTATGGATAGTACGAACTTTGTGGTAATTGTCGATGACGCAAAGCAAAGTAAATCAAAAGCGGTACACCACTTTCTTGGCCGACCATCAAACCCTAAGAGCGGTTACGCACTACTTCCGAACCGAATCCGTTATCTAGAAAACTCGGACCGATTTCGGATATTGCTCCGCACTACTCCGATCTCCGATACAAATCCAAGCAATTCAGGAGCCATCTTTTGGAATACTTGATTTGACGGAAAGAAATCGGATGACGGAGATCGGATCTAGTGCGTAAGTTACCATAACTACTGCAGACCATATTTTCACGGATTCGGATTGGACGTAGTGACGTATTACAATTGCAAACTTTTTACAGATAAGTTACTGTATCACGCACACGTCGCTACTAAGTTGCAAGGTTTCAGTCACTTCTGTTATTTCTGCTGTCAAATAAACACGTGCGAAGGGCCTAACAAGGGGATATATTGAAAAAAAAAAAATGTCTAGTGGAGAGGCAGAGGTGTATTAAACACCCACTTTTCGCCAATTAGATTAGGTGCCATGTAAAATAGGTGGCGAGCCTATTGCCGTTTATCGGGCACGGAAATCGCAGTAAATTGCTAGATGGCACGAGAGGAACACCCGGTCTCTCAGACAAAAAGATCACAAATGGCAGGTTAATTCCGGTGGGCGAACCAATAGTTAAACCACGGAAGCTGCAGCAGCAGCTCTGCCGCGCTTGCGTAAAACGCAATATGTTCGATTTTTAGCGAAATTGAGTTATATACATATTTGAAATCAGAAAAACAAACTATAACTTTCCCAGACCATTTCATTATACTGAATATTCAAGTTTTTACATCAATAACCAACTCAGCTCCGGTCATACAAATGTACTAAGAAAAAAAACTTTATACGCGTTTTTCTCAGAAGTTGTAAAAAGGTAGATAATTCGTTTTTCGTAAGCGCGGATGAGCTGCAAGCAGAGTGTTCACGATTGACCTTCTCATTTGTACAGGTGTTCTACTTCCGAATGTACCTGGGCATCGTTCTTGTGGGCGCTGCGCACGGACTGATCTTCCTGCCAGTCATGCTCAGCTATATTGGTAAGTAGAAAGCTAATGTGGAAACAACATTATAGTAGATTATATACTAAGGGCGATAAAACAAATAATGTCTCAGATGGCAAGTGATAATATGCAACCTAACGCTTACTTTTTGTCGCCCGAGGTAAGATCATAGTTTTATGTCACCCCTGACCAGGAAGTGAGTTTTTCCGTACGCGTAGCGGGTGAAAATGTCCACTTTATGGTCAGGTGTGATATAAAATATCAAGTTCAAGACTTAAAATAAAACTAACAAATATTAAACATTTTCTCGTCGCAAAAATCGTGCAAATAATGAACTATGTTTTTGATCTGAAACGGAATAACAACAATATCAATTTATTAGGAGTATTTCAGATATGTTATGGATTTAATTGTCGTGTCAATTTGTATTACAAAAATGACTCGGGTATCTATCAGTTTGTTAGAAACAGTTATTCTGGTGTTGTAAATAAACACATAATTTTGCCAGTTATAACAACAACATAACAATACAATTGTTTATTTTTTTCACTAAGTTCAATGTAGTAGTTATTTAAAAAAAGTGAAGTTCATATTCATTTTCGTTTATTGCTATTCCACAATGTATAAAAGGTCTAAATAAAAGGTATAGTTCTTTGTGGACCCGGTGAATGATAACAGTGATGCTGTAATTTTGATTGATCTATGACTAGTTTTTGTCGAGAATCGACCATCGAATGTAGACTACATTTAAAAGAATATAATTTATTCGATTTTAATTTTAACATTATATAAATGTTAGAAAAATTAGTACAAAGATTTTAATATAATTATTAGTACAATAATTTTGAATATAATTTATGTATGATTGATAGGCTAATACAAAAATTATAACTTCAAATACTAAAAGTAAACACTTCAATTATTATTGGAATTTACATCACCCCACCACTTTGCACTTATTTTGTTCACAACCATTTTGCCACCAAATGCTCCTGAAAGCTTTGCATGCAATCGCATTTTAGTCTTATATTTGCACATGTTTTATTTTTTAGCTATTTCTTTTGTATATTGGACCTTTTCGTTTATTTTATTATTATTTTAAGCACAATTTTTTTTGTGTTCGTCCGAGCAGCGGTTTTTTTGTGTACTTATTTTTTAAAATTATTATAATTTAAGTCCATTCTGTTTAATTTCTTTATAACGTCGTCGGTCTAAACTCTGTACTTAATTGTTTTTTTAGTGATTGTTTTTTTGTGTTTTTTGTTTCGTCGTAAAATTTTTTTCGCTTTCGTTTCGCTCATACTAATTATTTCGACTTTACTAACGAGTGGAGGTAAGGATTTATGTACGCTTTATCGTGTGGGAAATGTAAACCACTTAGCATAGTTTACTAGTAAGAGGAAAAAAGAAAAACACTATCAATATGGGGCCGTTCAAGTATTACGTAAGCACCTAGGGGGAGTGGGGGGGGGTCTCTGTTTTGCTTATTTTGGATGACATGGGGGAGTAGGGGGGTCTAGATGATGATTACGTCATCGGTAGTTATTTTCTTTTTTACACTAATGGCAACCCTCACATTGTTTATGCGTGAAAACGAGACGCATTCTCGGGGATTCCCGCAAATAATGCAAATGTTAAAATATGCTTAGGCACTCGCTTTGAGAACCGATTAGGGGAATTACCGCGCACTTGTCTAATTAATGCATCTATGAGTATTGTTTTGTTTGGATAATAAACGTATTGTAAGCATTGAAAGTTATCATTTGTGTTACTGTTGATGCAATTAGCCAAATTTAAATGTTTTAATTATTTAAATATCTTATTAGAATGGCGTGTCATATAGACACTGTTCGAAAGTTTAAAAAATCTTACACAGGGACGTTAGTACCAAATGTACAAAAGTAAGTTAATTAAGTTTGGCGAAATTATAAATTACAAGCAAAGTCAAACAAGGAACTAGATATTATTGTATCTAAGAGAATTGAAGAAGAATTGTAAGAGGCGACTAAAAATAAATCCAATCTGCTTCTTCATAATCTTCCCATGGATATTCCTATTTTTAAAATGACAATATAAAAAAACATTTATAACTAAACATTTTTACGTAAGCATAAGGGGAGGGGGTAAGAGCTTTGCTTACTTTTGATGACAAGGGGGGCGGTAATAAATGGTAAGAAATCTGCTTACGTAATACTTGAACGGCCCCTATGTCGTAATTCATCTTCTTTATTTCAGCCGCCAGTCTGACTGTTACACATTAAAAAATCATATTTTAAAGTTGCTGATTTTCTGTGACAGAAGCATTTACTATTTGCTATTAATCTGGGTTACTAAACTATACTTTGATTTGGCGATATATTATGTGATAATTATTGTATTTAATTATTGATTTGTTAGTGTTATTTTCTTACATTATGGTTTACATGGCCCATGAATATAAATTGCTGTATTAGGCACATCATATGCTTTATTACATCATTACCCCAGTAGTCGAAAATGTGAAATAACTTAGATGATTGTACAATTTTAATTAAATTTTTTCATCGTAATATTTCGAGAAATCTAATTTTTTTCCAAAGTAAAAATTAAGAAGACTTAAAATTGTAACAAATTTCCCATTGATCCATCACAATCAATCTTAATTTTTTTCTAAATATAAAAAAATTAAGATGACTTTGAATTGTTCCTAAATTCCCATCGAACCGTCAGGCAGGTGATTCGAATCTGTTTTCCAGGTTCCCCAGTCAACAAACAGAAATTGGCCAATCAGATCCTGCGCGGGAAAGAGATGGGCGTAGCGGAGACCTCGCTCACACGAGTAAGAGACGGCACGGGCCATACATATGTCTATGTACATACCGAAAGACCACGCCTATAGCGTGCGCTTGAAACTAACGAGAATGACCTCTAACTGGTAATTCACAAGAACTAAGGTCGTAATTTGGGCGATATTGTAACTAATTTTGATACTATTCTATTGCCCCATGAGTAATGCGACTGTTATGAGAATGATGTACTACCGGCGTGTATATATTTACATCTCTTTCACTATTTGTAGTGTTAAAAAGAGTTTTATATAGCACAGATAAAATTTGTATTATGATCATCCCAAAAGACGCTAACGAATATTGTGTTAACTTCCTGGTTCATTCTCGTTAAATTTTCTTCACTAACGCCATTGAAACGGATAATAACTGCTAAGTGGTATGTTTAAGTAACACCAGTTATTATTAGTTAGTTGTCATTATAGATGGCAACGATATAGCATAGTGGGGAGGCTCCTAGCAGGGTTCCGAGGTTTATAAATACATTGTGATATAAAAAATATTATTATTAATCTTTGGACAACCTCAAAAATGTAGTATTTTCATAAGGTAATTCAAAGAAATTAAACCTCGCAAATTGATTGTTACAAACAAAAATTAGTACAAAGATTTTGGTGGTTAGAAAAAGAATTTCGAAAAATTATGACACTCCAAGTGTCTTGGGTGGCCGAGCGGTCAGGCCCGGATAGCAGCGGACGCGGGTTCGATTCCCGCCTCAAGATCATAATTTTTCGAAATTCTTTTTCTAACTACCAAAATCTTTGTACTAATTTTTCTAACATTTATTTAATGTTAAAATTAAAAATCGAATAGTAAACAAAAATTAGTTATAAAAGCCCTATGCGCTAAGAAGCCTGCCCAATTCGTTTGGTGTTCACGCACTAGACTCGGGTGTTGCCATATGTAGCATAACTTAGTCCTTCGTAGTGCAATAATGATTATATAACTAACACATTTTATTTATGTAGTTGTGCTAACTGTGTAACGAACTCGTGATTAATGCATGAGCACCAACCAGCTACCTTGTTGAGGCGATAAAAATTTAATTTAACATAATTTGTTGCTTCCCTAAAATATAGTTAAATGTGGCTTTATGAGATAAATTCTTTTGCGTTCTCATTATGATTCTTTTCCGTTTTGATACTTTATATTTAAAATGATTTAATTGAATTAAAATAATCTATGTTCTTTGTTGTATTAAATTATTAACGCCTCAAAGCAATGTACAGTCAACAGCACATCAGGCTACCACATAATGACAAGTTTTCTCAATTGACTTTGTGCCTTACTACAAACAAGTTAAGGTTGACAATCAATTGAAGAAATTTGACAGTTTGGATAGTCCTAAAGTGCCGTTGATTTTACTTCAAATATGAGCGAGTTTTGTGTTGTAAACACTTTTGTGCGTGCTTCTATCCACTGAATCTCGCTAGTGGCCAAGGGAATTTGGTTTATACCTCCCATATAATGTAAAACGCATTTAATGTTTGAGAATTGCAATCGCCGACGGCATTAAACGCCTAAATAGTATAAAGTAATAATATGCCTTGTATCTACCTACTACTATTACCGGAGAATATTTCAGTCATCATTATTGTTGAATTTGGATAGTGATTCTTATAATGGTTACTTATAAATTGATTTTGAAACAAGAATGGCTTAATAAAACCTTTATTGTTTTGTTTATGGTAGTTTTTGCATAATAGTTTTGGCAACACCCATCGCCTTTTTACCATAAGGTCATTAACAATGATGGGCGAATTCAGAATACATTTTGGCACTTGGAAACTATTTTAAATAGTTGATCTATGTCCATGGTCTAGGATATAAACATATTAGTTCTTTATAATCGTGTTGCACGTCGCTCTTTGCAGTTCATCTAAAGACAAGGTTTCTAACCAAATTGGTTGGTTTTGGGACACCCTATTTCTGTATAATTATAATATTAATTAGTATCACGAATATTTGCATGTACCGATCGTGACGTGTGTAGATGTGAGGCGATCATTCCTATGATATTTTCGAATTTAAATTATTATTTTATTTTTATTTATTAACGTTACCTTTTGTCGTGTGTGGACGCTTTTGTCACTGCCTTTTATCGCACGTATTGATACTTAAGTAATAATTACTTACTCCAGTCCAGTACTTATTTACAGCTAGTTAAATTCGACACGAAGGCATGACAATTAGCTATGAATGGTGTAGTTTACATTGTAATTATATTTATCTTTGCTATAATATAATATATAATCGTGAAAGATAAAATGTACCACTAATTATTATGTGAAACGTATTTTGCATTAGACAAAATACATATTGGATATTCAAATAAAGTTTATTTATTTTGTGCGAATGATAGTGTTAGCTTATATTTAATCTTTGTAATATTAGTATTAGGATTCGGCAAGGAAAAGGCTTGATTGAGTTTTATTTACGGGTATAAATTTAAGATATCTATGGACACCTCAAGTAGTATTTCAGCTTTTATTCGGGTGCGGAGGCAAAGGAGACCCCACTCTACTTTTTTATATTTATTGCACACTGGTGGAAGGTCACGCATGTTCTCGGTGGAAGTAGAGATAAAACACATCAAGTCTCTTTCTGCGCTACACAAACTTTAATTTAGTTGTATGTACCGCTCTGCACATTGTATTATTTTTATTTTTTTATTTTTCCTCCAACTTTACTAACGGTATGGGTACGAAACTAGAATACTAATTTCTGGTGTCAGGTTCTATGGCCGGTGTCGGTTGTCCATCTCCGACAGTTAAATATGAATCATATACAAGGGACACTCTCTTGCAGGTACATCTGTAGAACCACCAGAAAGCCATAGGAACAAATCTTATTTTCATGTATAGCTGTATTTTTTATTTGTATAATTTTCTGTATTATTCTTTGTGATTTATCAAAGAGATTTTATTTTTTAGTAAGCGCCCTCTATGTTCCTATTAAAGTTAATTTTTAATAATAAATTGAATGCAATCAAATTGTGCTCTAGTGAATTTGTACAGTATACAATAGTCAGTTGTAATGAATACTACAGGGTGGCATCGAAACCAATCGGCAAATTTTAACGGTAGGTTCTATTATCGACACTTAAATATAATAACGAACGTTTAGTAAAATATCTAAAAATCCTTTAAAAAAAGACGCTTATTCTGACTCTGAACGTATAAATAAATTTACTTCATAAAATCTGTAGGTAAAGAAAATGCTTTTCCATTTTTGTTCACGATTGTAATAAAAGTCATTTATAATTTTCTCTTACTTATTAAGAAGTCGAAAGCCGGCCCCTTGCAATGAAAAGTATTTAAATGATGCATTTGATGCAAGTGTCAACAAAATGGCGAATTCCTGCCAGTTGCCGTTTGACCGCCACCGTAACCTTACGCATTATCACTGCAATAAACCTTAATATTTTTCTTTCTTTCTTTCTTCTTTTTTCCTTAATAGTTGTGATATCGGATGGCAGTGACTAAGCCTACGAGTTTAGTGTATGGTCATTAATTATACCGTTTAATAATCTATTTTTACAAAATAATCCACAAAGTTTTAATTGAAAGCGAATAATATGATGCGGACAGTAACATTTTCATTTTCAAGTAATGTAGCTTTCAAAATATTGATTGATTAATTATTAATAATATTGATGAATTCGCAACCGTTGGCCATCATGGTTTTTCATCAGGCATATTGTGCTCAAACGCTCAGCTTATTAAATGTAAAAAAAAAAAAAACATTTTCCCTTAAAGATTGTCGAATGATTTCAATGTCACCCTGTAGTATGACCCACTATCACAATCTCTGGAATCTCCTACTTAAAATTAGTACTTAATTTAGAGGGAAATGTATATTTTTATCCAAAGGCAGCGGCTTAGAGTTATATGTACCGGACGACACTACTTACTTTAATGTATTAGCAATAAATTGTTTTTTTTTTAATTTTATTTCGTTTAATTTTTTAGTTGTAGAGCACCCATGTATCAGATCAGCACCGATCAGTGTGGCCAGGTATGCTCACTGCATGCATTACTAGTAACTACTATTGGCTTCATAATTAATCATTATTAATGCTACCATCTCATTAACATTTTATAATAAGTTGTCACAAAGGTCCAATGTACAATGTAGTTATGGTTAAGCAAATGGCCAAAAATTAAGACTAATAAAAATTTCTTTTTTGCCGGTGACAGGAGCTTCTGAGTCCGACTCAAATGGAAGTAAGGATATAATTTATAAAATCACATTACTGCATATTAAGCAATCAATAGATTTGTCAATATCACAACCACTAAAATGACAGACAAGTTGCACGAGTAGACAAACTGGGTTAAAAAAATGGAAAAATGTTTGATAACTTGTTGAATTGTGCTTCTGACCGTTCAAGGGTCGATTAAATGTCACTGGGCACTGGTGTTGCCATACACGCGTACAGCACGTTGCGTAGAAAAAATATTTTTCATATTAATGGTGTACAACTTACAATTTGCACGGTCTATGTTTACTTGTAGGAGTCCCGAGTTTTGGTTAAGGTAATAAAAATGGTTCTGTATTAAAAAAGGCCTTATATAAACAAAATTAATTCATCGTAAATAATTTTGTATGGATTGACCCTTACGCACTTATATCGAAGTAATGGACAATGAGTCATAAAATCGTGTCTAGTGAGAATTTGATGATATTTTTTTATGGAATTTACAATTCCCATTTGTAAACTTTAAGTGATAAATAAGACTTCAAATTTTTTGAAAAAAATATTATTTTTTTTGCAATTAAACTGTTCTCACCAAGCACTATCTCTTACAAGTCGACAAACGGCTGTAAAAACAGCAAACGTTTATGGTGCAGCAGATTAATAAAAAAACTTTAGTTTTTGAAAATAAATCCCAGTCTTTATTAATTAGATTGTAAAGTACAATTCAACACTAAAATCAGTAGTACCGTGCACTTCTGCAAGTAGTAAGATTTGCATTTGCGTTGTGAAGTCTTAGTTTAGGCAATAGGCTAGAAAAAGGGTCTTCTTGGATACACACTGACCAACAGGTTATAGAAGCATAGTATGGGAGCTTGATATTTGGTAGCAAGCATGATACCAAAGTATGGGTAATATCGGCTTGACAGCGAACAGAAAATTTAATTCAGGGTCAATAGTTAGTAGCTAGTGCCAAAAAAAAACACTGAACAAACTTAGATAATTTGATTAAATAATCAATGGCCAATATTTCCTGTCATAAACATTAGCCATTTTTAGTTGTGTACTACAATATTATCATTATAAAAACAGAAATCGTGAAAATTTCATCATAATTGCTTGTGAGAGATTTAACACACAAAAGCAACAATCAGGATTTTGGCCTAGGCTTTTTTCTGTGTATTTTCTGGACCTATCGTCTATCGTCCTATTTAAAATTAAATTCTTCTGAGTTGCCATAGTAGAAAATTCTGTGAAAACTGTCGAATGTTTCATCACATGTGATCCCTTTGCATGGTTCTCCCGAAGGCTTTGAATATGGATAGATGCTATGCATGATACGATCATTAACATTAAATCACCTTCTATTATTACTGTTCTAATATAATACTAAAGTTCGAATAGAGTAGCACTACGCTATGGCTAAAAGTATGCTCATTTTTCTTTATAATAAGAATTGTGATAGAAAAAGCCAGTGGGTAGATCTTGTTTTTAGAAAACGCTATTCACTGTCCATGTAAAAGAAGTGTATTTATGGCTGAATTCACTTGTAATAAAGATGGTATACTTATTTGCACATGTACAAGGTAACAATTATGGGGTTTATGTTGGTTCATCGCTAGTACTGGGGAGATTTCTGGGCTAGCGCGCTCGGCCTGCTATCGCGGAAACCGTTGGTCCTCTACGCGGGTGTGCGGGGATGTTCTGTGGATGTTCTCAACATCCCCATATTATCCATACATAGAGAAGGCCTATATCCCATCAGCGAGGACAGAAACAATCGAATCTCGTCAAAAAATAAAATATATCAAATTCTCAATGTCACGCCGATCGAATAGAGGATATTTGATAGTTTTGTACAGCCTGTCTGACGCGAGCTATTGACTCTACCTACCTATATTAGTTCTCTAAATTTGAAAGTAATCACTATTTGCTAAAATCAATTATCATCATGAATCTTTAGTCAAAATTGATTGTTAATAGCACATAAGTAAAATGAACACGTTTGTTAACATTATACCGTGTACTGACGCCATAGCAGGTCCTCCATGCTGGCCTGGGAGCTAAAAAATAGCAGAATAGGCCAGCCCCGACCCATCCCATGGGTGTCGTAAAAGTCGACTCAGGGAGATTGCCCGGTGTAGAACCGTAAGCACCTTGGGGCACGCGAATCCAACAACAGCATACCCAAAGAGGGCTGGTGTCAGGCAGGCGGCCGGCTGTAAAACTCTTTCCGTTCATCGGTCTCTCGACATGGTCCGTTCCGTCTCTTTTCTATACATTCATTCATCACTAGCACCTTTACGGTGTGGTGGATGATATGAATCAAAAGGGAGTGTATGGCTTGATGACGTCTGACCAATATGATTGGAAGAGGAAACATACTGCGCCGACCCCAGATAGACTGGGAACAGGGCAGGGAGAAGAAGGAACTGACGGCATAGCAGGGTGCAATTAATCTCCCGCGGATGTCGTGCAAGACTAGTAAGGATTAAGACAGCAATGAGTAACAGGCAGCAATGTTCCTCTTATACCACCTAGCAATATACTGCGATTAACATACCCGATAGATGGCAAAGACGCGGCTCCTGTTACCTAGGACTTAACATAATTAGCTAAACGTGGGTGTTGATTCATCTCTGCCTATCTTCAGGGATAAGGGGCAGCAGCTTCCTGTTATACCATACCACCTAGTACAATATACTGCGTTTAGCGTGTCCGACAGATGACTGACATTGACGAAACGTGGATGCTAGTTCACCTCTGCCTACCCGTTGGGTATACAAAGGCGGATTTGTGCCTGTGTGTATATATGTACATATATGATGAAAGCGAAATTGTCCCCTAGGCATAACCCGACGTCGGGGGCGTTGGCGCGTCTCCCGGGGCGGCACCACCTACGGCAGTCTAGGCACCACGCCTGCCGAGCCTCGCGCCTCCTCCAGCGGGACGGTCAACGGCCTCACCGAAGACATGTGAGCCTTTTGCCACCGTGGACTTATTGCGATCCAGTGCTATAGTCCGACAACTTCGTGCGCGACCCTCCTGCTGTACGAGACGTTGGCGGGGACGGGGAACAGGAGATGCTAGGGGGCGAGGCGAGGAACGAGTTTTCCCTCCTCCACGCATCACCCACCCCCGCCCCGCCCCCGCCATCGGCCCTCATACCGCAGGAGGGTCGCACGCGAACTTGTGAGACTATAATCGCGACAAGCTCGCGAAGGACCCCTATATAGTGTTAGTACAGTTCTCATATCGGTGACAGTGCGACCAATTTTATTGTTTCATTTTACACCATGGACTTTTGCAATCCAGTCCTAACTGCGAAGGACACCTAGTGTTAGTTTTGTACTCATATCGGTAACAGTGCGACCAATGTTATTAATTTGTTTTATTAGGAGCAATAAGTTAGGCTGTGTCGCTTTGCGGTTGTGAATGTAACCTGTCTGTCCGTGCAGTAGGCCTAGCACGGGACGTGGACAAAATCTCCTCGGGCAAAAGAAAATATTTTCCTCTCGCTCCAACTCCCACTAAGTCCCGAGACAAAAAAATTGTCAAGTGGTGGAGAGAGATTTTGTCCACGTGCTAGGCCTGCAATGCTTTTGATGTAATTTTTAGAAACTAGCAAACGTATGCTTATGGTCTTCAAAGCAGTCGATTTTGATAGCGCGATACTGCGGTGATGGAGGGGACTTGAGTCTTTTGAGTTCTTTTTTGAACTACTAGACTCTTTTTACGACTGAACTCGTAAGCTCTTGAAGTAGCTATAGTTTACTTAAAGAGATTTTTAAGACACGAGTTCATTGCTAGCTAGTAAGTAATAAGGTTACAAACTTAAGTGCCTATTTATTGGTCATAAATCGACCACAGACGTCGATTTTTTTGAAGTGTTTCTGTATCTTTATTAAATCTCAGTTCATTGAGTCGAGTCATTTTGCATTAGGAGTTATTACAAAGGCTCATTTTAGTCTCGCAAGTTCCAAAAGGACTCATCTCGTTCATTCTGGAGCTTGCAAGAATAAAATGTGTCTTTGAATTGGGACTTAAAGTCTTGACCAACACTAGCTGTGATTGCGTTGCTCAGTTTCAGAAATACTTAGAGCTATTTTGAGTTCTATTTCTTATGCAAATTAAATGTTATTTCTCAATCATTGGCATTAGGCAACCTCCGCGCGTTTGCACTACTGTTTTTATAGTGATGCGCCCGCGCATACTTGTCATGTGCCTGTTTGCGAACCTAATATGACTTTTTGCGGGTTTGTAATAAAGTTGACAATTGTAAATTTACGATATTCCGCAACGTATGTGTGAATTAATTAAGTATATACGACCGAATTTGATTTATTATAATATGTATTATGTAGGTTTTGATAGTTTCGATTCAGTACGTACTATATTGTGTATCATTTTTAATAATGATGAAACAAAATCGCTTTGAAATATGATCGAAGAAACTATTAAGCATATTTAGACGGAACTAAATTGGAATTGTTGCAATGTTATTTAGAAATAACACTGTTAGACGATCCACTGTTAAACATAGAAAATAGCGACGTAATAGCATGTTTTGCTAAAGTCATTGTGTTCACAACCGTAAAGTTATGTGGTAGTGACTTTTTATAGGAGACGTGAGCGCAGTTAGTGCGAAAACATTTTTTAATATTATAAGAAGGTATACATAGAAAAATAATGTCAGTAGTCGGTTATCTTTGAATTTAAGTAGAATAATTTCAGTACCATAAAATGATACAGTTATCCGTCTCAACTGCGCTGACCTTGAGAACACATTAGTGGTTTTAATCCCCAAATTGTAGGGAACAGGGAAAAGATTTTTGTATCAAAACGTTGTAGTAAAAAAAAGTTTTACTAGTTTTACTCATAATATGGATTCCGTGGCTCTATTTGCACTGAAGGCGGTCGTTAATTTCAAAAGTTAACGCACCAACGCCATCTAGTGACGGTTGCAAAAAGTTGTAGCTACAGTTGTTTAAAACTGCAATTTATTGGTTTGTTGAATAGGGGCCTAAGAATTCTATTATAAGATCTTATTATTAAAGATGAACAATTATCTGTAATAATGGTTGCAAATGATATTTTAGTTTATTCAAATACAAAGATATTGGTGGTTAGAAAAAGAATTTCGAAAAATGATGGTCTTGATGCGGGAATCGAACCCGCGTCCGCTGCTATCCGGGCAGGTGCCTGACCGCTCGGCCAACCTACAACCACCAAAATCTTTGTACTCATTTTTCTAACATTTATATAATGTTAAAATTAAAATCGAATAGTTTATTCAAATATTTAAAAAAATATTTCATCAAAGTATGTATTTATAAATTGTCGCTGTTATAGCTAATTAGGTTAGCGTGCTTCTACAACATCTAGGATTTAATTTGAACCAATACTAACACAATAAATAATCTTTATAGTAAAAGTATACTTGACGTGCAAATAGAATCACAGAAGTAAAATTTAGAAGTTAAGATTTATTGTTATTGCCAAAAAGCTTCGAAGCTAAAAGTTCATTTATCGACGTTATGGCATAAGTGAAAAAGGTTGAAAGCATAAAGGCTCAAGTTATTGTAATATCTCGAGACTTGATTGTTATTACTAATGTTTTAAAGTCGATAATCGCATAGAGGACATTGGCAGAGGTGCAATGCCTGCGCAGAAATCAAATATTGCAAGGCAGGGCAACAATGATAAATCTCTTGGCAGTGAAAAAAACGGGTGTTCTCAATATATGAACAGCAGTGATTCAAATTGATGACCCCGTAATTAGTATTCGTATTATATAAATACGGTATGCTAATGATTTGAAGATTAGACACCAATCCAATAAAGAAATTAAAATATGTATAATAATTAATTGCTAACATCTAATTTTAATAATAATGTCTTGCCTGTTTATATGGGGCCTCGCGTAATAATGAGTCTAGTGTCTGAGAACGAATTACCTACTGATTGATATCGTGCTATAATAGTAATGCCAAGTGACTTATAAGATTTTGCATCGCATTAGTGTGCCTTCGCTGTGTCGCTCTACATGTCGCTTCTTAAATACAAAAAGAATAAACTCAAAATTACTACATTCCTGCAACAGCGAGTTTTATTGTCATAAATTTAGAACACACACTGTTTGTAAGTATTTTTTAGTTGCGTCTTTTTGTATTAAATAAACGATATGTAGGTTAGAGATAAACGTATCCACAGGGATAAATGCTTGCCGTCTCTTTTATTCGCTTGTGTTAAACGAATGAACTTGGAAGACTTTTGTCTCTAGGGGAGTAATCAAGAGATCTTAAAACATCCGGTTGAATCGGTGATGGAAGCGAGACGCAACATACGCAGCGTATAGCGGCGTTTCACTCCCAACTACTGATTTTGAATAGTAACCACTATTCACTCCCCCAACTCGGGCCACGTAGAGAACAGTATAGCAATTCATTTGTGTGGCTTTTTGGCATTATGTTAACTAGAATTTATATAACAGTTATTGATAGTAGAATATTATGTTTCATTGTACGATCGATTTCAATTAATTGTTATCAATGTTTTGCTAAAGGAGTTTGAGACAGCATAAGACTTTTTGTCTATCCTTTTCTCACGAGTTTTATATTGGTGAACCATGTTGTGAACATGTTCTTCAAAGGTTGAAAGTGACCTTTGACCAAAGGTTATTTATTTAAATCATTGCACTAAAATTAATCAATTTTATAGATTGAGCTTTGTGTAAAATCTATACTTAAATATCGGCAAATTAAATTCATCCGAAAATATTTATTACATGATTAATCGAAAGTAATTAATAACCTGTTTTTTATTTATGGATAGTATTACCTTTAGATAACAGCAGATTAGCAGTTGAAATGCAAAGCTGTTAAGTATATTCAGTGGGGTGTCCCTTATTTTTCAAAGTATTTATTTTCTAATGCATTGGTCTTAGTTTTGTTCCTTTGCTTCTAAAACACTCGGAAATTTTTTTTTACCTCATTCGGAGGACGATAACCTGTGCCGACTTGCACCGAATCATGTTCATACAAGTTGCGCGGAAGTAGCGGCGCGCACTCGCGGTATTTGTCATTTGTTTTTAGTTATTCTCGTGATTAACACGTATTGTTTGACATTTAAAAGATGGCGGTGGAATTAAGAAGCAATAAAAAAAGTATTTTCTTAGTTGGTGACGTAAATTATCAAATAACAGGCGCAAAGTTACCGTCTAACCGGCAAGTTCTTGCAGTACTTTTTTTTAACATTCGTGAAGTTAAATTGACTGTTAGTGAAAGCGCGAATCTCGCCATTCGAGAGTGTATTATATTTTGGGAAAAAGCTAGAATCCCTACCAGAGCTATACCTAACTGTGTAAAAAAACTTGTGGATCTTCACCACGCTTGGAGGGAGTTGCAAAAAAATTCCAAAAAAAAACCACTTGTTTACAAGCGCCGTGAGGTGGACTTTCAAAATAATTTAGACAATTTGTTCGATATAGCGCACGCTGATGCTTTGGGTCTGATGAAAATAGAAGAAGATAAAATATTTTTACAAAGACAAAGAGAACCAGGCCGTCCAGGATGCTTAGCGGGTGTAGACAAAAAGTTAGCCGAAAAGGAAGAAAGGGCAAGAGAGAGAAAATTAAAAGAGAAGAAAAGACATGAGCAAATGTGTTTCGCGAGTTTATCGTCATCTCTTACTACACAAGATTTTATACAAACGCAAGGACATTCCGATCAATATAACAGCTCTGATGAAAGCCTCGAGGAACCCTTGCCAACCACCTCTCAAACGATTTCTAACGAAACTACTACAAAAAGAGGAAGGAAAAACTTTATCACGCCTAAATTAGTTGCAGCTTTAGATAGGTGTCAATTAAGCATAAGGGATTCTGTCTATATACTTCATGCTGTAGTAGAAGCGCTAGACCTTAGCTGTGATGATTTCCCGATAAACAAATCGTCCATTCAACGCATTCGCACACAGAGTAGAAAAGATAGAGCGGAATCTATAAAATCAGATTTTCAGAATAATATGCCTGAAATGGTGACCGTTCACTGGGATGGGAAATTATTACCTGGACTGGACGTGAGAAGTTCTAAAGAAGAACGCCTGCCAATTCTAATTTCATTTGGAGAAAAGGAACAACTGCTGGCTGTACCCAAACTGGAGAGCTCTTCCGGCGAGGATCAAGCTAAAGCTGTGTTAAACGCACTTTATGACTGGAACCTCGATGACAAAGTACAAATAATGTGTTGTGACACAACTGCGTCTAATACAGGGCGATTGAAAGGAGCTTGTGTACTTTTGGAACAAAGACTAGACAGGGAATTACTACTCTTTGCTTGCCGCCATCACGTTTACGAACTGGTTTTAAAATGTGTGTTTGAAACAAAAATCCATCAAGTCACTAGTAGCCCTGATATCCCAATGTTCAAAAAGTTTAGAGACAACTGGAAAACTATTAATCCTGCTGCTATTGAAACATACACCGATATCGTCAAACAACATTTTTGTAATACAACAATAGAAGAACTGTTGACATTTTATAATCAAGAACTACAAAAAACCATTGTACGTGACGATTATCGTGAACTGATTGAACTATATATTATTTTCTTAGGAGGAGATAATGAGAAAAAATTTAAAATCAGACCTCCTGGAGCGATGCATCAAGCAAGGTGGATGGCTAGAGCTATTTACTCTTTAAAAATATGTTTGTTGCATTCCCAGTTCAAAATTAGCGCCAAGGATAAGCGAGCACTTCAAGACGTTTGTTTATTCATTGCGGTTATATATGTAAAACCATGGCTTGGATGTAGTCTGGCGGTGAAGGCACCAAATCAAGATTTGTGCTTTTTAAAGAGGCTTAAGGAATATGAAATTGTTGACAAATTGATCTCCAAAGCAGCCCTGAGCAAGTTTAGTCAACATCTTTGGTACTTGTCAGAAGAAATTGCCGTTTTATCACTCTTTGATGATGAAGTTAATGCACAAACCAAGCGAAACATTGTAGTGAACTTACAAAGAGAGAGTTTGTATGATTCTAGGAAGAGATACATTCCATCGAAAGAAGATATGTCTGATTTTTTGTATGGTAAGTAGGACTACATAGTTTTTTTAATACTGTTTTCACTAAACTGATAATAATACTTATTTATTATTGCAGGAAAATTATTAAGTGATTTTGTGTCCATCAAAAGCACAAATATATTTTCTCGACTAAAAATTAATGAGAACTTCCTCCAGAGACCCGTTTCCACATGGGACGAAGATGTTGCCTATATAGAGGCAAAAAGAAAAGTTCTTTCTTTAAGGGCAGTTAATGATACAGCTGAAAGAGCTGTAAAACTAATGCAAGATTTTCATGGTTTGATCACTGCAAAGGAAGAACAAAAGCAATTTTTGCTACGCTGTGTGCAAGAGCATAGAAATCTGTATCCAGACTGTAAAAAAGAGACCCTCAAAGGAAAATATCCTGCCTGATCTGTAATTTTATCTTCTTTTAATAAATAGTTTTTTAATTATAAATATTTTGGCCGCTTATTTTGTACTGTTTATGATTTACTCCTTCTGTGTACTCCGTCTTTGTAGTAAAAGTTTATTATTATTATCATTATTTCAATTGATTTAGCTACATACAGGAAGGGTTAAAAACAGCAATTTTCAAAATCTTTAGAGCTCTGTCGGCACGGGTTAATGTTGACGTAGGAAGATAAAATTTTGTATTTAAGTAACTCTGGGTAGTTCAAAAAGAAATAATGGGTATGCATTTTGATATCCACAAAAATTTTTTTTCGATCATATAAGGGACACCCTAATATTCAGTCTGGTGGTTCTCAACCCTATTTTCTACAATATATCCTATATATCCAGCTAATATATCCAGCCCCCTATGCTGTCGTTACCATTTCCGGCTTCCTTCATGCAAAATGACATCTCAGTTTTCTTAATAGCATAAAATATAATTTAACATAGGAAATTATATGGATATTTTTTAATTTTAAACATCCAATTTTTAGTTACTTTAGCAAAGAGCTTTAATTCAGTTCACACTGAAGTACGGTTTATTATTTTAATATTATTTTTTAGGTATTATTTTATTACATAATACATTTAATGAATGTAGGTTACCTATGGACTGTATTATATTATTATGATAATTATTAGTAAAATATTTTGGTTTGCATGTGCCTTTAAAAAAAGTCAATTTGACGCTAAGCTTAGAGATGAATGTATATGTATTTAGGAAATCCTTGTTAGATTTTACAGTGCAGTAATATTGTCCAATCCAAAAATTAATTTAGTAATTAGATAATATGTGAGAAACCATTATTATTTTAATGCTCGAACCGCCCAAACACGAAATATTCTGATTTGATAACAAACTAGTACTACCATAGACACAAGTGTTTAATATTTATTGATTTATATTTACAAAATTGATTGCATACAAAAAAATATTATTTATTTAGAAGGTTTTGTAATAAGGGTTCAAATTTAGTGTTGGATTTTGTCAAATGTAGGCAAAATGTGATAAGTAAAATTTTTATTATTTATTAATAAAATATTATTTTATTTGAAACAGATTATATAAACATAATTTTAGACTTCAACTGTTAAACTATACCAGCTTACTAGCTTCTGTGTAGTTTTTAAAGTTGTTTGTTGACTAACTACTGTCTTTATACTGTAAAAAAAAATATAAAAGTAGAATTTTCCAGCATAATCATAATTTTATATATTTTATATAAAATACATAAAAATTAATTAATGCCTTAATATTAAGGGCAACTTGAATTATAGGGACTAGAAATTATACCTCTAATTAAAGAGTACTGAAAGTAGTCATTTAATTTCGTTTAAAGAATTTCACATGTTTAAGAGACTACTATGAAAATATTGGTCTGCTTAAAAATGTATTTGAATATTATTAAACTCACTTCTTTTTATTTTTTATATTTAAGACCCTGTCTGTCTTAGTCAAAACTTCTATTGTATAGTCAATAACAAATGGTTACGATTGGGTAAGAGTTTTGACTGTAAATTAATGATTTCTTAGATTATATACATGCTATAAATTGGTTAGGTAATTTGGGCTGTGGACTGTTAGTTACTTTTAAAGTGGGGACTTGCTTAATCAACAAATATTATCAAATATTATTATTATAATAATGAGGGTAGATAGAGTATTGAATTGTAGCCACGTACATAACGTTGCGCATCAAGTAACGCTAAACTGGACAATATACCAAGTTTAATAGGCTAAGCGTTTGACCATAATCTAGCCTGATTGAAAACCATGATAAGGCCTAAGATTGTACACGCTCGCCTAGAAGATGCCTGCTCACTCTGACCTTGAAGATGTCCAGATTATACTGTTCCGGGGAAGACCTCGGCAAAGAGTAACACTACTTGCAAATTGCTTTGTGCAAATAGGTGGAATTCTACGACATTGTTGCTTTATTTGAGTTTTTTTGTCATTCACATCTCTACTAATATCCGTCTCATGTAATTTAACAGGGACAGATAGGACCAGGCAAACTGAAATTAAGCAAATTTTAATGCCATGAGCATTTTTTTGTCCTTCTTTTCATTTTATAAATATAGTCTATTATATACAGTCTACCAGACTCTATTAACATTTTAGGAACCATGAATCTTGCTGCATACTTACTCTGAATCGTAAAATCATATTTTAGGGTTGCAGCTATTTTTATTAGTATAAAGGCTACATTTAAAATTGGTAACAAACATAATCGATCCACAGTACCTAAGTATAAATTATGGTATTACTTACCTCACTACAGAACTATTTTTAGAACTATATTTTATACATAATTATAAGCACGACTGTTCCATCTTTGAATCTGTTATAAAATATTTCTTTAATACTAATCAATACGTTAATTTTGTATTGTAAGAAACTATATCATCTGTAATCCTGGTACTAATGTTATTTCGTCACACACTCTAAAAGTACAACCTTTTGACCATGTCTATGTAAATATAGCAAACGTTTAAAATGTACGTTAATGGATAAGAAATGTGTAATTATAGTTTTAACTACTGACGTCAGATATTGAGTGTTGTATTATAACTGTGTAATAGCGTTTTTAATAAAACAGGTTCAAACGTAACCAAGTTTTTTTGTAAGTAGCACGAGTTTTGTGATTTATCTCAGATGGCTTAACAATCCGCACTGAGCCACAGTAGTCCGCCCCAGCCCGGCTAGCATGACCACCGAAACACGATAAGATATAGCCATTTATCGCTTTGAACGGTCAAAAATAATTGGATTTTTGAGAGTTTAAAGCTATAAATAGCTATATCTATAAGCTGTAGCCTTAAAGGCTTTATAATATAGCCATTTATCGCGTTGAACTGTCTAAAATCCAATGATTTTTAAAAGTGTGGGGAAATTAAAGGTACCGGTATATTTCAGATATTTTTTACACTTGCAATTTAAATGGGCTCACGAGTTAAGGGGCGATTTCAATTATATTTTCAAACATATTCAATGAAATTTCTAAACATTGGACAAAAAAATATAAATCAGAGGGCATTCAACATTTAACCTTGTAGCTGCAGTGATAGAAACATTTTCACATTACTTGGGCGAGAGCTGCGTGCGGGTGGCGGGACGGACGTCTGAGACTTTTTGGCGCCAGCTCTTAAATATATGCTGAAAAAAATCAATTAGCAAAAATAATTCTACTTATCCAGAAGGAGTATTTAAGTGAAACAGCAGTAGACTTTTTTAGTGAAGTTTTTATTAAAAAATTAAGTAAGGTATTTATATGTCAACAATAATATTTACAGATAGCGTGATTAAATCGCGGTGACTAGATTCATTTTGTATATATGAGCACAACAATCAACATCTCGCGTACTTTCCCCATAAGAGTCCACTAAACATAAGTTACTGCCTTTGTACGTAGGTAAGTAAATATATAAATAATAACTAGAAAATTAAAACCAGGTGGCTGGTTTGCTTTCGTTCGTTTCATATAAATTGAGATAATTATAATGATACCACTTGTATTACTAAATAAAGAAAACGATAAGGGGAATCAACATTCCAAAGTCACAAAAACATGAAAGATCACTCACAACAATTGAAACACCTTAAAAGTAATTAATTAATATATCACCGAGTAAATAACTGTAATAATAAAATAAATCAACAATAAATTAGAAAACTATAAGGAATAACAATATAATGAACATAAGTAGATAAGGTACATAACTAGCATTTTATTTAGAAACAAATCAATACATTTCCTCCATTGTGAAAACACGTTAATGTAGTCTGGACCGCATCGCGTATATTGTGTTTTATTTTGGAGACAGTATCGATGCTGTGATGTAGTATTTTTGTCGTCAAATTGTCGAGGTGGCGTGAAGTAATGGTAAAATTAGATCGAATCTAACGCGGCGTGACGTAGGCCGATGGATTTTCGTGACGGGCCGTAGGCCACGAACGAAAATAAAGCGGAGTGGTCGACGCGTTTGACCTTGTGAGGTGTCAATGTCGGCTGCAGGCTGGTCGATGCAAGCGCCTGTCTGAAGTGTGTTACAACTAGACATTGAAATAGGTGTTTCAGTCAAGAACCCCACGGCTGGAGTTCACCAACACTTAAACAGGCGATTATTATTTAAAGCTAGAGGTCACCAACGCTTAAACGGGCTATTATTGTTTAAACATCAGTTTTTGACATTTTACCGTATGGAAGAACTGTCAAAACTGACGGTTATCTTTTAATCGGTTGTTCTACATGTTTGAACTCTAGCCTAAACGTCGGTTTTTGAAATTTTATCGTATCGAAGGACTGTCGAAAACTGGTTAAATAATAATCGCTTGTTTTACGATTTGGTGAACTCGAGCCTATGCAGGGCTGCGATTAAAGCTCCAAGGGCCCGAAGAGGTGGTTCGCTGGGCTGGTCTCGCTGTCGTCGCCGAGGAACTGCGCGAACAACTCCTGGTACCTGGACAGCGTGAGGCCGCCTTTCCTTCGGTCGTCGTCCTAAAACAAGGAGAAAGGAGGGATATCTATTAATTTGCAACGCTACTTACTACAAGCGCGGGACGTGGAATAAATCTCTTTCCACTTCTTGACAGTGTTTTGCCGCGGGATTTAGAGCGAGAGGACAATATTTTCTTTTTGTATACATCCCGTGCTACGGCGGCTGGGCTATTCATCTATTTCTTAATCTCTCCCATGGGTTTCGTACAAGGACACCAAGGGTAAAGACAGCGATGAGTAATGGGCAGCAGCATTCCTCTAATACCTAGCTGTATGTTTCGTCTTCCGTTCAAATCGGTCAGACGGCAAGGAGCTATCCACTCCTTCTTAATTCATATTATATAATATCATCTATCTTCTTCTTCTTCCTGCCCTGTTCCCAGTCTATCTGGGGTCGGCGCAGTATGTTTCCTCTTCCATTCATATGTCAGACGTCATCAAGCCATCCACTCCCTTTTGATTCATATCATCCATCCCACCGTAAAGGTGCTAGTGATGAATGAATGTATAGAAAAGAGACGGAACGGACCATGTCGAGAGACCCATGAACGGAGAGAGTGATTAGAATGACAACATTCCAATCCATACTGCTCAAGGTTTTGGCTTAGGTTTTACAGCCGGCCGCCTGCCTGACACCAACCCTCCTTGGGTACGCTGTTGTTGGTGGTTTGCCCTCCACCATTCGGGTGCCCCAAGGTGCTTATTGGTCTACACCGGGCAATCTCCCTTAGTCGACTTTTACGACACCCATGGGATGAGTTGGGGCTGGCCTATTCTACGTTATTTGTTCGCTCCCAGGCCAGCATAGAAGGCTAATATCATCTATCACATCTAGAATTCCTATGACGAACCGTGATGAAAATGTAGAGAAACTGATATGAACGGAGATAATGATTGGGATGACAACATTCCAATATTACTGCACAAGATTTTGGCTGAATAATACGTTTCTATTATTAGAATTCAAACAATATTGTTACGAATTCTGTTATTTTTGATGCGGTATGATCTAAAAAAAAAACTTTGTTTTTTCTATTGCCGTACATACAATACCCAATGTACGAGCGAATGCCCAATGTACACAATGTATCTTCTCCTCAACAGAGTGAGGATGAGGGCTCTGATGGATGGGATAGACCGGGATAAAATTCTCTTGACAAACAAAATTTATAATGAATTTTAATATTTTTCGTATCTTTTTTGTTAAAACATATTATTACGCTTCGGAATCCACACTAGGTCGTAGATCCTGGATGCAACCACAGTCCAATCCAATCTGCACATGCCAGACTGGTGGATTATTAACTTATGACCTGTACTCCCTATTTTCTGCAATCTTTAGGGAATGCCTGTGCCCCAGCAGTTTCTGCTAATGATGGTGATTGCTAATCTGACTGAGGATATAGAAGATTCTAATAAAGAAGAGGATATACATGATTCTTTATAAAAGGGGAATAATCTTGCGTTCCGGGACCTAAATCAAGGCAGGCCATTAAAAGAAAAACTATTAAGATAATTTACCTACTATTTGGATATAATTAAGGTAAGAATAATTTTAAATTCTAAACTGTTTGATTTTATTTTTAACATTATATAAATGTTAGAAAAAAATAGTACAAAGATTTTGGTGGTTAGAAAAAAAAATCTAATTTCCATAGAAAAAAATAACTATAATTATTATATATACTATATAGGTATTTTATTGAGTTTCCATTGAGCTACAGACAACATGATTCCTGTTACGCTAAATAAACTTCACTGTTTTGAAGAAAACAATTAATTGCGAAATAGTCAATACACTGTGCGTACAACTTCAGCTCTTTGGATAAGGGCCAAGTGGGTAGCTCTCTTTTACGTTTTATTGATGTTTTTGCATTACTTTATTACTACTTACATAGATTTAGTTTTCTGTTTAATATTTCTGTAGATTTTTGTTACCGTGTTTATTATATATATTTTTTTAATGTGGGGTCAGTTGACTAAGCAAAAATAATAAAAATTATTATTATGTCAACTCATCCCGCGGTATATTGACTAAAGAGCCCTCAAGGGTCGAGCTGATAATCTTTTTGATAAAAATGCCATCTCCCGTTACGTTTAAAATAAGAATTTAACACTTTTGTTTACGACTGTACGGCTTTATAGCATTTAAAAAATTTTTGGTTGCGTGGAAAGAGATTGCTGCTTAGCAATGCCGGCTGTATGTAAATTGGAATTATATTTTTCAGTAACCTACAATAAAGTATATTGTTTAACCTAAAATATATTGTTTAATATTAATTTTTATACATACATACATAAATCACGCCCATCTCCCCGAAGGGGTAGGCAGAGGTGAAATAGCACCCGCACCCACCTAATTTTTTATAGGTAATTAAATTATTTTTGTCCCGTTTAGTTGGGAATAAGGAGACCTAATATAATTGCACTTAAAATGTAAAATAGCAAATTATAAATTATTATTTAACATATCTCTATATGGGAGCCAATTCTCGCCATAAACGAGATTATTTAGAATTCGAGTTTAAATTTCGAACCCTTATTTCGATTACTAATTCAAAATTAAATTTCGACCGCTGCCGACCACTCGAAGCTATTCGAACGGTTTTTTATCAAATTATATTGTTCTCGATTTGTCCAGAAGAAGCTTGACTTGATTACCAATCGAAAAAAATCGAATTCCAGCTTTATTACGAATCCTAAATTATTTCGATTGTGCGAGAATTGGCTCCCTGGACGAAATTGGCTCGGAATCGATCGAGATGGAGGGCTACGAAGAGGCCTATTATTATTATTACATACATACATACATACATAATTCACGCCAATATCCCCGAAGGGGTAGGCAGAGGTGAACTAACACCCACGCTTCGCCAATTAGGTTAGGTCCCATGTAATAGGTGGCGAGCCTATTGCCATCGGGCACAAAAGTCGCAGTACTTTGCTAGGTGGTAGGTATAAGATGAATGCTGCTGCCCATTCCTTATCACTGATTTATCCTTAGTCGCCTTGTACGACACCCACGGGAGAGATTTGGGGTGGTGACAATTGTATTCTACTCTGCCGTCACCACACGGTTATTATTATTATATTTATTTATTTCAAGTATCAATGAGTCACAGTGTGTTAGTAACAATTTTACTTATCCTATGTTAGTAGTAGTACACAGATAATATTAAAACAATTAAACTATGCCCAGCAGTGGCATCTTACATGCTAATAAAATAATCATCTCTATCAAATATTACAGACTTGACTTGCGTATGTCTGTTCTTAAAATTTTACAACCTCGGGATGGCTTAGAAAAATAAACCCAATTCGATCAGTCGGTGATTTAGTAGATAGATCTCTTGTTAAATGTCACGCACGAGTCTCGCTGACAGATCTTTATTGACTACCTTATTTATAATCTATAGTGGTATTATAAGATTTTATACTTATGACAATGTCAGTAGGGATCCATTCCTAATTTATTCACTAGCTAGACTCTAGTAAACTAAACCTAGAGTCTAGCATTTATAGAGTTTTGTTGTTTACTTTATAACTCAATAGCCGTGTGTGTGGTGACGGCAGAGTAGAATACAATTGTCACCACCCCAAATCTCTCCCGTGGGTGTCGTACAAGGCGACTAAGGATAAATCAGCGATGAGGAATGGGCAGCAGCGTTCCTCTTATATCACCTAAAAATAGTACTGCGACTTTTGTGCCCGATAAATGGCAATAGGCTCGCCATCTATTACATGGGACCTAACATAATTAGCTGAACGTGGGTGCTAGTTCACCTCTGCCTACCCCTTCGGGGATATAGGCGTGATTCATGTATGTATGTTATAACTCAATGCGTCTAGCGGTTTATTTAACGGAGTCTAATAGTAGTTACTACTCGACTCTACTGTATAGTTTTGGATGCACCTTGGGTTTGATTTTACTTCATTATCATCATCATCATCATCACCAGCCCTTTAATGTCCCTACTGCACAGATATCGATGGAAGAATATAGGAAAAATGGCCCATAACCCACACGGCCCAGTGCGTATATTGGTGGGTAACGACTGAAGACGCACCCAGGACCAACGGCTTAACGTGCCTCCCGAAGCACAGAGGTACTCGAGGTAATAAAAAAAATGACAACACTATTTTGTTATTAACTAAGTAATATGTTTTTGGTCACCCATCCAATGAGCAGCTGTTGCGAATTTGCTTGGCTTTGCAGGCCGAGGGTCGGTGTACTCACTCTAACTCCACCTATCGATTACTTTATGGGTTTATTTAGTAAAATGCCAGATATAATGGGTTCTTCATTGACATCAATTAGTAGAGTGGTGTGCCAAACTCACCTACGCGGCGCTTAGATATTGGTTTAGAACAGGGAATAGTTGCAATGTTATGTAGATTCGTCACCGGAGAACTGATTTGCTTTACGGAATCATCTCCTCCATTTGGAATGGAGATGCCATTTTTTAAAATTGTGGTATTTAATTTTTCTAACCTAACCCACCACGCTGGCCTAGTCCGGATTGGTGGGTATTAACGACTGCAGATGCAGCCGGGACCAACGGCTTAACGTGCCTTCCGAACCACGGAGGAACTAGAGATAATAAATTTTGGTCACCCATCCAATGACCGGCCTTAGCGAACATTGCTTAGTTTAGGTACGCAATCGTCGGCCGAGCGCGCTATGTCTCTGCGCTAGCGATCTACACTTTTTTTATGAAAGACAACGTCAACGAGCGGGGACCTAGGTCCCCGCTCTAAATTATAAGGCACAATCTAGATTTTGCCTTATAATTTATGTTTATATTTAATTTTTGTTTATCATTTTTAATGTCCTCTTTTTGCCAAATAAAGTTTAATTTAACCATGAATTCAATGTAAAATGTAGGTACTTACATTCAACAGTGAGGTGAAAGCGTCATCGATAACCTTGATGTCTTCCAGTACCATCCGTTGTATGCAGTCGTACCGGTATTCCTCGATGCCGATGACGCCATCGGAGTTGATGTCAATCATCCTGAAGTTGGACTCGATGAAGGCCTTCATGGCCTGAGGGAAATCGTCGTACTTCTTCCCCAGGCAGCTGTTCTTCACCGCCTGTTTGAACTCCTCCACTGTGATCATGCCGTCCTGTAATGTTCGGGATACGTGAATTTGCGAGGAAGAATTAGTCGTGTTTAAAACATTCCATTTGATTTACGCGACAAATATTGCTTTACAGTAATTTTTATCATCAAAAGTTGGAGGAGTTAATGAATTTCAAACCCCTTTATTATAAAACATGGACTAATTGATAAAATCTATTCATAAAAAACTCCATAGGAAGGATAAGTGACTTGTAGTCCCACTCATTACTGATCATCTATCTAATATGAAAGTAAATTCAGATTTGGGCATTCCTTCTTCTCTGTCTTTAGCGGATCCTAACTTCTTCAAACCTATCATGGTTTAAAATTGATGATAACTCTGTATTTCATTCTGCAAATAAAAGTGATAACATCATCTTTAAACCATTACTTATTCTTATTATTTATGGGGGGAAAAGGGTTAGGGCGTGAGAATGTGATGTGAAGTGTGTTGATTTTTTTACGGTAACCTGGTTCGGTTGGGTTAGAATAAAGTCATTTAATCAAAGTGGTAAGTTAACCATTCTAAGAAAATGTACAAAAAAATGGCTTCCGTTTTTTATTTTTCCGTTCTAAGAAAACATTAACTAAAGTGTTTTAGTAAACCTCAATGATTGAAATATAATGATGAAATATATGGTGTAAATGTACATACGTACATACATAAATCACGCCTATATCCCCAGCACCCACGCCTCGCCAGTAATGTTAGGTCCCATGTAATAGGTGGCAACCCTATTGCCATTTATCGGGCACAAAAGTCCCAGTAGGTACATAGCTAGATGGTATAGGGAGGAACGCTGCTGCCCATTCCTCATCACTGATTTATCCTTAGTCGCCTTGTACGACATCCACGGGAGAGATTTAGGGTGGTGACAATTGTATTCTACTCTGCCGTCACCACACGGCATCACGGTGTGAATGTAGACCTACAAATAGGTACACGACGCAAATTTATTTATTAAAAAGCCAATATTATATAAAAAAGCTTTCTATGTTAATTTTAGTAAATTGCAGTGTTCTTTTATAATGCCACCAATTAAACACATCGCCGCGGTAGAGGCAAACAACTCGTCAGTCTTTACGAAACTGTCAAATATTCACAATCGATTGTCAACCCAAAATTTGTTTAGGGTAAAGCACAAATCGATTCGAATATTTGACATATTATGATTGTGATAACTTAACGTGATGTTAGCTGTACCTACATTAAACACTTATCTATAATATTTAGCAGCGTTGCGAAGCTTTCTCGTAAGCGTCGGCACAATATTGTTAATTATATTGAAAGTTTAAGATTCTAACATGCTGGCCTGGGAGCGAAAGAGTAACAGAATTTACCAGCTCTACCCAACTCACCCCAGGGGTGACGTAAAAGTAGACTAAGGGAGATTTCCCATTTGTCACTCTTAGTTCCTCATGGAAGAATGTATGTGTAAATAGTAGAATGTTAAATATCCGTCTTGACAATTTTTACTGCAGATGCGATAACTTTGGTATGAGAGAGTAGAGAAAGGGGCCCCAAAGCGGGCATACTGCCTAAAACGGTCACTTTTGTGCGTAAAAATGTTTACATACATACGAGGGTAATCATTGCACTAGGGCAGGTACGGGACTTAATTGTTATTCTCACTTAAAACAGGAACATTATTAAACAGTTAGTGGTGTTACTGTCGCACTCAGAGACGTCAAATGAGTAAGTACTTATTTCAAAAAACTGTCAATCAAAACTAGACCTAATAGCGAATAGTTTAGAATTGTCATTTTTTGTATTAAGTAACTTACTTAGATAACCGTCAGTTTTTGACATTTTATCGCATGGAAGAACTGTCAAAATCTAACGATTATCTTTTAATCGCTCGATTTACGTGTTGGTGAACTCTCGCCTTAATAGAGTTAATCGACGTCTCCGAGTACGGCTATCAGCACTTTCCCGCGGTGCCGCAGCGCCTGCAAGCGTCTGAAGCCAAGCGCAAAGGTAAAGGGGGCTGTAACCGACATAGTCCGGGACCTTGTCGAAGTCCGCGAGCTGCGCGATCTCCTCCCAGAGGCTGAGCATGATATGTTGGTACTTCTGGAGGCGCGCGGCGCTGCAGTCGCCCTTTCCCTCCAGCACGCACGACCGCAGCGCCAGGCACTGGAAGTCGTGCGAGTCCAGGTAGCCGTTGTTGTCGATATCTGAAAAATTACCATCATCATCAGCCTTTATAATTACCTGTCCAGTGAGTCATATATGGCTCACGACTTAACATTGAAATAAATTCAGGAGTTACAGAGATATATGGCTCACGAGAAAACATTGAAATAAGTTTAGTAAGCCTAATCCCTAACTTTTTTTGACAGTTGAAAGTGATGATCACCGAACTATTATCATATATCTCTGGCCATATATCTACAGGAGTTACACGTGATCCCGTGTTACGTGTGTTCCCGCATTAAGACCATAATTTTTCGAAATTCTTTTTCTAACCACCAAAATCTTTGTAGTTACACGTGACTCATTTCTCTATACGATTTCGACTGATTTTGTGATTTGAACGTTATGCGATATATCTTTATATAATTCCATGGACGTGGGATATGCACTGAATTCGTTGTATGGGGACAGAGAAGTTGTTAACGTTCCGATGGCATCATCATCATATCTCCACTGCTGAGGCACAGGCCTTCCTATGGGTTGAATAATAAGATGCTTGAAGAACCAAAATATAGTGAGGAGTGTAAATACCACCATTTGTAGATTTTAACCAAAATATGAAGAGAATGGGCCATAGGCCACCACGATGGCCACCACGATGGCAGTGCGGATTGGTACCCACGGGGCCTTTTTAAGGATGGAAGAATAAGAATCTCGAAGGACCAAAATATGGTTAGGTGTGTAAATAGCCACCATTTGTAGATTTTAGCCAAAATATGAAGATAATGGGCCATAGCCCACCACGATGGCCCAGTGCGGAGCGGCGGTAGAACCCGAAATTCTCCGAGATTTTGTATTTTTGATATCATTATAGTTTTGATATGACTAAGTTAGCATGGGTATGTGTTCAGGTTGTGCGTTATTTATGTTACCCTACATGTTATATAAACCGGATTGTGGATGCTATTCCGTCATGCTAGTTAAAACAGAGATAATAATAATAATTTAAAAAGAAAATTTATTAAAACTATATTTCCTTCTCCTGAAAAAAAAATACAATTAAATAATTAGAGGATTTAACAATCAATTACTTTCAAATCGAATATACTTAGATAAATAAAGTTCGTTTGCGCTTTGTCTCTAATAAAATCTATTTTTGCAAGCAACAATGTTCATATTCTAATTGAATGTATGTATGTGGTGTCACAATGCATTTAAATAAAGGCACTGCACATACATTGTCTGCACAATTTTGAGGGCTCATTTCTTAAATTAAATTAAAACTTTGAATCGTCTTCGGCCCTTTAATGTCTGGCACAGGCTTTCTGTTTTATTTATTTATTATGATACCTGAGTGCAAGCATTACCTAATACATTGAATAAAATTTGGAAATAATCACATGCATACAAAGAAAATAAATAATTAGAATTAAGACAAATCATTTTCGTTATTATAAGTATTATTTGTTTTTTTTTTCCAAATATTTATACATACATTATTATCCATTAATATCCTTATTATCCATTAATCATCCATTAATATCGGTTAATTAGACACTAGACGTCATCAAGCCATCAACTCTATTTTTTATGCGATTACGAAACTTAAATGGGTTACAAATGTGATCCGACCGCACTAGAACAAATGAGACCTACTATTTTGACCAACCTTTAGGAACTATGTATATGACTGCAGCCTGGTTTCCGTGTGCGATAGCTAATCACCGATAGAATTCCATTAAAAACTTTGCCAATTAAAAAAACAAAGTTGTGTATTTCTTCTTATGTGACTGGCCGTCTATTTAAGTCGATGGTTGGAGGAAGGTCAGACATTTAATCTGTTAACATACTGCATGACCAATCGGATTGTCAATTAGGTAATAAAATAAATCGCGGAATACCTAGGTAATCTAGATTAGAGAGATTGAATCAAGTCGGGACTATCATTTTAAAAGTAGATTAAAATATGTAAAAAGTTTTCGGAGAATGATAGAGATGGCCTTTAATTTTGTTCAATTAAATTATGTCAAGGTTAGCAACATTCAGCAACACAAGCTTTAAGCAACATAGAACAAAAGGTTCCATCTCCCTGCACTGTTTCCTCGGGGTGGTTGCATTATATTTTCTCTTCGTCTCGACGTCATTATAAAGTCGGAATGAGGACATTGCGATCCATAGAACTCAAGGTAAAATGTTTTACCGTCGAGCGGCTGCCTGATACTAATCAAAGAGGTTCTTTGGATATGCTGTTGTTGATGGTTTGCCCTCCATCATTTCGAGCACACTCACATTTCGCCAACTTTATGATCACATCAAATAGGGAGCGATTCTATTGCCATCTATCCCAGTATTGGTCCCAGTATTGTATATCAGAAATCCTCCCGCCCATTAATCGATAGATACCTATAATGAATAACGATGTTCAATACATGTGAATAAATGAGAAAAACAATGTACAATAAGCGGCCTTATGGCGATTTTTTCCTTGACATTAGCGATTTCTTCAAAAGAACCTTTGGAAGGACAGGAAAGAAGTAGAACAATTTACATGCAATTGTATTCGCGGCAATCAGCAAATTCGATGACCAAAATAGAATTGACAGCGTGCAATCAATTGGTGTCGCGAAACTAATGATGATTTTAGAGTGGGCTAATTTTAGTTGGGGAGTTAGCGAGTTCCCATTTAGCCGCTATTTGTTAATAGGTGTGCGACATTGTCAAAGATTCAATCTTGATCTGATCAGTGTCGCAACCGTGTAAATTGGCGGGGCTTTTTGGCGGGAACAATGGGCGGTATTATTTTAATAGGGAGCGCATGCCAAGGGTCCTGTCGCAACAGCCAGCCGCGTCCAAGACTCGGGATTGTTATTGCTCGTAAGATTCGTCCGAAGATCGCTAATCTAATTAATAATAAAATATTAAAAGGTCTCGGAGGAGCTCGCTAGCGCAGTGGCACAGCGCGCTTGGCCTGCGATTGCGTAAACTAAGTAATTTTTCTAAGGCCGGTCATTGGATGGGTGACCAAAAATTTATTATCTCGAGTTCCTTTCGAGGCTACATCTGCAGTCGTTAGCACCCACCAACCCGCAGTGGGTCAGCGTGGTGGGTTATGGACCAATCTCCCTATATTCTTCCATCCATAGGGAAGGCCCGTGCCCCAGCAGTGGGGACATTAAGGGGCTGGTGATGATGATGATTAAAAGGTCTCTGCTCACTAGACCGTTCCGTCGCCTGCCATGCACGTGCCAGCAAAATATTCGACTCGAATGTAGTAAATTTCAGTGCCGGTACGCGATATCTATGGTCGGTGTCGGAACCTTCTAGTGGGCGTTGGTTCATAAAATGTATGAAAGAAATTTTATTGCATGTGCCGGTACGGTTACGGTCATGGTATGGTACGGTGTAGTCGACAAATGCCTTAAGTGTCCCGGAAGTGCACTTTTGAATTAGCTATTTATTTTCGGTAGTAATTAGGTACCTACCTAGAGACAGACAGGAATTTTAGCCTTGTTTGGCCGTCAGAGATTTTATAGGATTTAGTAAAATATGATAATGTCGATAAATAATTATTTTTATTAGAGTAGGTACCTAGTTAAATCTCTTGCGATAACATATTATTTCGATGAGTTTTGAGTTATGTCTCTTTGTATTAAGAAGCAAATCGTATAATTAAATTTTATTTAGAGCTTTAAAACACTGCACTATCACTGTTTCTTTAATTATTGACGACACTACTACCTAAATAATGAAAGTAAAACTTCCTCAATCATAGATCACAAAAAGGTAAATTACCTACAATACAATTAGACCAAATACTATAATTTAAAGATGTTGGCTCTGGTTTGTATCATTGGGTAGAAGTATCTACTAATTTAGTTTTTTCAACAGAAATAGCGGCAGTAGCATTTAATAGCAGCAACAGTTGTCTATTGAACTAATTAGACCGTTAATTATTGTTGGAGTTATACAGGTTCAAATAATTAATATTGCTTTTTATCCATTACTAACTGCCGCACTCAGAGACGTCAATTAACTTTTTATTGTCAAAAATTTTAATTCAAATCTAGACCATAGACCGACTAGTTTTGAATTGTCATTTTTTGACGTTAAGTATCCATTAACGTTATTTGACGTCTCTGAGTGCGGCAGTAAAACTTCGTTATCCGTCCATCCATCCGTCTGGCATCTGTATGTACAGTCAACGGCTCTTCAGACGACCCAAAACTGTCAAATTTCTTCAATCGATTGTCAACCTTATCTTGTTGGCAGTAGAGCCAAAAGTCGACTGAGAAAATTTAACATTTTGTGGTAGTCAGACGTGCTGTTGTCTATGTCTGGCTATCTCATAAAAGTTTCACAGATAATGTATTTCTGTAGCCACTATAATAACGAATACTAATAAACGGAATAAAATAAATACTAAAGAGGGCTCTCAGACAGCGGGCATAATAGTCTGCTTTTTTTACTACAGAATCCTTCGGGCGCGAGTCCGACTCGCACTTGGACGGTTTCATAATTTTACATTACTATAGGTGGCAATGGCAAGTAAATAAATGAATCATAATGACTGTATTGTGAATTCGCAATAATGTCGCGTAGGTACTGTCAGCATCATAAGTCGATTACCACTTTAGTCCACTGTCATACAAAGCTTAAGACAGCGAACCAAAGACAGCGAACGCATAGTAATAACGTACAAATTGTAACAAGATATTAAAGTGTTAGCCTACTTATGATTCTGTACTGCACTTCAATATCTATTTGTAACTATCTGACCCGGCATACGTTGTTATGCCATATAAATTATCCCGTGGCCACGGTTACGATTTGGTTGCTATGGTTACGTCAAATGTTTGACAGGAAAGCAGTTTACATGGGAAACTGAAATTGTTGTTTTAACTATTTTCCCTCGCAATTTTTTCATATTTTCTCACCTTTCCTGCCTTTCCTGGCCCAAGACAATCATTTCAAAATCAATTGTTTGAAAGAAGAAGAAAGTTTGAAATAAAACAATTTGTTTTGTATTATTGTTTTTAAGTACCTGTTTTTTCTCATGGTGTGCCAATAAATGTTTCCTATTCTATTCTGTTTTATTCTAATTAACGTTTAGAATGTTCTGAGTTGGTGCCAGAAATAATTATTTTCTCAACGCGATTTAAGACATAATAAGAGTACAATACAATTTAACAACCCATCCGGTAATAATACGATCAAAAGTTAAAAAAATCGTTTGCATCATAGATAGTTTTGTGAGTTTGTGAAAATGTAATAGCAGTTCTAGTTTGTCCGAAACTGACGTCATACATTTTGTATTCTATGAGTTCGATAGATTGGTTAGCCACTCGGCTATGGGGGCTGTTCACTCTGGCTTTGAAGATGTCCAGATTTTCATGATTATACTGGATTAAATATTATTTATTATGCAGACGTCTCTAAAACAACATTTAATCGTCTCAAAGTAACAGGATATCTTTAATAAACGCGGCGTTATCGCAAAACGTCGGCCGGAGTGATTTATTTCAGTCGAGATTTGCGTGCAGTCCAATCCAAGTATTTAGCGAGCGTGGAAATAGCTGCCCTGCATCGGTGTTAGCTAATTGACGACTATCAAGTACATAACTGTAATTTGTTTATTGAATATTTATTGGATTCCGCTACTTTCAGACAACACAGTTATTGTGGCGCGTTTAAATTTCTCCCAATGTAATACGGGACCATTTTTCAATATTGAGTTCAACACATTTATTGTTAATAAAGGATGTTTGATCATTTAATAATATTGTTCTCTTCGTTGCATAGAAATACTACAGTTTCTTTTGAATTTCTACTTTTAGGTGGAACTGATTTACTTTTGTCGGTTTGTTAAGGTTTTTGAACAAATTTTGAAGTACTTTAATTATAAGTAGGTATACCATAGGTACCTATTATTAATTATACAGTATATCGATCAATTCCACATAATTTTCGTTCGGGTCACTAACTGTCCAGGATTAAAACCTGTCAGGGCAAACCGCTGTCATAATGTTTCACTTTCCGCAAGCAAGTACGTTTTCTTGAATGCGTCTATCAAATCAATATTATTAAACAAATGCTTACTGCTGACCGTACTAACGGTGCTGTCTTTTTCAAGTAATTAAGGAAATTATTTAAAATTAGATTTTATTTTGAAAACATAAATGATATAAGGAATAGAGCGAACGTAGAATGGATGAAGTGGCGACAGGTCTCAGTAACAATATGTGACCCACGGAAAGCTTAAGCTTAAGGGGAAAATCTATAAGGCGGTCATTAGTAAATATTACGTAGACCTGTTGTCATGTATGGATTAGAGTGTTGGGCAATGAAGAAGACTGATGAAAGAAGAGTGCATGTAACAGAGATGCGTATGTTAAGATGGATGAGTGGTGTGACACGGAGAGAGACAAGATAAGGAATGAGTATATAAGGGGAAGTTTGAAAGTAGCGCCAGTGACTAAGAGGCTGCGGAGTGATAGACTTAGATGGTTTAGTCATGTCATGCGAAGAGATGAAAGCTATGTTGGCAGAAGAATGTTATGTATGAACGTGGAAGGACGTAGAAGGAGAGGAAGACCAAACAAAAGATGGATGGATTGTGTAAAGGAGGATATGATAGCGAGAGGGGTGGATGAGAAATTGGTGAAGGAAAGAGAGGAGTGGAAGAAGAAAACATGCTGTGACGAAGAAGAAGAAGAAATGTTATAACTTTTATAACCACTTGCTGACGTCGTTGTACAACATTTTATTATTCTTGAGCTGAAAATGATTAGCTTTTCTTTGTAATAATTTCAGAAAATAATCATTGTCACTGTATGGAAATAAAATGTGTCACAATTTAACTCACGTCGTTCATTTTACCTTACTTTTTGTGAACAAAGATTTAAGATGATTTCATCAATCATTGTTATGCCGAGAGGAGTGACAGTCTAGACGCTGTCTGGGACGAGTTCTGTCTGTCTGTCGGTCATACCATCTCAATTAGGTGCTGCTGGATAAGGTATAAATAATTATGCTAGTGATGTAACGAATATACAGTGTATCCCTCGATAAAGTGCAATCCAGCAAGGGGGTGAAACTAGATCATAAATTATCGACAAATAACATAGAAAAAAAATTAGAAAAATTATTGCAATTTTTTTAATAAATTAAGATATTTTTTATTACTATCTATGGACTCTATGTACAAAAAACTCGATTACTAAAAAGTAGTGGTACTATTTATTTATGTAAAATAAAAACAATAATTATGTTAAATACTTTGTGTGTGTGATAAAATAACAAATAACCCACAAAATACTGGATATCGGGTCAGAAATTCAATTTTTGTACAAAAAATGCACTTTTAAGCAAATTTTTACGATAAAACTTAAATTTCTTAAAATTAAGTGCATATTACCATAACATTTTATGAGTTATTATTATTCTCTATCATATAAGCTTCTAAAAAAAAAACTAGACTCTTAACTTAAATAACAACCTGGATACGCATTTTTAAAGTTGACTATGATTCGATTTTAATTTTAACATTATATAAATGTTAGAAAAATTAGTACAAAGATTTTAGTGGTTAGAAAAAGAATTTCGAAAAATTATGATCAAGATCATAATTTTTCGAAATTCTTTTTCTAACCACTAAAATCTTTGACTATGATTATTAAAAACGACTATGATTAGTCACGTAATAGACCCTTTTTTTCTATTGCTGTCGCTAGGCTTGTTCTGTTTTTTTGCCTATTAGAGATAAAGGGGCAGGAAGGGGTTTTTCACTCCTCATGCTCATAAACTTTTGTGCCCGATAAATGACAATAGGCTCGCCACCTATTACTTGGGACTTCACATACTTAGTTGGCGAAACGTGGGTGCTAGTTCACCTCTGCCTGCCTCTTCGGGGATATAGGCGTGATTTATGTATGTATTACCTACTTCATACTTATCAAAATGTCTAAGTTCTAATGAGAAGTTAATTGTTATTTAGTAGCGATCTGGAATCTAAAGCTTTATTACCAATGTAGGTAATAAAATACCAAATAATAAAGTGAAGATTGATCATACGATTACGAGGTTAACTTCTTTTTCTATATAACAAGAAATTAATGGATTTTTTACTAACCTAATATTATATTATTTTCCGATATTCATATTCTCAGAAAATTTCCGCCTTAAAACACGGCCCCCTTGGTCGAATGCTCAGATTGCTGGGTATTGGCTAAGAGGTCCCGGGTTCGAATCCTGGTAGGGGCAAACTTTGTGATGACCATAAATGTTTGTTCCCGAGTCATGGTTGTGTAAATGTTTATGTAGTATATTTTCAACATTTATATACATAATTATATTAAAAATATGTCCGTCATCTAGTATCCATAACACAAGTGCTTAGGCTACTTACTTTGGGCTAGATGATAGGTGTGAGTGTAAAAAAAAAAATATTTAAAAAAAAAATTATTCGAACTTTGCGAATATTCAAAAATATGCGAATATTCGCGAATGCTAATGCGAATATTCGTTACACCACTAGTATAAGCATGGTTTGACGCGCTCATCTCTGTTTATCCAATATGGGAAAAGATCTCAAAAAAAAATTTGGATTCTGCTCGAGGAAAGCGAAGGAGACCAAGATTATAACTTGAGTTTATTAAAAATATCTTTTTAAGGTGAACACCGGCGAAGCTAAAAATTTAAACCAATCTGTTCGAAATGTAAATTAATTACTTATTTGTAAAAAAAAACCACAAATCAGACTTATTGTTAGAAGATTTAAAATTTTTTTAACACAATTAACAAGAGACAGAACTTGTTACAAAAATTACATAAATCAGTAGAAAAATTTGCGAAAAGTTATTGCCGTGCCCTCTTTTTTTTGTAATAATTATCATTAAATATATATTAATATGCTTAAATAATAATATTTTCAATATACATATAATATATATAATATCTAAATAAATATAATATAATATGAGCTTAACATGATCAATTTCACTTATAGTGTTACGAGTGAAAAAATGCTTGAAGAAAAAATCTGTAATAAAAAGTTTGGATCTTGAACTCAATATTTTGGGACTTAGTTTTGATAGAGTTTTAATTATTTAAACCCTACTGTAACTTTTAATATTGTATATTGTGTAGTTAGGTAGCGCAATTTGATACATTACACTTGAATTAGCAGAGCGTATGTTCCGTAACATTATTTATTACTAGTCTTATTATAAAAACTTTATTTTTGTTTTATTACTTTTAGTTTTATTGCGTTTTTCTACGTTTTTATGATAAAATTAAAAAAAAAGGTGTTACCATTAAGTTCCAGTTTAAAAACACGGTCCTGTAAACTTTGTTTAAGGTGCGAATATCTGAATATTGTCGTGTTTACTAACTGTGGTATTGGAAAAGCAATATTCTTTGGATGGATCCTTATTAATCTAGGTGCAGAGTACCTACCTATTTCGAGTCAGATGCAAAAGTCTACATAACTCACTATCTTGCACGTAATTCTCAGATCTTCAACTATTTCAGTTAGTACACATCGTATATTCCGTCAACAAAGCTAAAAAATGTGCAAAACGGTTTCACTGAAGCCCTCTCAACAGCAACGCGGGGCAACGCTGTATGCATCGGACTCACCGTAAAGATATCTTACGACGAACGCGACTCTGTTATCCCACGAGTAGGCCATTTCGCAAGTTGACTAGGCGAATTGTTTTGTTTTGCGAAGCCGAGAGCGCGGCGGCTGTCGCACGGCAACTGCCGGCCGCCGCCCGCGCCAACCCGCTCCGAATAAACTGGATGAAACTCACAATACTCCCGCCACGTCACTCCCTGAGCGAGCTCCGCGACAATAGTTTATAGTTATTGTGAGGCGCGCTAGCAGTAGCAGGGCTGCGCGGGAGTCGCACGCGACCCGTCTGCCAAGGGCAGTGCCGGATCCAGGTAAGCCCAGAGGGGGTGGATAGGATGTCTAAATAAGCTCTTGATTGAATGCGGAGGACGCGGCTTCGATTCCCGCATCAAGACCGTTTTTGAACCACAATTTTCTTTGTAAAAATTAATTTAAATAAAACTCAAAATAAAAAAGCTCTATACAAATACCTACCTACGATTTCTTTTAGACCTAATTACGATTTCTACATTTCGATGAAGGGGTTGGAGGGAAGAACATTGGATCTAACAGTAATTTTATAAGTATGTATGCCATTTTACAAAGAACGGAAAAATTACAAAAAAATGTGTCCTATTCGGCTATTCGCTAACTTTTTTTGACAGTTGAAAGAGATGATCACCGAACTATTTACTTATATTTACTTATCCATTACTGTTTTCACAGAACAAATGTCACAATAGCGTTATAGTAAAGTAGTAATGGATCAGTAAATAGTTCAGTGATTATCACTCTCTAGTGTCAAAAAAAGTTAGCGAATAGGCCTACTGGTGCATCATCACCAGCCTTTTAGGATCCCCACTGCTGGGGAACGGGTCTTCCCTATTGATGGAAGAATAAGTATAGGGAAATCGGGCCATAACCCACTACGGTGGCTGACGTTAATGAGTACTGAATACAATAAAATGACAAATAAAAACTAGTCGTTATTCTTGCCGGGTCTATGGTCTAGACTACTACTCAATGAAATTTACTGGCATTAAATACTCATTAAGGTAATTGACGTCTTTGAGTTCGGCCTACCTAATGTTCAAATAATAATTTTATTATGTTTTAATTGTCAAGTTGCCTATATTCATCATCACCAATCATTTATCGAAGAATAAGGGGAGGGGTCACTACCTGACCCAGTACGGAGTTATTATAGAATGCATAATTTAATTCAACTAATTAACTATTTTACATTACATACTAAAGTTTTAAGTGTTAGTCACGATTTTGATGTGGGTATGTTTTATGAAATAATGAGTACGTAGGTAATATACTATTATTAAAATTCAAGATGCCTTGAATCCACCCCTGGTCAAGGGCGCTTGCATCACAATCGAAGTTTTGTGCAATACCTAATTGCTCATCTGTTGATCTTAATAGGCTGTTACGCGATCAGTCTCCGTCGACAATTTTTATTTGTTTTTAATTATTGCTATCATGAACAAATTGCACAGTTATCAATATAGGTTTAACCCTTCGTACACTAGGCTACGCAAATCTTCGATATTCGACGATTATAGTCTCCAATCGGCTACTGCCATACAAATCGAATCGCGGGACGAATGTCGGCGATGCGGCTTTTATGATTTGAATGGCAGTAGTCGCTTGGAGACTAAAATCGTCGAATATCAAAGATTTGCACACTGAGCGACCGGTTTCGGTTACTATGCAACATATTGTTTAACTATCTCGTTATTATTTATTTATTTAAACAAATTCATAAACAGGTTGTGGTCGTCAAATGCCAGACTTGTTAATTTTTTATATTTAATATTTTTCCCAACACATATCAAATAAAAACATTCAATAATAATAGATATATATCTAATACTGATAACTCGGCTGTATGGCATAGCTCTCTGTGCCCTCCTGATTAAATGAAAAAGCTAAGCTGTCAAATGTCAAAATATAATGAAAACATTGGGTCATCCTATCGGCAAGAATGAATTTTGAACTTGAATATTGATTATTTTGCGACCTCCACGTGAAAACATTAAGCAGTAATGCTGTTTACAAAAGCGGTTAAATATATAATTGTGTTGAGTATAGTCCTTGGTAAGTATTATCATAGAAATTCCTATTAGATTGCGCTCATCACGACAGAATTATTTTTCTCAATTTGTACACTAAATAGTATTCTAGTTTCTTATCGTGTTATGCGCATATTTTTACAGGATGCTCAACAGTTACCAAGCAGTATGATGTTGATGATGAATCTGCCATGGAAACCGTAGAAGAGTCAATACCAGACATCCCAAATGTTGACGAGTCTGAATCATTACTTTCCAATGTTGTGTCGGACGTGAACAAAACATTAACTAATCTTTACAACCACGTAACCTCTGCAAATGTGACAGTTGACAACAGCACACAGACTGCAAATGAAACTAGAAAATTGGTCAAATGTAAAGACATAATATATGATTCGAACGAAGAGATAGAACCTTTTGTTGAAATAATCAATGGAAGCCACTTGGGTAAACTACTTCAAATCAAACCAGAGATCAATAGTAGAGATATGGAAGCCGACTGTGTGTTAGTATTGTTTTTTGCTAAAGCTTGTCCATTTAGCGCTCACGCTGCGCCATATTACAATGCCTTGGCCCGTTCTTATCCTAACGTGAAAATGGTGGCACTTGATGCTTTAAAACACCATGGTATTAATGCTCAATACGGTATTGTTGGAGTGCCTACTTTAAAAATGTTCCATAACGGTCGACCAGTAGGCAAATTCAATGGAACAGAGTACAACATTCAGTCTTTTAGCAAGTTTGTGCACGCCATCACAGGCCAATACTCACAAAGCTTACTGGTGCTCTCGAAAGACTTTCAAGGACCTGTGTCTAGTGTCGTTGAGAAGGACACCGATTACTTCCTTGTGTTATCATGGTTATTCATTGTGGTGTGCTCTATATATTACTTTGTTCAATCAAAATGGTGGAGGATGATTGTGGAAATGATCCAGAACAATTGGAGGGAATCCGAGGCTCAGCATGAACACAATGATTAAGTGATCTCTTAACTTATATTTAGTTGTAAGTAGGTGTTTTGTTAACAAATTTTGTTAAATTAAACTTTTTGGTACATATAACATTTTCTTTTATTTACATTAAAATATATACAACTTGGTATTTGACAAATATATCATTTCAATTCTGCTGGCATATCAGTGCCATTAAATGCAGTTAATATATTGTTGGCAGTTAGTACACTCATTGCATTTCTCGTCTCAATAGAAGCACTGCCAATGTGTGGCAACACCACACAGTTTTGCAACTTGAATAGTGGACTGTCCAAGGGCAGGGGCTCTGGGGTGGTAACATCTAATCCTGCTGCTCGGATGCTGTTATTTTGTAATGCATCAATCAAAGCATTCTGATCTACAGTACCACCCCTGCTGGTGTTTATAAAAATTGCAGTATTCTTCATTTTATCAAATGCTGCTTTGTTAAAAATCTCTTTTGTCTCTGGCACTAAGGCAGCGCAGCATATAACAAAATCGCTATTTTGTAGAAGTTCATCAAAAGCTACACTGATGGCTCCTGTCTCCTGGGCTTCTTGTCTTTCACTTCTATTGAAGTAAAGTATTTTAGATGTGTTAAATGCTTTGACACGTCTTGCGACTGCTTGCCCTATCCTGCCGAAGCCGACTATGCCAACTGTTGAGCCGGCTAGCCCAGGTCCTGTCATCCATGTTGGTGCCCATGACACCCATCCTCCTGTTCTTGCTTCTAGTTGAGCTTCAGGAAGGCGACGCGAGGTGGCCAGAAGCAAAGCCAACTGAAAAAGATTGAAAATTACACTCTTTAACTGTTTTAATCCAACTTTGATAGAATGATTTCATAGCCAATACAAATAGCAGAAGAGTCATTATTTTAAGAAAATCTACAAAATATCTATTGTTTGTTTGTTGTAATTCATATAAAAATTGATAATTTAATTTTTATTTGAACATTGCTACATATGAATGTTTGTTCCATCTTGAAATATCATCTAGATATACCTAATATTTCTTCTGTTGTTTTGCTATAGAAAATATATGACACCCATAGATTATTATACATACATACATACATAAATCACAACTATATCCCCGAAGGGGTAGGCAGAGGTGAACTAGCACCCACTAGATTATTATTATCATAATTATATAAAAGTAAATGTTATTGACTAAGGCAACATGTATAACTTACTGTCAATTCTGCTGTGGCATCAGTCAGAACATCAGGTGTGTATCCTACCCTTATACCTCTATTTTTGCACTCTTTTACATCAATGTGTTCATAGCCTACAGAGATGGTAGCCACCACTTTTAGGTTCGGTCCAGCAGCATCTAGAACTTCTTTGTCTATTTTATCAGATAATGAGCAATATATACCGTTTACACCTGCCACAGCTTTTAATAATTCTGATCTAGGTACAGGAGATGGATTATCCCATAATGTTGTATCACATCTGTAACACACAATATGGAAGTTAATATTTTTAAAATTTTATTTTTTTATTTCTTATTATTTGACAAAAAAGAAATACAGCATTAATGGTCTAAAAAGCAATGTTATTTCTAGTCATATATTTAGCTGACAAATGAATTTTGTATTTCATTAAATATTAATGTAAACAATTTAGAGGTTTCCTCATCTATGGAATACATAAAAAAATAAGAAAAATGTACTTTTTAAATGTTAAGCCATGGGTCCCAACTGCATCTGCAGTTGTCAATGCCCACCAGCCATTGTGGTGGGTAATGTCCATATATTTACCATCCATAGGGAAGGCCTGTGCCCCAGCAGTGGGGACATTAAAAGGTTTGTGCTGATGATAGTTTAAATAGAGAATAAATAGTAAACCTTAGATGAGACATAAGAAAGAAGAAAGAAAAACATTTATTGACCAGCACAAAGACAACACAGACAACAAAATAAGAGAAAATGAAAAAAAAATTAACAACAAATTACAAATAAACACTTACTTTTTCTTTAGAATGTTTGTTCCAACTTCAGGCATATCGGACCTTGTCACGTAGACGGTATGTCTCCCTGCATCGCTCATGTTTCTTGCAAAAGTGATTCCACCGACTATATTTCGACTAAGTGCCGTAATTCTTATAAAAGTCATCTATCATGCAGCACGCAGTATATCGTTACACTGAATTCCGTGTTCTTGGGAATTTTGTGCTGTATTTCTTACTGCAAGGTTACCTATTTAGTTCTCCGGCATATATTTGGGAGCCATAGTCTGTGTCTTGGTGCTATTTTCGCCCTTGAAATACGAAGGTTTTGCCACATAAATAGTAACATGTAAAGCTGCAACCGTTGCCAGGATAACTTTACCCTTTGTAGATTTTAGGAATACAACAGCACTCATAATATAAATCTTAGATAATAGAAAAGGAATCGTAAATCCAGATCAGCAAATTCTTGATTTCTTTTTTCTTGACTCTGTCAGTGACAGCCGGCTGTCTCTGCTCTGTCATTGTCATCTTATATTATTATTTTTAATTCTCCCTATATTTTAGGGCAGGCAAAGGGTCTAGCCCATACAGTCTTTAGTGTATATTTCATCTGTATTCGTATGAAATAATGAGTGGGTGAAATGTATGAATGAAATGAATTTACATTAAAAGATGGGTGTCACATATTTTAACGCATCTAGGGAGGGCTCAGCGCGATTCAAATGGTAACAGAGTTCATGACGGTGACCAATGAGGTGGTAAAAACCACTATAAAATCTTCAACGTCAAACACGGCACAACACTTTTATTTCAATGTTTCCTCACAATTAAACATCAACACGGATCCTTATGCATCAAAATAACACCACTTTTACTACCCAAAGTCCACTCTGAAACAATTTTTGAATAATTGAAATAAAAATTCGACTGACGCCATTGAAAGCCCGCCAAGCACTCCTGTCATCTTTAAAGTTTTCAAGCAAGTGTCAAAAACTAAAAGTTCGTTTCACTTTTAACAGATCAAGGTTTCTTCTTTAATTTTTTTTGTTTTTTCGTACAAAGTGTAAACGGTAAGATTTAAGCCAAGACCAAGGCATTTTTGAAAGTATAACTTAAAAATTCATTGAGTTTTATTTGTTTTAATTCTTTTTAGGGAAGAACGTCAATACGGATCCTCATGCATCAACAAACTTTCACTGCAAGTCTAACTCTGAAACAATTTTTTAATGATTGAAACGAAACTCTCCATATTTTTCAATTCCTCCTTATAACTAGGGAAGGCAAAGAGGTCCAGCCCAAACAGCCATTAATTTTTTTAAATATTGTTTTTAAACTTTATATTAAAATTTGGGTACCACACATTTTAACGCGTCTAGGGAGTGCTTGGCGCTAATCGAATGGTAATATGCCCCCCGCGCTCTTCGAGTAAAGAGATCCGCTGCATTTTTTGACTCGCTCCTACCTGTACGAGCTGGGAACTTGGCCCACATAAACATAATGAGCCTACAGAGGTCTACAATGATGAGCGAATTTGAATGCACGGGTGGGTCGGTGCCTAACTTACCGACTCATACGGATGGTAACTACAATCTAAGCATAAGAAAGCGAAAAGATCGCACCGAAGTTTACGATTATAAAAGCGACTTCTCAACTTTTCGTATTGATATCATGAAGTTTATGGAAGACTTTGGGCGAAAACAAAATGAAAATTTGTCACATATTCGAGATGAAATATGTATGATTAAGGATGAAATAAAAACAATTAAATCAAACACTGATAATTTCTCGCAACATTTGAAGCAAATAGATAATGAAATTGAAATTATTAAACTAAACACCACTAAAATAGAACATAAAGTTTTGAATCTCGAAAGCAGCATATCGCGACTAAATGAAAGTAGCCCTATACAGGGTGCATACCAGGAACCGATCCAAATTCATGAAAACCTTGTTCTTGAGGTGAAGGATCGATGTGATCGGGAAAAGAACATTATCGTCGTAGGTATAATCGAGAAAAGTGACAACAACTATAAAATTAGACAATTACATGATGATAATGAAGTCACAAAATTATTGAAAAATATATTTGACAATTGCCCTGTCCCAGTGAAAACTATGAGAATAGGAAAATATAATGCTGGCAAAAACAGACCTATAAAAGTATGTTTTAATAATACCAGCACTCCAAAGCTACTGCTACGAAGTAAAGATAAACTACCCGAAAATTTTCGGATATATTCAGATCAAACACCGACACAAATCAAGTATATGAAAGCACTAAAAGAAGAGTTAAATAAACGCAAGAGCAATGGGGAAAATGATCTCATTATTAAATACATAAAGGGTGTGCCTACGATAACTTTGAGCAATATCAACCAAAAAAACATGTGATGTCCCCGATACCAAAAAAAGATAATACAGATAATTATAGTAGAATTAGTCATTACTTAGTAAAAAAATATGACGACCTACCACTACATCCATCGTCTTTAAGATTTTTTTACGCTAATCTGCGTAGTATACGAAAGGTTGGCAAGTTTGATGAAATAAAATGCATATTAAAAGCAGTACCTAAGGTGATTCATATATTGATTTTTACTGAGACATGGATAACCTCGGAGAGTGATGCTGGACTATACATTTTACCGCAGTATAATCACATTTATAACTATAGAAGTGACTCCCGGGGAGGAGGCGTCTCCATTTATGTTCACGATAGTTTAAAATACACGGTAACTGAAAACATTTGTGATGAAGGAAACCACTACCTATGGATATCTATAGACAAATTGTCGTTAAACATTGGTGCAGTGTATAAGCCTGGGGACACTAATGTAAAAACTTTTATGGAGAAATATTCTGTACAGCTGGAGCAACGAAGGAGATCTATTGTCATTGGCGACTTCAACATCGATTTATTATCTAAGGACAACAATTCTACTCAATACTTAGACGAAGTTCAAGAGACCGGATATGACATTCTAAACAGAATAGACAAAGCTTATTGTACTAGAGTAACCAGCACCACGGGAACGATTTTAGATCACATATGCACAAATATAAATAACCATTCATTTGGCATGTCGATAATTGAGTCATCTCTATCTGACCATAGACAACTATTCCTAGAAATTAGTAACTTGGTAACACAACCAAACAAAAGATTACGCTACAAAGCTTTAAATTATGAAAATTTATTTAAGAATTGCCAAGAAGCATACTATTACAATGAGGCAAACGACTACGAATATTTACAGAACTTTATTTTGGAACAAACATATAAGAATACAGTGGCTAAAGTTAAAGTCTTACTGCCGCACTCAGAGACGTCAAATAACTTTAATGAGTACCTAATGTCAAAAAATTTCAATAAAATCTAGACCATAGACCCGGCAAGAATAGCGACTAGTTTTGAATTGTCATTTTTTGACATTAAGTACTCATTATCGTTATTTGACGTCTCTGAGTGCGGCAGTTAAACCCCATAAAAAAGGACTGGATAAGTAGAGATATACTAGATTTAATCAACTTACGAAATAATCTATGGGAACAGACGAAAAAATGTCCAAATGATAATAATCTGCATCGGAATTTCAAGGAGGCGAGAGAAAATGTAAAATGTATGATTAGATCACGAAAAGAAAATTATTTTTATAAGCTATTTAATAATAACATTAATGACACAAAGAAAATGTGGGAGCTCATAAATAATCTAACGCTCAATAAAATAAAGACTAGCAACACTCCTTCAAAATTAATATTGAACACAGAAATTGTTAAAGATGGTACCCAAATATGTGAATTGTTTAATAGGTTCTTTTCATCTGTCGGGGCTGCATTGGCTAATAAAATACCCAGCTCATATCACTCAGATACACATAATGTATTTATGTATGATACTAACTACACTCATGACATAACTTTGCATAAACTCACCCCGTGTAATGTTGACGAAATATCTAAAATTATTGACAATCTAAAAAACAATACTGCATCAGGGCCGGAAGGTATTACCACTAAAACCATAAAATGCCTTAAAAATATAATTGTCGAGAGCCTAACTAACTGCATAAATGCATGTCTACTGAGTGGTGTTTTCCCTGATTCATTGAAACTGGCCAAGGTGAGTCCTATATACAAATCCGGGAGTAAATCAGATCCAAGTAATTATAGGCCGATATCAGTCTTGCCAATTATTTCTAAAATATATGAAAGGGTTTTATATGACAGATTATATACCTATCTCACTGAAAAAGACTTTTTAATTAGCCAGCAGTACGGATTCCGACCAAAATCAAGTACACTTATAGCTACTATAGATTTAATAACAAACATAAAAATTAATATAGATAATAAAAATATAGCTCTAGGGATTTTTATCGACCTGAAAAAAGCATTTGATACTGTTAGCCACCAAAAGCTAATTCAAAAATTAGGTAACATAGGTATCACAGACGCAGCCCTTAAACTATTTACGTCATATTTACAAAATAGGCAACAAGTAGTTACGATAGACAACTACACCAGCTCCACACAACAAATTGCATACGGTATTCCTCAAGGCTCGATAGTTGGAACACTGCTATTTCTCATTTATGTTAATAATATAATTAATATAGGTCTCGAAGGACACCTAACCTTATATGCTGATGATACGTGCTTGTTTTACTTTGGTAATTCAATCCACAGTCTAGTAAATAAAGCCCAGAAAGATCTTACTATACTTAATGAATGGCTGAAATGTAATCTTCTGACTATTAATATCTCAAAAACTTCCTTCATGATCCTCAAAGCTAAAAATAAAGTTATCCCTGATTTTCCGCCACTCTTAATAGACAATACTATCATAAAACAATCGACAAATGAGAAATACTTGGGCCTCTGGATAGACGACAAATTAACATGGACAACTCACATTGAGCACATTAGAACGAAATTATTCCAGGTACTGGGCGCATTACGTAGGACTGCGCATTGTATTCCACATAAAGTCCGTAAAATTATATATAACTCTTTAGTTAAATCTCATCTTGAATATCTAGTACAGGTGTGGGGCTCAGCTCCCAAAACATATCTCAATGCTTTACAAAGAACTCAAAATAAAATTATTAAGGTACTATTTCAGTATCACTATCTAACCCCTACCAAAGAATTATATAAAAAAACTTCATTTTTTGACCTAGAACAACTTTATAAATACCATACATGCATTCTTGTTAAAAACATTATTACGGGTTCCATTAAGTCCAGCACTAAATTAGAATTTAAAGTGAATACTTATAATTTAAGAAATAAAATTAAAATTAAGCTTCCTAAGGTCCGAACTAATTACGGAAAAAAAACAGTTTTATTTGAAGGAGTGCTGCTGTTTAACAACTTGCCTCATGATATATTATCATGTCCTAATAAGACTACATTTAAAAATAAGCTAATGAAATTTGTAGCCTCGTTGAAGTAATAGGGCCTTTGGATTATAATTATTATACTCCAGCGACCACCGTAATGCCTAAATATTTTAATTTTGTTGTATCTCATTTTAAGCAAACTGTAAGTTTTTATGAGAAATAAAGATTCTTTACATACATACATACATAAATCACGCCTATATCCCCGAAGGGGTAGGCAGAGGTGAATTAGCACCCACGTTTCGCCAATTAGTAAGGTCCCATGTAATAGGTGGCGAGCCTATTGCCATTTATCGGGCACAAACATCGCAGTATATTGCTAGGTGGTAGGTATAAGAGGAACGCTGCTGCCCATTCCTCATCAATGTTTTATCCTTAGTCGCCTTGTACGACACCCACGGGAGAGATTTGGGGTGGTGACAATTGTATTCTACTCTGCCGTCACCACACGGCTTTTCAAGATTCTTTAAACCTAATATACTACTATTTATTTGATGGCGACTGATGAGGTGGTAAACCACTATAAAATTATCAACGTCAAACACAAATCATATCACTTATTTTCAATATATTTTCTGCACAATGTTTGTGAACCAAAATAGCACCACTTTCATTGCACATAATCTACTATTAAACATTTTTTTAAATATTTGTAAACAAAATTTGACTCACCCCATTAAAAGGGTGTCAAACACTCAATTTATTTTGATCATAGCTCCTCCCGTTTAGGAAGGCAGGGGGATATAGTCAGAATATTAATTCATGAACATACCTACTGAACAATAATTTAATTTTAAATACTGAAGCGTAGACGAGACGGTAAACTCTTAGCATTCCATGGATTTCACCGTGCGGGTGCCGGGTACAGGTGTGGCAGAGGGAGTCAGTGGCAGTGCATGGGGCTTGTGACCCAAGTGTAGGTAAACGGGGTAGTGTAAACGGGATCCTTTCACAACATGTCAAGTCTACACTCGCCTTCACCACCTCGACTTCTTTCTTTGGCCAGCTATATTTGGTAAGATTCCGTGAGAGCCGCCTTTGACAGACGTTCCAGTGTAGAACTTACGAGAGCTCTAGACATAGCCATACCTTCAGTTCTAAGCCCCCCTTTTTCTGGTCTCCACTCTCGCTAAACCCCTAAAATAATATGAAGTCGTGTTTGTTTGTGTGTTATGTATAGGTACAGCTTAACTAATAAGATAAGTAAGCACAAACTGTTGAATTAACATCGAACATCGCAGTCATCTTGAAAATCAATTTTAGTTAATGCTCCAGTTTTGAATGAAGCTCATGTCTTAGCTATCTCCCTAAATTAGCTACAATGCTAAGTTTAGGTATAAGCGAAATTACATCAGATTTAAGTTATAGCTTAGGTCTTATTAACAAGTGAGTGAAAGTGCGTTCCGAATGCACTAAACAGCGTTAATTACATTTTTACTGGACCTATTAATTAAGAATAGTCGGGTAAGATAGTGTTGTTGTATAATATTATACAAGAGGCAGTTACAAAACCTGCGGCTTATTTTAAAGTAGCCGAATGGTTTACCAGAGTACAGTAGCTTCTTGAATATAAAAGGGACACGAAACATTTTTGAGCTGTGTCGTTTTTTTATTCAAAGAGCCATATATCTCCATCCGATTGTCAACCTTAACTTGTTCGATGTAAAGCATAAAGTGGATTACGAAAATTTGCTGTTTGACTATTAAACACTTAATTAAACTTCTATGGTTTTGCGCTATGCTAGGGCAGAGATAGGCCTTTGCATTGCGATCTGTGAATATTTTCACGGGATTAAGTTTATGTTACAGTCTTCCAGGCTGGTATGGGAGCGAAAAAATAACGTAGAATGTGCCAGCCCCAATTCATCCCATGGGTGTCGAAAAAGTCGACCAAGGGAGATTGCCCGGTGTATACCAATAAACACCTTGTGGCACCCAAATGGTGGAGGGCAAACCATTTTTACTGTTCTGTGGGGCAAGTATTATGAATTGAAATGTTGTTTGACCGACATGAACGAGACTGTGCTGACCCATATTGCGCTGACCCTAGATAAACTGGGAACAGGGCAGGAAAAAGAAGAACATGTCTATAATAAATAAATGTATAAAATATTAAAGGTGCGTAAATGCTCAGTTACACAACATATTTATAGTGATTGCGAATTTTATTGCACTCAATTGAATGTTTGTTTGACTATTCTGAAATAGCGTGACCATTAACGAGTAACAAGTTTTATTTGGCCAGTTGAGCGGACGTAAATATGGTTTACTCCAACTTTTACGATCGAACAAACTCGTAAAATATTCTAACGAGGTGTCCGCGACGAGCAGTTAATCAAAATAACGCGACGGCCATACGGCAGACTTTCTTTTTGGTCCCAACAATTCCAGAGCTGATAGACACCGGAATGTGTCGGTATTCATTAAAAGTGTGAACACCTTGTTAGCGAGGTATGTATATCTACTGACTGTATACGTAGATAATATTTATAAACGCACAAAAATCTCTGAGATGCACCGAAACGACGCACAGTGGTCCGGATTTAACAAAATGCGGCCCTAGAGATAAAAGTCATCAAATTGGCTTGAAAAAATTCCATATAATAGGAAATCAGATTAATAATAGAATTTACTATGACCATTTTTCATTATAAGCAATGGAACTTGGTAAAAAAAATCGGATCGGAAAAAATGTATGGAGTAAAACTGAAATTTTTTTTTTTCTCGATGTTTACAAAAGTGTTCACAAATGTACTATTTTTATATTAATGAGTGATGCCTATTCTTGTATTTCATAAATAAATTTCAAGCAGAACCTTGCAGTCTTGGCGAGCATAAATCATCTAAACTCAGTTTTATAATTTTAAATACCTACGTCTGTTTCTTAATTATATTTGCAGGTATGCAGTCTGTTTTACACATCAGACAGATGTTGATGTAGTTTAAAATATTAAAATTAATTTAATTATAAATGCGTTTCCTTCCCCCGTATAACGTGTATGTTACAGAAATTTGTTCTTTTTTGAAACATTGAAAACATTTGCTAGCTCTGAAAAGAGCTTTTAAAAAGCCCTAAAAAGGGCTGTTTAATAACCCATAAAGAGGCTTTTGGATAGTTTTGAGAATGAAGAAAAGACAAGAAAATTTTATTTTTTAAAAGATTTGGAAAATCATGAAAATTTCATTCCAAAGGATCAGGAAAATTCCAAAGGATCGGGCACATTTTCTGTAGTATTTGCCAGATCCTCAACTTCTATCAATTCATCACAGATCAATAACTGCATAGCTTCGGGAAACAAGCTTGATGTCTTGAGTTTTGCATATTTAGGTCTTATATGAGATATATAAGGATCCGATGTAATCAAAAAATTATGTAGAATGTCTTCATTGTTTTGTAATCTTCCTATTTTTCTTGTATGACGCTCCCTAGTATTGCGAAAATCTTTGTTTCTCGATTCAGCTGCTTCTTCTGATAAAATTCCAATTGGGAGGCAAGAGAAATGTTTACATATATCAGCACCATGAACGAGCAACTTATGTATGCTAGATGGCATATTGTACCAGGGGTAATGATGTAAAAAAAGCTCAGCTGTCCCTTTACAGTATTCTCTGAATCTTTCGATGTTGATAGCATTCCCAGAAGATATCACTTGCAATATAATTGCAAAGCGCTTAATCACATCTACATCTATTTTTGTGATTTGAGCTGTCTTCTCGTAGTTCTGAAAAAATCTTCTTGCCGTGTTTCCATCATTGGTAGTTCCGAACCCCTGTTTGACGAAATCAATTAAAAGTCCCATTTGTTCTTTAAACTCAGATTGCACCATGCTCTTTCTAAGCTGCCTGAGATTCTTATTCTCGCCTCGTGCACACCACATTTCAAAATCTAAATTATATGATATGTGTAAGATACACTCCATGCTTCGGATCCACATATGAAGTGTTGAGAGTCCATACTGATACACGTCATCTCGAACAGGTCTCGAATACATTTGCGATAGGTCATTCATCTCACTAGGCTTTGCAAGACATATATTGCAAGTAGCCGCAGATGAAGTATCGGTAATTATAGTACTCACTTTGCCATCAATCATAGTCATGTGCAGCTCGTGGCTTATTTCAAAGTTACCGCATCTTGAAACAGATAAATTTCTTATTTCTTCCTTGAGTTCAGCTTCTTCTTGCTTAACAAAGTCAGTTGTTTCCTTGGCAAACTGAAACTTGACGGGTCTGCAGTAAAACGTTGAAGAAGGCGTCGGATTTTCCCATAAAATCACATCGTCCGACTCGAGCTTCAAAGGAACAAGACTTGTCATGAACACCGATGAGTCATCAAATCCACTTCGCTGCTTATAATTGCTCTGTGCTGAAGAGCCATCGAATCCCCACTTGCTAGTTAGCTTCAAACTTCCACTGGAAATATTGGAGGTATCACCAACAACTTGCAGGATCCTTTGACTAGTCAAATTAAGAAGTGCTTGTAGGTTAACTTTAACTCCGGCTTCTGATATTTCAATGTCTCTGGAATCTGGATAGCATCTTTGTTTAGCTTCTAATAGTTTGTGGTATGATGGAAACTGCAGAGAACTCTTGCAATGTGAGATCGCAGACCTTAAAGCTAGGTACTTCCACTTTGATAGGTCCAATGATGTCGTTAGAGCCAAAGCTTGATCTTCTTGCATTGTATCCTTCTTTTCTTTCTTGTTTAAATATGAATGAACGTCTTCAACTTCTTCGGGATTTTTTATGAGATGATCGATGATTCGGGCAAGTACGTCCTTCCCGCTAGATTTAAGTTTTGCAAGCAAAGCAAAACACAACTCCTCTTCTGGATAGTCAATTAATGAACCCGACCGCCTTTTCTTCTGCTTATTCCCCAAGTCTGTAAATGGTTTTCTTGTTTGAATTTCAGTAGAAGTTCCCGTTTCACGTGAGGTGGAAGTTGATGCAATTACGAGCTCATTGCGGCCTGATGGTTCGGCTGAACGTTGATCTTCTTCGTTAACTTCTTCATAATTTTCATATTCTTCAAAGGCTTCGTTGAGGTTGACGGATTTACATTTCGGCCACTGGATTCTTGTTTCTAACCACTCCTTATGTTTGTTCATGAATGATTTCTGGACTCTATGTGCCGCAATCCATCTGCGGTTTAAGTTGACTGTGAAAGTTCTTGCAAATTTCGATAACATCTCAGAATCTTCGTGTGTAATTTCGAGTGAAATGCAGTCCAAAATTGCTTGATGTAGTCGTTTGTGGTCCTTGAGGTCCCCTTCCCGTAGTAATACGTAGAAGTCCAGGTAAGTGCAAAATCGAGCCATGATTTGAATTGGTAGGTTATTCAGGAGCGTTTCAGTAGTTGTTTCTTCAAAAGTTGGATATCGAATGATGCGCTACTACGATATCCCGTTTGTTATATGTGATTCATAGGTTTTCACTTAGCATGAGTTTCAACCATCTTATTCGGCCAATCAGGATCAAGTATTGAATGAAAAAGACAGAGTATTGAGTAAAGAGTGAAAGAGATAGAATCAGATGTGAAACAGATGTATAGATGAAAGAGATGGAACAAATCAAGAATTGAATGTCTTAAACAGAGTGATATGTTAATGCATCAGTAATGCTTACTATGGTACGAGAAACAGAATACTAAGTTGTGGTTTCCTATATAGTTTCTGTCCTCTTAAGGACTTTTTTGTGAATTCTGTCACTATCCCTATTGATAAACTGTAATACTGGTTGAGAAAATAAGCAACAAAAACCTTTAATGTCAAATATAATCATAATTATAATATTGTAACTTCAGATCGGTATTACCGCCAAGACTGCAAGTTCCTGTTTGAAATTTCTTTATCGAATATAAGAATAAGCATCACCCATTGATATAAAAGTACTAATATTATGAACACTTGTGTACACATCGAGAATTTAAAAAAAAATAGTTTTACTCCATACATTTTTTTCGATCCGATTTTTTTTTACCAAGTTCCCTTGCTTATAATGAAAAATGGTCATATTAAATTTTATTATTAATCTGATTTCCTATTATATGGAATTTTTTCAAGCCAATTTGATGACTTTTATCTCTAGGGCCGCATTTTGTTAAATCCGGACCACTGTGCGACGTTGAGATCGAAAAAAAATGTAGCAAAGACTTTCTATCGGTTAATTAGAAGATTCGCACACGAAAGTGCATCGCAAATATTTCAGCAGTAGCGCGAGCATTGCGCGAATTAGTGGATATGCGCTTGCGCAGGCGATTTAGAGAGAAAGAGAGAAACAATTTTTGTTTGGTACCTATGGCTATATCTATACAGGTAAGAGGTGATAGGCAGAGAAGAATACCTACAGTGTCACCACCCCTGCCTCTGTCGCGTCGTGGGTAAGGCGACTTATACTGTAACGAGGAATGGGCAGCAGCGTTCCCGGTGAATGCCAAAACGCTTGCCCCCTATTACTGTACCCATAGATATATCTGTGTCTTTACCCCTATCGACTGAATAGTAATGGTAGAGCGTTAGTTCGGACAACGAATATCGTTGGTTTATCTGCTAGGTCTCCAGTTTGCGCGCGATTTGTAAACGTGTTCCCATTGATGCAAGGAGTCTTGAAGAATGTTAACGAAATGAAACCTCCAAGGCAGTTCGGCGGCGCACCGGGCCGGCAGTTCGCAAGCGGTTTTTGTTAAGCGGACTGTATTTATGCGAGCATTCCTTTCAAACTTACTTGGCCAGTAGTGTCGTATTAGCCAATGATATCGATATCGATAGATAATACCTATGTGCACATTTGCACATCTTTTTGTTTAGCGTTACTTTGAAAGAATTATTTGTTTTTGAAGTCTGTGGTGTAAACTTAGTTTGTTAATAAATTAGCGTACAGCTATGGAGTGGAACGCTCTTTGCCGAGATCAGGGACATTACCACCAACTCCAAATGCGACTCAATTTCCATTGTTAAAGTGAAAAAACGGTATAGGCAAGCCGAGTAGAGCGGCGCGGCGCAGCCCGTTTTGTCATCCGCGTTTGGATCGCACTCATGGTACGGCCAAAGTTTTCCTGGATTAGTATTATCTGGACTTCTTCAAGGCGAGATTATGATCAAACGGTCAGTCTATTAAACAAAATCCATTTTAATTCCTCAAAGTACGACACTTCCTGTCTATACACGTTTGCGTATACACGTTTGCGTTGCATAAACTGAGTTTTACCTGCATACATTTCATGTTTATTAAGCTAGTAGGTGTCCTTTCGTAATTGTTAGATATACAACATTAAAATTACTATAGAAAATTAAAATTGCTTGGTTAACGATAGACACAAAATCGGTACATCCCTATTCTGACAGCACTATTGCCTTCTCGTTGGCAGCAAAAATGTGGGTGTGTCTCGCATGTTTGCCTTCTGCTACAAAAGTCAACATCTATTAAATTTGGTTCTGAATAGTTTATTAGCTTGGTTGCTTGATGAAATGTTGTATTGCATATTTTGAGTTGATCCAACAACTAGAAAATTTAGGATCACCGGACCGGAATAGGTGGAAAACAAAATAAAAAATTTTAATGGGAATTTCTCATAGAGCACTTTCAAAATTACCTGGTTCCGGTGGACAGAGCTACATTTCTACTATACTACCAAAACTCGACAAAAAAAATAATAAAAACGGTTATTTTAATCTAAATCATTTTATCCCAAGAAGACACTAGACGTTTTAAGAAACAATAGAAAACCTATTATTTAATGAAATATTTGAAAACTTAGAGTGCTGACAGTACTAACTTGCCAACAATCGGATTCGATTGAGGGTTACAGCTCGACTTGGATATTTGGATTGCCTCTGAGTGTGTTGTTGCCTCTGAGTGGTTGGGGACCACGAATTACTTTTTAAAAAAAAAGTTTACAGTTTACAGTTTTTAAAAAAAAGTGAGTATTTATTGGTTTTTTAATTGATTGTGCTGCGAGCGGTTTTCAGTTTTAGGCAGTTTATAATGCCGAAATGAATTAAAGTTTATTTGGCATAAAAAAAGGTTGGCTTTATTGCCAGAGGTGACAGTTCAATTCAAAACTGGTTCGCGCGTCATCGGAGGAGCGAGGAAAGTGCTTCTGCGACCGGGGCTACCGCTTCTTACATAACCCACATAACGCCTCAAACCGGTATTTTGCACCGGCAGATATTATTAAATATATTGTATATTATTATAAATATTCGCGGAGAGATTTATTTATTTGTCAGGTGGAATCGAATATGATGGATCTGTTTATCGACACAATAACGTTTATGCAATGAATTATAGAATATACGAGATGGATGGATTTTAAGAAAAATCATGTTTTGCTGAAAAACATTATATGACTGACTGAGCGAATATTTCACAGCGGATGTTTTGTTTATGATTATTACGTTATATTGTGATTATTATAATATTTGAGAACGGCTATTATTGCTTTAAAAAGTAAGTATACTATGTAAGTATACATATTCGACTATCGTGCATTTACATTAAATGTGATAAGTAGTGTAGAAAACTAACATCGCAATCGGTAAGAATTAAACCTCATTAACAAAACGTCCCAGAAAAGAAAAAAAATATACAATGGGTGTACAGTGAAATTTTTAAAAAGCTACCATTGGTAAATGATCAGGTGAAGTGCAATTTTTTAATTTTTTTTTGCGTGTATTTGGCTTGGTTGCTAAGCGCGCTTAGAGCGCATTTTTTAAATTTGTGCAATCGTCACAGATAATCTACAATGACCAAACATCCCGGTCATCGTTCCGTCACTTCTAACTCCATTGATCATTCGCCGCGCATGCATGATCTATTATGCGCCATCGTATGTAGGCCTAACAGTAGCATCACCGTTACTGCCCAGCTCACGAGCTCAATTGGATCGGAACCAATATAATCGGTCCGTGGGAATCGAGATGTTTACAGATTAGAAAGCGATTTTCATAGATTATCTGCGACCAGTGTTTGTGCTGGCTGTCTGTATTGGAGTGTTGGATTAAAAAAGCGTGTGGCGGTTATTGTGAAAGTAATAGTGTATTTTTTTAAGTTAAACTAGAGTCTCCTATCATAACTGGCGATACGTGGGTGCTAGTTCACCTCTGCCGACCCCTTCGGGGATATAGGCGTGATTTATGTATGTATGTATGTAAACTAGAGTTTGGAGTTTTAGCAGAACTAATATTTAAGAATTGGTTGCGTAATTTTTGGATTTTACATTTCTGCTTTTTGAAATATGAATAAAAGAACCAAGTAAATAAACACACCTATTTACCCGAAGGGGTAGGTAGAGGTGCATGTATAAACACCCACATTTCACATAAAACGTTAGGTTCCATGTACCTAATAGGTGGAGAGCCTATTGCCATCCATCGGGCACATTAGCCGCAGTATATTAGAAATCCTCGACAATGTGTTCAGTTATTCAAAAATACATAAATCACGCCTATATCCCCGAAGGGGTAGGCAGAGGTCGCCAATTATGTTTGGTCCCATGTAATAGGTGGCGGGCGAGCCTATTGTCATTATTAAAACAGAATTACCTATATTTCCCATCATGTGCTCAACATGAAAATCTATTAACCAATTCACCTTTTGTAATTTCAAATTATTGCAGACGTGAATTTCGGCTAAGTGGTGGAGTAGTTGAGTGACGACAGTAATAAAGTCACGTTTTGGAACAATCAGAGGCGCACCAATTTGATGCCCAATTACACAGGCTTTGTAGTAGCATTTTGAGTCGTGTTCCTTGGTGATAAAGTCTTGGTTTGCAAATTTTTTGATGGGTCCTTAGAGACGCATCGACGCGTGATTCCATCTCAGTAAGGTCTTCTCAAGGCCTTGTCTTATTGCTTGGAACATTGGTGTACTTACCTACGGTTGTATGTGCTTATATACTTAATACATTAGTGCAGCGCCAAGGGAGGTCGAAGACATAATTTGTCTTTATCACATGACTGTGTCTTCTGCCCACGTAGCACGGGCCGTGGAGAAAATCTCCTCAGGGAAAAGAAAATATTTTCCTCTCGCTCTCACTCCCACTAAATCCCGAGACAAAACACTGTCAAGTGGTAGAGAGAGATTTTGTCCACGTCCCGCGTTAGCTCTACTTTGCAAGAGACAAAATGCGTGTCGTTTTTAATCTTTGGAAAAAGAGGAGGAGAAGGAGTTGGCCCCCTCCCTCCCCTCTTAAGGTGTGACGTACTTTATGGATGGGCCCCACAGATATATCAATATGGGCTCTAATGAATGTAAGAGGATTTATAAGCCACAGGAAGTTCTTGTATGTGTGTCACGACTCAAGGCGTCTGAGACGATGAGACCAAAGCTGCAATGAGGTAACTATCGATGTAACTCCTATTTTCGCTTGTCGTCTGTGGTGAGTTACCGCAAAGAGGTCACTACACCTAGACTGTCGGATGTTGGATTTTAAAAGAGCCAAGTGACTTGTGTCCATCCGTATTCTACTATGCCGTGTGGTGACGGCAGAGTAGAATACAATTGTCACCACCCCAAGTCTCTCCCGTGAGTGTCGTACAAGGCGACTAAGGATAAATCAGAGATGAGGAATGGGCAGCAGCGTTCCTCTTATATCACCTAGCAATAGTACTGCGACTTTTGTGCCCGATAAATGGCAATAGGCTCGCCACCTATTACATGGGACCTAACGTAATTGGCGAAATGTGGGTGCTAGTTTACCTCTGCCTACCCCTTCGGGGATATAGGCGTGATTTATGTATGTATGTATGTATTCTACTTTATAGGTCTCCACATACGGAACGGGAAAATACCCCGGCCGGCACGTGGACGGGACGGGTCGGTGCCTCTCCCGTACAAAAAGCCCCGTGGCCCCGCGCCGTGAGTTCTGGACATATGTCCTTCACGGTACATTTTGTATGAAACGATGTTTCTGCAGGCCCCGTCCTCGTTCCGTCCGGGGTATTTTCCCGTTACGTATGTGAAGACCGTTTAGGGTTGCCACTTCTGCCTCGAATACGAGGCTTTCTAATTAAGCAAAATGTACCACTAAACTGTAATTTAACACGCTACCGATTCAGGGGCAGGTGTAATAATACCGACGAGCCAACTCCGGCAAACGTAAATTTTGCTCATCATAAATACCTGAATGTCGTTCACTCCGATTTCGAAACATACCACACATGAGCCAAGTCTCCTAGGGGAACGTTCAATAGGCCGTTTGATTAAATGTCATGTAGTTTTCTTTACTACAATGTGTATTTTCTTGATATCAACGCGAATATAATGACAAAAATGTAATAAAACGTTTACGCACTATAGCGGGTGAATTTTGTACTGTTTGATCCTGTATTTTCGGATGGGAAAGAGCATTAACACATAGGTGCAGCCTATTCTTGTCTAATATTGAAATGACGATGTTTTACATGTCAATGTTTCCCCTGCAACGACGTCTGTCAGAACTGAATGTTACGTAATTAAAGGTATGTTGTGTATGGACCTAAATGAAAGGAAGACTGAAGAAGCGATGGATGGATTGTGTCGAAGAGGATATGTGGAAGACACAGATATATAAATGTAAAGTGTAAGAGGATAAGACATGTTGTTCCGAGGCCGACCCTACTCAAGGTCACATCTGATAGAAGACAGTGGAAGAGTAAACCATGTTGTGCCGACCCTACTTGGAGTGAGAAAAGGGCAGGGAGAAGAAGAAGAACAAATTGTTATTGAATATTTTTTTTAATAACTGGAAATGTTTATTTTGTGGCATAGCAGCAGTCATTTAGAAGTTGATAAATAAAAACTTTAGAAAGGAGGAACCAGTAACAGCGAAGCAGATGATTATTTATTTATTTCCAATAAATCATGTTTACTTAAATCATTATTAATAAGAGACCTAGAAACCACTCTTAGTTCACTGTTCTAGAATTCTAGATCTGTTGTAAAATTTCCTGTGGAACTACAAATAATAATAATGATAATAATAAATATTTCTTATACACTCGCATCACACTCACACCTCGCGCTTTTGGCCTGTGATTGCGTAAACTAAGTAATTTTCGCTAAGGCCGATCATTGGATGGGTGGCCAAAAATTTATTATCTCAAGTTCCTCCGTGCTGGGAAAGGCTTTTGCTTCCGGCTACATCTGCAGTCGTTAATACCCACCAACCCGTACTGGGCCAGTGTGGTGGGTTATGGCCCGATCTCCCTGTATTCTTTCATCCATAGGGAAGGCCCGTGCCCCAGCGGTGGAGACATTAAAAGGCTGGTTATGATGATGACTCTCACACCGATCATCTTGCCCTTATAGCCTAGTAGTATAAAAAATATCCTAGGACCTTCTCAGACCTACCAAATATACCTACCTACTCAAACATTTTCATAATAATCGGTCAAGCCGTTTCGAAAGAGTTCGACAATAAACACTGTGATGCGAGATTTTTATTTATCAGATTGTTACTTTAAACAATTGACAGATTTGGGATATCGTATAAAAGGGGCAATTTTATAAATAAATAAAAATTGTATTTGTGTAATACAGACAAGACAAGTTTTCTTCCGTACAGACAAGACAAGTCCTTACAGAAATACTTTTCTCAAAACAAACCAGGCAATGGCGCCCAAATTAAATTGCTTTGATTCGATTATTATTTACAGTTTTTGTCACCTTACAAATATCGGTTTACTAATAGAGATCTGTTTGCGAAAAGAGCTTGAACGACAAGTAAATGAAAAAAAAAATAGTCCGCGAACTTGTGTCATTGGCCGCTAATTTATTTAGCAACGATTGATCGTCTTTTGTCCTCACGTTGTTGTCGAAATGGCGGCCTTTTCCAAACCTTGATCGGAAACAAAATAATAAAGCGGACAGAATATCTCAAATATATAATGTTAACTTTTCACTTTGCACTTTGTTTACAAAATTTTTTTTTCACGCATCTGGAGGCTGAGTAATATTTGTAATTTTTCTGACTTAAATTTTCATTTTAATGTTTTTTTAAAATAATATTTACGGATGATGACGCTACTAGACTAAAAAATTAAAATAATCACAACACTCCAATCCATACTGTTCAAGGTTTTGCCTTAGGTTTTGCAGCCTGCCGCATGCCTGACACCAACCCTCTGTGGGTATGCTTGATGTTGGTGGTTTGCCCTCCACCATTCGAGTGCCCTGAGGTGTTTATTGGTCTACAACGGTCAATCTCCCTTGGGATGAGTCGGGGCTACATTATTTTTTCGCTCCCAGGCCAGCATGGAAGACCCCAGAGTTGGACATTATGACATTAAGGACACACTTCATGACATTGACACATTTACGTTTTTTTGTTAAAACTCACCTGACAATATTAATTTAAAAAGAAAAATTCATTTAATCTTTATTTCTAGTGTGTGTGAAAACACAAAATTTTACAATTACGTTAATGTTTCACCAAATGAGCGAATTATTAATAGGTACCATAGACGAATCACTCCTGGCAAGATGTAGGATTGTGGGAAGAATATTTATGACCGATGGGCAGGAGAGATGACGTCTCAGGCGTCATTGACACCTCTGCAATCTGCATTCGTTGTGTTCTTCATAGTGCAATCAAACTGCAACTATCAAAAACCGTCCCAGTTGCTTTCAAAATAGAGTACAAAATGAAAGTAAGTGTGATACGAGCACGTAAGCTCTTTTCGTTTCGCGCCTCCATATCTGCATACAATGCAGTCGGGAAGTGGTGCGCGTGCGCAGTGGTTCATAAATAGTTTGTTTATTACGAATGCTTTCAATTAATTCTGATGTTCTGTCGTCGCTGTTGCCATTATTGGTAAAATTAATCACTACAAATTTACTATGAGCATACCTAAATATTGTATTTTAATTTTACTGTAGTTATAGGATAAAAGGTAGGCATTTCCCAGCCCTGTTCCCAGGTTAATGTTTCTCTTACCATATACAGAATAGAAAGTTAAGATGAGGCATCAAAAAACAAATTACTCAATTCTGACGATTTTCTTGCTGACTGTGTACATTTTATCAAAAATAGGTGAATGGCGATTGTCATCCATCACATAAAGAGTTGGGAAATGTATCCTAAGATCATTTTTGCGTTGCAGCAAGGGGTCTGGTGCATACATACATACATACATAAATCACGCCTATATCCCTGAAGGGGTAGGCAGAGGTGAACTAGCACCCACGTTTCGCCAATTATGTTAGGTCCCATGTAATAGGTGGCGAGCCTATTGCCATTAATCGGGCACAAAAGTCGCAGTACATTGCTATTGCTAGGTGGTATAACAGGAATGCTGCTGCCCATTCCTCATCATTGATTTATCCTTAGTCGCCTTGTACGACACCCACGGGAGAGATTTGGGGTCGTGACAATTGTAATCTACTCTGCCGTCACCACATGACATAGGGTCTGGTAGCTGCCCTTAATGCCCCATCTCAACTTTTCAACCTGTATTTTCTCTTTTATTCATTTCAGAATGATCAAAATTAAATGTCATCAAGCCATTCACTAACAAGTTCATAAACTTTCAATAACATTGCTAAAGGCGCGGTAATTAATGAATGTATAGAAAAACGACAGAAAGGACCATTTTGTGAGTGTTGAACATTGATGACAATATTCTAATCCATAGCGCTCAAGGTTCTGGATTAAGATTTACATCCGGCCATCTTCCTGACATGAGTACATCCGGCCATCTTCCTGACATGAGTACATCCGGCCATCTTCCTGACAATACCCAAAGATTATAAGTATTGGTATGTAGGTTGGTTATACTATGAATGTGTGTATGTGATGAGCACAGATAGACTAATTTAGTGACCATGAGCGTGCTGACGTTATATTTATGATCAAATCAATCAGGCGACGACCTAGAACGATCTAGGTCAAACGGTATGATTGGGAATTTTCAAGCATTAATATGAACAAGTAGGTACTTACGTTCTCCCTTCGGTTGTCCCATGACGTTTGACCCATTATGGAGACAACAGAACGTCTACTAGGCCTAGCGCGGGACAGTGTTTTGTCTCAGGATTTAGTGGACGTTAGAACGAGAGGAAAATATTTTCTTTACCCCGAGGAGATTTTCTCCACGTCCCCTGCTACGGGGGTGGAATTAAATTTTCGTACCATTTTCCACCTCATCAAACGCCTTCGGAAGCACGGAGGAACTCGAGACATTAAATTTTTATTCACCCATCTAATGACTGGTATTGGCTAATATTGCTTAGTTTACGCAATTGCAGGCCAAGCGCGCTACCGAGCTTATTCTTATAACCAATATTTGATGACAATAATATTATTATTAATAATAATTATCAAGTTCATAATAATAATTGTTAGAGCAACAGACTCGTAATGTGTTATCTTGCATAACGCTTGCTTCACAGAAATGGCTGCGGTGTGAATGCATCCTTATGTCAAAGTGCAATTAAAAAATGACGGAAAGAGCGTCAAGGAAGGCGAGCATTGTTAGCGAAAGCGTGTTACGTCAGCCTCCATGCGTGTGCAACTTAATTGGCTTAGGGCTAATAATCTAGAGAAGTTAAGCCCACTGTGCAAATCTATTCGAACGCATAGAACACTTAATAAAACTGATATAATACAGAGAAAACAACCTGACGACCGTTTGTCTCAAATGTGGGTGAAATGTGGGAGTTAATTCATCTCTTCCTACCCCTTTGGGGATATAGGCGATATATTTCTCTTTAAACCATCCTCACTATACGTATGCTATCACTCATGATTAGTGACCTAACTCTGCAAACCGATTGCAATCGTCTTACTGCCGCACTCAGAGACGTCAAATAACGCTAATGAGCATATACTTAATGTCAAAAAATGACAACTCAAAACTAGTCGCTATACTTGCTGGATATGGTTTAGATTTAAATGAAATTTTTTGACATAAAGTATTCATTAAAGTTAATTGACGTCTCTGAGTGCGGCAGTTAGTCTACCAGTCACTCTCACTCATTAGGTATGATAGCAACGTTTGAGAGAGATGGCAACACAAAACCGATTCCAATTAATTTAAAAAGTGGCCCCTCAGTCATTGACGCATCTCGCGTGACCCGCATTCTAACACCTGCATCCGCTATATCTACAACCTAATTACTGTCTAACGATGACACGTTGTACAATACGGGTTCACTATAACACACGTAGGAGGTACAATGGCCCAATCAGGGGGCTAAGTGCGGATAAAGCCCAGCTAAACTAAACTAAACTAAACGGGTTCACTATTTTGTAACAGCACGCCACGGCATACAAAAGCTGTCAAGTATCTTCAATAGATTGTCAAACTTTGACTTAAAACACAAAGTCTGTTGACTAGCCCCCGCGAATTTTTGAGAATTGCCTATTTATAAAGTTAAGTGGACAACAACTGTCAGAATTTGGATGGAAAAACGATAATTTTCACAACGCTTAAAATTGTTAAGCAGGACTCAAACTTTGAGTAGCGTCTCTGCATTCAGGGTTAAAATAGGTATATTGTTACCAGCCCCTCTAGACAAGTAGCCAAAACGAATATATAGAATAGATACAAATGTGAAAGTGATGTAATATTAAAGAGGCGACCGTCGTGTCAAACTTTAGAGAAGTTGCCAAACCTGACATTCGTTATATAGAAACGTGTCGTTTACCGATCTGATCGGGATGTTCCCTTAGACGACGATCAACACCCATTCTAACTCAGTCTTTAAAAACTATAGTAATATATCAACCATGTAAAATGAAAAATTTTATTTTGGAAAATTCCATACACTTTGCTTTACTTTGCTGAGTGTGTGCTGTTCTTGAGCTTCCGCAATGGGCGAGGCGACGCGTGTCGGCACCGTGCATTGGGCCCGCAGGTCGTGTCTCACACACGCACCCAACAAACCGACGAGATTGCGAACTCGTGATATGTCGCGCAACGGAACCTTTTAAGTTAGGCTAAGATATTCATTGTTAGTCAACGTAAGGCCATTACAGTCAGTAAATACATAATTATAGAAATGTATCTAATGTTGACAACGCAATAAAACGTGTGGCGCCCATATTTTAATGTGTAATTGAATAAAAAATAAGCAAAATAAGTCATGACAAGAAAAATAAGACATGGCTGTTTGAGCTAGATCTCTTTGCCTTCCCCAAAAAGTAAGAACTAGAAAATAAGTAAACAGGTCCTTCGAGTGTTGGTCTATTATCAGTCAGATTAGAAAACAAACATTTGCCTTTGCCTTGTAGCGATAAGCCATGTTGCTTTCTAGTGTTATTTCTTTGCCCGAGAAAAGGCTCGCATGTTTCAACGGTGCCTTTGTAATGTTATGACGTGATAACAGCGATAAGCAAATTGTACTATGGTACCTACATATTTTGATACGGTTTGACCTAAACGTTCTCATGGCTTCGAAATATTAAATTCCTCTTTTAATTTGCCTTAATATTAATATGTATGTTGAAGGCCTATGGGCATGAAACGTTTCTTGTAGTTGTTGGTCATTGTGCTGAGAGGCAAACGACACAACGTTCCTATCCTACATATGTCAATTTTTGACAACTGCTCTTTCTGCCGCACTCAGAGACGTCAAATAACGTCGAGTACTTAACGTCAAAAAATGACAATTCAAAACTAGCCGATATTCTTGGCGGGTTTATGGTCTAGATTTGAATGAAAATTTTTGACATTAAATACTCATTAAAGTTAATTGACGTCTCTGAGTGCGGCAGTTTATGACACGACGGTCGCCATGTTGTTTTCTCTGTAATACATCAGTTTCATACATTTGTATTCTATTCGTTCGATCGAACAGATTAGTTAGGCACTTGTCTAGAAAGGTTACTTGAAAAAAAAGAAAAAACTACATTGATGTTTTTCATCAAAATATTTCGAACAATCAAAAAAAATTAGAACCGGTGAAACCATCATCATCTTCCTGACTTCTTAAATTAATGTAGGGTCAGCGTTGTCTACCTCTTAAGTATACTATAATATTAAAAAAGCTGCAGAGTTTGTTGCTCGATCGCTGATCTCAGGAACTACTGACACATATTGAGAAATTCTTTTTATGTTGCACAGTCCATTTATCGACGAAGGCTTTAGGCTATTTATCATCATGCTACGACCAGTAGGAGCTTAGCATCAATGAAAAACGTTGCAAAAATGGGAAAAAAAGTTTCAGTTTCAGAGCTTCCGTTGCGGTACGCTGCCGCGCTGTGTAAATGGTTCAACTTACGAAAAAACCATGTATATGGGAAATGTTCTCCTTTAATAGATCATAAAAATGTCAGCGATAGCATAATAATATATGTCTATCTTTTAAGGTTGACGCACTATAACCTTTTTTGGTAATCAATTTTGTTCTAAAATAACGCATTATCTGCGAAGGTGTTTTTGCATACATACATACATAAATCACGCCTATATCCCCGAAGGGGTAGGCAGAGGTGAACTAGCACCCACGTTTCGCCAATTATGTTAAGTCCCATGTAATAGGTGGCGAGCCTATTGCCAGATATCGGGCACAAAAAGTCGCAGTACATTGCTAGGTGGTATAACAGGAACGCTGCTGCCCATTCCTCATCAGTGATTTATCCTTAGTCGTCTTGTACGACACCCACAGGAGAGATTTAGGGTGGTGACAATTGTGTTCTACTCTGCCGTCACCACACGGCACACGGTGTTTTTGCACACATGATATTATTCCCAAAATAAATACATTATTAAACGCACAACTATTTAATTTTGAATAAAATTATTCTTTACGTAAGAGGAATGCTGCTGCCCATCACTCATCGCTGTCTTTCTTTACCCTTAGTTGCCTTGTACGACACCCACGGCAGCAATCGCGCTAAACGTTTTGCAAAATGCACCTCGTACGTGGAACAATAGAACGAAAACTGTGCGGTCGCAAGTAAAAATTGGAGCATAAATTAATCTATCAGACACAGTAATGACAGTAACTCTCCGACTACGCAACATTCCTCTGGACACTTGAAACTTTGTACTAAACTGTTGTTTAGTTAGTAGACCGGCGACGCGCACACGGACGGACGCGTCGCGCGCGCTTTCCCGCTCCACAGACAAGCTGGCGGGCGAAAATTAAAAAGTTAACTAAAAAAGTCAACTGTTATTGTCGTTGGTCGCTGTTTTCTGATCTGTGGCTGGACGTGAAGTGCTCCCGTGGATTTTGCCTGTTTTATTGCTGTCAGCAGGAACGTTCTTTCTGCATTCTTGTTTTGTGAGTAGTTTTCATTGTTTTTGCGGTTTGTTTGCTGGCTATCCCCACTCTGGAAGCTCCGTGGTGCTCTTATCACTCTTCACGAGACAGTGTCCGATTATAAATAATTGCCGTGCACACATTTACCTCGACGATTAGATCCCTTTGTTTTGCAAGATGCGATCAAAGAAAAAAGAAAACAAAACAATATTCTAACCAAGGAATCTCGTATCGTACTTCCGTTTGGAAACTAGCGCAGACACAAAGTTGTTTTTTTTCTTCTTCTATTAGATAAGGCATTCGAGTGTGCTTGAATAAAGCGTTACGCGATAAAAATAAATACATTTTTTAATTACACTTCCTGAATATCTTTATTGAGCATAGTCGTAACATACTCGCCAAAATAAGAAAAAAATCTAAAAATGAACTGGATTAAAGTCGCGATTCACACAGTTACATAAATAGCCGTGTTTGTATGTAAGCAGTTATTATGGACAATAAATGTGAATTATTCACAGGCACACTAATTATAGAATACAAACATGAGGTGTATAAGTCAAAATAAGGAAATAATTAATATAATTTGGACTGTCTGCGTTATTTCGGTCGATGGCGCGGTAGCCAGCGTGCTGGACTTGCAATTGAGTAACTATGCAATGTTCGCAAAGGCCGGTCACTAGATGGGTGCCCAAAAAATAAGTTACCTCCGGATGCAGATCCCCGTGCTTCAGAAAGCATGTCAAGCTATTGGCCCGGGCTGCACACGACCACACGATGCCATCCATATATCAGAGGTGCTTAAAGATCGATTTTGCTTGCTGCTTTTTGAGTCGATCACGAGAAAAAATTACGATATAGGTAGAAGTATTAACACCGATTCTGTTTGTGTGAGGTAAGAATTTTTATAGCAGACCTACACTTACCTTCACAAAAAATGCATATTGTTTGGTAAAACTAATATCTGTACCACGCATAAACTCTACCTAAACGACAATCGTGCATCACACATACTTGCGGCCTCTCAGAGTCGATCGATTGGTAGTCTAATAATATTGAAGTAGATCGCCAGCAGTTGAAGTTTGAGCACCCCTGCCCTTATTCTTGATTTTATATCAGATGCATCCGGGACCAACGGCTAAATGTGCCTTCCTAAGTATGGAGGAAGAGACGAGATAGTAAATTTTTGTTCACCCACACAATAGCAGGTCTTAGCGAATATCGCTTAGTTTACGCAATCGCAGGCCGAGCGCGCTAAGCCACTGCGCCATCGAGGTCCTATTGACCTCATTTATGTAACATTTATTACATCAATGGTAATATAAAAAATAAATAACAAATAACGCCGTGTGGTGACGGCAGTGTAGAATACAATTGTCACCACCCGAAATATCTCCCGTGGGTGTCGTACAAGGTGAATAAGGATAAATCAGTAATGAGGAATGGGCAGCAGTGTTCCTCTTATACCACCTAGCAATAGTACTGCGACTTTTGTGCCCGATAAATGGCAATAGGCTCGCCATCTATTACATGGGACCTAACATAATTGGCAAAACGTGGGTGCTAGTTCCCCTATGCCTACCCCTTTGGGGATATAGGCGTGATTTATGTATGTGTATGTATGTAATAAATAAAAAAAAAAAATCAAATAACAAACAATTTGGTATAATTTAAATTAGAAATCTATCATGTATACAGGGAAGTGACTTGACTATACATGCTTTAAATAGGTATACAATTATACGCGATTTAAACCCGAAAAGTGGTTTTATTGCAAACAATAAAGTTTCCTGTTGTCATGACTCCATGTATATACAATAGGAAATTAGGAATTGAACGACGCGTAATGTCCAATCCACTTCACTTTCGCACGAAACGACAGTTCCGGTTTTTGTTTTTTCATACTTATCATAACTACTTTATGACATTTACGTTTCATTTTTTTTATGCCAGTAAGCCCTAGCACAGACGTGCTCAAAATCTCTTTCCAGTTCCACTTGACAGTGTTTTGATTTAGTGGGAGTTAGATCGACAGGAAATTATTTTTTTTCCCCGAGGAGATATTTTCCACCTCCCGTGCCAGGCCTATAAGTTAACGTACAAAGTGTTAATTTTAAGAGTTCTATTAAAATTTGACACCTTTGGCGACGGCCGAGCAGAATGCAATTGTCACCACCCCTATATATATATCTCCTGCAGGTATCGTACAAAGCGACTATATAAAGACAGTGACAATAGATGGCAATAGACCGCTCCATATCACATGGGACCTAACATAAATTTGTGATACGTGGGTATTTGTTCCTGCCTTGTTATCCCCGAAGGGGTCACCGAAGATAAATACGCGTGTCGGATCTAACTTTTTGCTCACAATTAAACTTTAATGGATAGTTAATTAAATACTCATTCATTAAATGAGAACTATGTTAAGTATTCTTTTACTCTGTAACAATTTTTGCCGAAATGAAACCTTGGTGGTAGGACTTCTTTGAAGTCCGCCTGCCTAGCTACCACCATCATATCAAAAATCTGTCGCCAAAACAATAATGTTAACACCATTATTGTGTTCCGACAATGTGTGATAAGATAGCCAGCCCCTCTGTGGTTGAGGGTTCCAGGTGAAGCTCGATTCGATCTTCAGCCCTTGTCGTCACTTACCATTAGGTGAGATGAAGGGCAAGAGCTTCCCTGTCTAACATAAAATAGTGATAGTAATGAAAATATCGCGTAATTGGTAAATAAAATTGAATAAGTGATTCTTTTACACTTTTAACCTCCAAAACAGTATGTTACTCACAGATATGTTACTGAAGAAGTCTCAAACTCCGTGGTGAGTCATCATAAAGTCGGCCAGCTAACGGCACTTCAAGGTTGTGTTGGTACTTAGCTACAAACTTTTTGCCAAAATCAAATGTAGGGCTTCTATATCGAACCAGACTCTTTGATCTTTGCAAAAGAAACAGCTAAGTAATACATTACTTTCTTTAAACAGTAAGTTTTAATAAATATGGCTTCTTGAATATCAAAGCATAGATAAAATACGCTTTTCTTCTAAAATATGTCTTAATCACTCTATGCTATTTATTTTGAATACACAATGTTTGGAAGTATTGTACTATCCAAAGAGGGTTGGTGTCAGGCAGCTGAGGCAGGCGGCCGGCTGTAAGTCAAGGCCAAAATCTTGACCAGTATGGATTGGAATGTTGTTTTCCCAATCACTCTCTCTGTTCATCGATCTCTCGACATGGTACATTCTGTCTCTTTTCACTAGCACCTTTCCGGTGTGATGGATGATATGAATCAAACTGGAGTGGATCTTGATGACGTTTGACTGATATGAATGGAAGAGGAAACATACTGCGCCCCAGATAAACTGGGAACAGGGCAGGGAGAAGATCTGTTTTTTCTACTGTAACCATTTGTCCCGTCCTTACTCTAATGTTCAAAGGTAAAGGAATAATGGTTATACACGTCCGTGTAACCATGACTCATATGGTATATGTATATCTACCTAATGACTTCAAGGTTTGCGTAGGATGTACCATGGCAGTGCCGTATAGGTTCCCTGTCAACAGCTTTGTATGAACACCCATCCTGGTATCCATTATACACCTTGAGCTGTGTGGAATAAGAATCATTTCAAAGTGACCCGTGTAAACACCATATGTAATTCAGATTTGCATGCACCTTAATCCGACGTAACAAGGGTTCTTTTTGAATTGCTAAACCCTTTCAAGTCACTGCGGTGTTGTGACGCATTGTCTGGCGTTGGTTGGTATTTGCTTGACTATTGAATCTGCGATACACAAGCGACACGGGATATTCAATTACGATCCTTATATTTGACGTAACAAAAGCGAATATAATGTTTTGTAAGCGTATACTTCTACTTAGGTACTAAGCTTTGTAAAAGGTATACGTGCTTAGACTAATTGAGTTAAGACTTGACTAAGTGGATGAAATGAAGAATTTGCAACGTTCTTTTTAAACAATTCAGTATTTTTAATTTCTTCCATCCGCAATATGGAAAACTGCAGTAGGAAGGTTATATTGATGGATAATTTTATTTCTCGGCAAACATTTTCTGTGGTTTTAATGACTAATAACCATTATCAAGAACTCGAACGTGCCTAATACATATTATATGACTACCTTCCCGAGGAGATTAGATATGAATTTCTTATGTCACCAAAGATTACTAGAAACTGTCAAGATAAGTCCAGCCCAGCATTGAAAAGCCTAGCCTGAAGTCTTATCGAAGATGAATCACAATAGAAAAGCTATAAAAAAAATTACGTTAATTGCGAAAATGTTAGTGCTATGAACATTGGTTTTTTCTTAAGTATTCATTTTCATCATCACCTTCGTGCCCTGCTCTACAAATGCTCGGATCCCGAGGTCTATAAAATGTTAGATTGAAAAGGCAGAATTAAACAAAAAAAACAGAATTGGAAAACTAACGACAAAAGAAAAGTAACAGAATAAAATATGCTTTTCATAATTTTTTATCTAATTTGAACCCTAAGAAAAATATTATGTGCCATCTGAAAATGAATAGCAGTAAATTAAATATCATTTCGTCAAATCCAAAATATCTACGCCTTCAAGATCGCCCAATAATTATTTTAAAAATAACGTGTTCGCCCACTTAGTAATAAAGTTAAAAAAATGGTCTCTGTAATACTTTCGTTTTCGTATCCAGCATTCCACTTTTTTAGGTTCAAGGTTAATTAGTTTCCAAACAAAAGTGGTTTCAGCTGAATTCTTGGGCAAATAATAAAGTTCTTTTTGTGTGTCTTCTATTATACACTTTATTTGTGCGGTGTTAAGTTGTAAAATGTATTGTTAAAGTCTTACGCCACATGTGGGTGCTTATGTTTGTTTGCTTTGTTAATATTTACATTTTTGGCGCAACATGCTCTATTTTTAGTGACAGAGTGAGGAAATATATTGCATTGTAAAGTTTTACAATCATAGGAACAGGCTTACTTTTAAAATTTCATACTTTAAAATGTTTCTAAGGACCTTGCTCATTAACTAAGATTTTGGTCTATTCTTCGTCAGTAAAGATGAAAACCAAAAATGTGTTAAATCAAGTCCCTTCATGCTTCAAAAAGCATTTAATTATAGTTCGCAGGCAGGTCGTAGAATTCGGTATTTCATGATCTTCTTGGTCTTAAACTAAGGAACTTAACTTTAAAATCTGGCAACACACATGCATTCATCATTACCAGTCCTTTAATGTCCCCTCTGCTAGGGTACAGGCCTTCCCTGTGTATATAACCTACAACACCCTCGTGTGGATTGGGAATGGGCAACTGAAAATGCAGCCGGGACCAACGTCTAAATGTAACTTCCGAAGCACGGAGCATCTCGAAGCAATATTTTTTTCTTCACTCATCAAATTTGTTAACCATTTCAGGCCGAGCTCACACGCTCACGAGCTCAGTGACACACGTGCATTGTAGACGTTTATATTAACATTACACGTTTTATTCTATTGTCCCTTTATATTAATTACTTCATAACTTTTGTCCAGACATTTCTGCCTAAACTCACCACTTAGACAATACTGACATCTGACTGGTCTCACTCGTAAATCTAGTTAGCCACGCTTTCTCGCATTTTACATAACAAAACAAATGACTACTTTTCGTTGTGTCAAGCGGGAACTATTACTTCGCTGCTGAGAATGCCAAAAACCATTTCCCGATACTAGATTACATCAGAGCAATTAAAATTCAGGTCTGCTCCGTGTTTGGCGGGCAGAGATTTAAATTTACATTATTTTCTGTCACTGTTGCAGAATATTTATTAGGGAGCTTAGTTGAAAACAAAGGTCTGCTAAGAATGACACAATATTTGCCGAAAGTTCGTTGTTCTAAGACCTATTACACTGTTAAAGATGACCAGCCATCATCCATCGTCATGAGATCCTGACACCCGGGGACTAGGAGTCTCATCATCATCTTTCTACCTTGTTCCCAGTTTATCTGGGGTCAGGGCAATAGGTATAGTCCACTGCCTTTTGATTGGTATTATCCCTCGCACCGGAAGTGATTAATGAATGTATAGGAAGGACCATGGCGAGAGACCGAAGAACGGACACAGTGATTGGGATGAGCATTCCAAGGTTTTGTTTTTAAAGACAGAGAAATTATACATTTATAGCAATTTATTGAATCTAATTATTCGATTTTAATTTTAACATTATATAAATGTTAGAAAAATTAGTACAAAGATTTTGGGATTAGAAAAAGAATTTCGAAAAATTATGATCTTGAGGCGGGAATCGAACCCGCGTCCGCTGCTATCCGGGCAGGTGCCTGACCGCTCGGCCACCCAAGACACTAATTAACTTGCCGAAATTCTTCTAACCTTTACACTTCACATTGTAAGCCAACGGGTACCCTCGCAATGTAGAAATAAATTTCAAACATTCCAAAGCAGATATTTTTACAAATACCGTGCGTTCGGTTAAGCTTGGGTTTGCTTTATAAACTATTCGATTTTAATTTTAACATTATATAAATGTTAGAAAAATTAGTACAAAGATTTTGGGGTTAGAAAAAGAATTTCGAAAAATTATGATCTTGAGGCGGGAATCGAACCCGCGTCCGCTGCTATCCGGGCAGGTGCCTGACCGCTCGGCCACCCAAGACACTAATTAACTTGCCGAAATTCTTCTAACCTTTACACTTCACATTGTAAGCCAACGGGTACCCTCGCAATGTAGAAATAAATTTCAAACATTCCAAAGCAGATATTTTTACAAATACCGTGCCCGTTGGCTTACAATGTGAAGTGTAAAGGTTAGAAGAATTTCGGCAAGTTAATTAGTGTCTTGGGTGGCCGAGCGGTCAGGCACCTGCCCGGATAGCAGCGGACGCGGGTTCGATTCCCGCCTCAAGATCATAATTTTTCGAAATTCTTTTTCTAACCCCAAAATCTTTGAATCTAATTACCTTAAGAAACTAGAAAATATTTGATCATGATGATGCAAAAAATATTTGAGACGATTGTATGATTATTTCTAGTATATAGTAGTATTTCTTTATAATCAAGTTTTCTTTTCTTTTCAGGTGTTGATGAATTCAATAATTTCAAGATAGCCCTGAGTTAAAATAAGGTGAGCATTTCCTGATCTTATCCTTTAGGAATACCACAAATTGACGGTGGTTGTAATCAAAATTATTAAACAAAATCAAATAAATCACTCGCCTCAAAATGTATACTGATTGCTCTAAATGCCAAATCCCTCGGTAACATATTTCACACAACAACGAAGATTTGTGTTCGTAAAACCATATTATTATAATACATCGAGAGGCTGATGTCGAGATAACCATTTTATCTGCATATACTGTAGCACGCTTGTCAATCATACATTTTTGCCGTAAATTGCTGAACTTGATATCGGTACGCGATAAAGTGTTAAAATAACAATATCGTCTGACGGCATTTCTATTTTTTCCTTCTTACAAACATTATCGTCAGTCCTCATCCTCAGTCAGAATATTTGGTCCTACTGCTTAGGCCGATCAATACGACGACGGAGAATAGCAGGGACAGCGTGAAATTTCTTTCGCCTATTTATTGGCCTTGTTTTCGTTTATAATTCTTTTGAAAAATAGCTAGAGTATTCTGAGTTCTTCAATCTTTCTGGTCTTTTTAAATTTTCTTCCGAACTTTCGGGATTATTTAAATAAAATATAACGTTCTGAGCTCTTCTAATTTTTCAAAGGAATGAAAGTTGAAAAGGGGCCGAACTCCATTCGAAGTTTATTTTTGCACTTTCAAAACTAGATCGATGATGAGATCTTCAGAAGCCTCAAGGCACCTACTTACGATGTAACGCGAACAATTGTGTATCTTAATTGGCAATGGGCGTGATAAGTAGTTAGCAGGAAGAATGGCCCTTGGGGCCGACGAGTTCTTGACTGGCGACGGCGTTACGGATGACGAAGCGTCGGTAGGATTCCGGCAAGGTGGCCTGGTGATTTGGCGAAGGCTGTTCGATGTAGGCACAGCTGAAGTTTTAAACATGGACTAAAGTTAGTTACGGTTTAAAATTAATGGTAGGTCTATCTGTCATTCGGAAAATAAAAGGGACAGCGTCAGTTTTACACTATGATAAACTTTAGTCTCTGTCTTATAGTAAGGGGTAGTGTGTATAAGTTGTTTCCTCGACTTCCAGCTTTTGGGGGAAATTCGAAGCTATTCATAAATCAATATGTCTTGATTCTGTGTTGGTAACGAATCTGTCAATATGTTTCCTAAACTATTAGTTCGAGGATATATATTGCGATAGCAGTGTCCGTGACAAAAGTCTACGGTAACAGATTTTCCAGAAAAGCAAAGAATAACTGTTGTTGTTTGTAATAGCAATCAAAACAACGGTAACTAAACAAAATATCTAAGTGGTAAATCTGCAAGTAGACATGGTAGACGCAGGAAGTTCGATGTGTACGCAAATATTCTACTGTAAGCCTGGCTTATGGAGAGAAGCATACCAGTATCTGGAGATTTATATTAAGAATTTTAGCCTGCAAAAAACAGAAGTGATGGATAAAGACATTTTAGAGGAGCTTCTTCAATCTCCTTCTTCAAGACTTTCTCTATCACGCGATATATCCGGAAACCGCATGGAAAAATCTAACGTTTGCTAAATGCATTTAACTCGTATCCAAGTCGAGAGAACTCTTCATGTATTCGTTTTTAGGGGCAAAAATACAAAATCTAATTGGCAAAGGATTGCCAATTAGATTCATCATCTCATACACTGCTCAACAATGTTTAAGGATATTTTATGTACACCTACTTCATGTTTTATCAGCCTACATTCTTTAAATACTGGCATACTCTTTGCAATGTTTCAATGACTTACTTAATTATGGTTATCCGTCATAACATTCAATAAATTGCATAGGAATCGTAAGTATTTTTAGAATGATCGCCGATAGCTACAACATAAATTGAAGTCAAAAAAATATCCTTAGATAAAGTTGATGGGTGCATGTATACAAAACTAACTGCCGCACTCAGAGACGTCAATTAATTTTAATGAGTATTTAATGTCATTAATTTTCATTCAAATCTAGACCATAGACCCGGCAAGTATAGCGACTAGTTTTGAATTGTCATTTTTTGACTTAAAGACTTAAAGTACTCATTAACGTTATTTGACATCTCTGAGTGCGGCAGTAAGAGAGTTCCAACTCCTTTCGAAGCTTTTAGTCAAAACATAGCCAGCATCTTCACCCCGACTACGTAACGATTGCCAAATATCATTGTTCACGGTTACTGCGCAGAAGCTGTGCCGCATATATATGTATGTATGTGTGCGAGTTGGTCTGTCTGTACGGTGGTCTGTACGGGTTGTGCGTTATTTTTCGTTTCTGCTCCAATTCCGTGATACAATGGCGTTATCGCTATTGTCGCGCGGCGCACGCGCACCGCTTCCAATTAATTTAAGGCCTTTACATACGATGCGGTTATTAGTCATATTTGTATCCAGGTCATATTGTTTTAGTTCAATTTTAATTAAATCTAATTTATAACGACAATTATGTTAAGGACAAAACAGTGACGAGGAATGGGCAGCAGCGTTCCTCTTATACCACCTAGCAATGTACGCGACTTTTGTGCCCGATATTTTTACATGGGGCTGGAAATATTTTGGCAAAACATAAACACTTCTGCTTATTTAACCCTTCGGGGATGTGCGTGATAAATGTATTATTTAAGCTATTGCCTTTTGGTACAGGTTAGTGTCTCCAGAAATTCAGGTACACCGGGGTTGAAGTATTTAAGTAGATTTAATGAGGAATGGGCGGCAGCGTTCCTCTTATACCACTTAACAATGTACTGCAACTTTTGTGCTCGATAAATGGCAATAGGCTCACATGGGACCTAACATAATTGGCGAAACGTGGGTGCTAGTTCACCACTGGCTACCCCTTCGGGGATATAGGCGTGATTTATGTATGTATGTATTTTATTCGAGTTTCTTGAAGAACTAAAGAAGTTACTCAAATCAACTCAAATCTCGTAAGCTCGTGTAGCAATGCCTTAACCACCGGGTCATTGTTAATTTGATGGCTCACTTTTTCCGCTACGGAATCGATGACGTAACGCGATAAAAAGTTCAACTGGTGTTGTGTTTTACAAAAAAAATGGACGTGCAGCGTGAAGGTACAATGTTTTTTCACACACTATTATGATACTTGACCTGTTGTTTTTTATGGTGTTTGATTGACTGTATTTGCAAGTGCCACTTGTACCGCTTGCGGCTGCATCTGCAGTCGTTAATACCCACCAACCCGCACTGGGCCAGCGTAGTGGGTAATGGCCTATTCTCCCTATATTCTTCCATCCTTAGGAAGGCTTTTGGGGATAATTAAAGGATGGTGATGATGACTTGGAAGTGACGCATGGTGACAGCAAAGGAGAATACAATTATCACCGTCCCTGCCTCTCTTGTATACAAGGCGACTAGCTGCCGCACTCACTTCAATTTACGATAAGCAGTTAGCAGTTAATGTAAAAAAAAACCATTTAATTCTAGATCTACCCGGCTAGAATAGAGACTAGTTTTGAACTGTAATTGTTTGACATTAACTGCCGCACTCAGAGTCGCTAAATAACGTTAACGAGTACTTGATGTCAAAAAATGACAATTCAAAACTACTCACTACTTTTGCCGGGTATTCTTGACACTAAGTACTCATTAACTTAAATTGACGTCTATGAGTGCGGCAGTTAGTACTCATTATCGTTAATTTACGTCTTTGAGCGCGGCAGTTAATAGCAAAACGAGGACAGTACGTCCCGAGTACCACATCGAGCATATAAATGGCAATAGGCTAGCCCCCTATTACATTTGAATAGTAATAAGCTGGGGAAACGCGGGGTGTTAAACACCGCTACCACTTTTGTTATATTATATTTTATTTTCCCGAATAGAAGAGATTTTGTCCACTTCCCGTGCTACGCGTGCTATACTATTCGGCCCGGCATCGGTACTGCACGGGACAACAGGAGACACTGATAAATAATCCACAGCCGACACGTGTGAGAAATTAAAATCGTCAAATGCGTTTCACATTTCACCAATCAATTTGAGTGGTCTCGGCGAGCGAGGCTGGCCGCGCGGGTGCTCACTCACTCGTTAACGATGCTACTTTCGATGTGCGACCACAAATTACCTTGAAAAAAAAAAACCAATTTCTCAGCATTACCACAGAATATAATAATAATACTCTTTATGTGTGCATATACACATAATAAAACTTGTCACATACAATAGTTTGCGAGGGCGAACTTGTCTCTAAAAGAGATCTCTTCCAGTTCATATTTAAGACTATCTGACTCGGCAAACGAAATGAAATGAAATATGTTTATTTGTTAGAAACATGGTACATGGTCAGATGTTATATGGTATTTCTTAGTCTCTTAACATGTTTCGCTGAGAATTCAGCATACAAATATTGGTTTACAATAACAATTATTATGGTTACATGTCTTGTTATTTATATTGTTGTTGACATAAAAAAAACAATTGAAATAGATTAAATAAAACGTCATTTGATTAAATAAATAAAATGTCAATTAATGAGGATAATTCAATGTCAATGTTACTATATTGCCTATTATTCGTTGCCAGTCAAATACACAAATTTATATAATTTAGGAAAATAGTGTATGTCACAACAATAATTGTATTACCTATTAAATAACATTAAAACAGTCAATATTAAATTCATTAGTAATATGCTAAATAGCACATAGATTTTAGTTATTTAAATTTTTCTAATGTCTATGAATTCCTAAATTGTGTAAAAACACTTCTCTACGAGCCATTTTTTTAACTGTGGTTGGAATTTGTTAAATGGTGTTTCTCTAATATTTCTAGGAATCCTATTGAATATTTGGACAGACATGAAAGAACAATTCTGGTGGAAGAGATGGCTTGTACAATTTGGTACTAAAAGTCTGGTTGGATTTCTACACGACTTCTTATTATTATTGTAAGCTTTTTGAAAAAGCTCTGGATATTTTCTGACAAATATTCCCATTTCCAGAATATACAGAGACGTTAATGTCAATAAATTTAGTTTTTTGAAGAGAGGCCTACAAGACTCTAATGGTCCCACGCTACAAATTGCTCTGACACATTTTTTTAATATGGGTTGAGTTTCCCCATAATATTAAGCCATATCTTAACACTGATGTTACATATCCATGATATGCGGTTATTGCTATTTTTTCACCTGCTAGTCTCTTTAATCTCCTCAGAGCAAACACAAATCTGTTTACCTTTGTACAGACTGTTTTTATGTGGGCCTGCCAATTGCAATGCTTATCAAGTGTTATTCCTAAAAAAATTGTCTCGGACACCTCCATAACGCTTTTACCATTACAGCTGACATTTAGTTTTGCTCTTTTATTTTGATAATTGGAAAATTGAATTATTTTTGTTTTTGTAATATTAACTTTCAAATCGTTTCTGTCAAGCCATTTTGTTATTGAGTCAACTGCAGAATTAAGGGTATCTTCGTAAGACGATTTTGTGGATGTGTCTGGTATTACAACGGATATGTCGTCTGCAAAAAGAATACATTGGTGTGTTGTTGCATCTGTGATGTCATTTATGTATATTAAGAATAAAAGTGGACGTTGTGTTACACTTATCACCTACATACATACATACATAAATCACGCCTATATATACCCAAAGGAGCAGGCAGAGGTGAACGTTTCGCCGAATGAACACATCAAACAAACAAAAACAACAATTTAAATTTGACAATGATTACAAAGATTTTGGTGGTGACCAAAATCTTTGTACTAATTTTTCTAACATTTATATAATGTTAAAATTAAAATCGAATAGTTGACAATGATTACTATTTTGATTTCAATTTCATAATTATAAATAAATGATAGAAAAATTAAGACAAAGAATATTGTAATTAGAAACAGTTCGAAAAATTATAGTCTTAATGCGGGAATCGAACCCGCGTTCATTGCGATCCGAGCAGGCAGGCCTAAACCACTCGGCCAACCAAGACGATTCTCGCATCAAGGCTATAATTTTTCGAACTGTTTCTAATTACAATATTCTATTGACAATGATGTAAACTGAGAATTAATTACAGAAATAGAAATGCTGAAATTTTATACTTGGTCCTTCGAGCCGGACCAGACATAAAAAACTTCCGTTTGTAGCGGAAGACTCACAGATTATCTGGGCAGTTGCAAAAATTTCAAACGTCACTCGTCATTAATTAGAAAAATCGAAATGCTGTAGCCGTGTGGTGACGGCAGAGTAGAATACAATTGTCACCACCCCAAAGCTCTTCTGTGGGTGTCGTACAAGGCGACTAAGGATAAAACAGTGAAGAGGAATGTGCAGTAGCGTTTCTCTTATACCTAGCAACGTACTGCGACTTTTGTGCCCGATATATGGCAATAGGCTCGCCACCTATTACATGGGACCTAACTTATTTGGCGAAAAGTGGGTGTTAATCCACCTCTGCCTACCCTTTCGGGGATATAGGCGTGATTTATGTATGTATGTATGTATGTACTCGTCATTAATTAGAAAAATCGAAATGCTGAAAATTTATACCGACAGGAACCACATCGGTTCCGAAAATAAAATTAAAGCGGTATCTATTAAGCAATAACACACAACGACGATGACATAATGAAGACAATAATACCTCTCGGCCGTCCGAAATGCGCTCAGCCGAGAGTCGTGAAAGCGAACACCGAAATAACGCAATCAAAATTAATAATTACCAACTGCATTAGTTGCAGGCACCGTGTAACGCGTAATTATAGGCACATTTTTAATTAGACAACCCAAAACATACGGTAGACTCTTATAATGAGTAGAAAATGAAAGTTTCTTGAGGAATTACGTGCGCAGTGACAGTAAGGTGTTGAGATTTTGACCGTTCAATTCAATTTGGTCAATTCGTCATCAACATGACAATATGCAGGCGACGGACAGGCTACCACGAAATGCCAAATTTCCTCAAACTACTTTGTGCTCTACTGCAAATAAGTATAGGTGGACAATCGATTCAGGAAATTTAATTGTTTTAGGTTGTCTGAAGTGACGTTGACCATACCAATCATATTAATTCTCAATCAAATTGTCGTTACCTTTATTGGCAGTTTAGTCATCACTTTATGATATGTGAAATATACAGAGTACAGTATTTCAATTATTGTATCTATCATGCAACACATCTTTTAAATGTTAACTTCAAAATCTTAAGTTTTTGCAAAAATATAATTTATTTTGGGTAAAGTAGAAACGTTAAAGCAACATAGTGTAGTTTTTCAAAATTAGTCATACATTAAGACATTGAACAGTTCAGAAAAACGGAACTGCTATTGTATGTAGTTAAAGTATCAATAATCAGTGAAAGTAATACGTTTCCATCAAGAACGTTTAGTTATAGCTTTACCCTTTTCTTGTTTTATGTAAATAAAAACATGATGCTGTTTTATTACACAAACGCTAGGTAAATGTAGCAGTCATGCGTGCCACTAACTCAAAATAGGGTTGTCTACACCTAATAATGAAAACTACTAACTTTTTTGTAGCGTTGTATGATTGATTAGTCTATCATCAATGATTAATGTTTACAGTATAATAGTTTTTTGAGGAATATTAAGATCAAATAATTTACATTTAGTTCACGAAGACGATATAATATTCAACTGCATACCTACATAGTGACTGTACAAAAACACTCTTTTTGATCCTTCGAGCCGGATCAGAAAGAAAAAAACTCGCGTTTGTAGAGAAAAAAGGTTATCTGATCAGTTGTAAAAATTTCAAGCACACAAAGATGTATGTAAGGGTCGTTGTAAATATAAGAAGTCATCTCTGCCAAGGCGTGATTGTATGTATGTATTGACAAGCTGATTTAACGACAATTGACGGAATTCTTAACCAATTATTATTATTGATTGTATACAATTCTACAATAATCCCGTATTTCCAATCAATTATTCATCTTATTCAAAAAATGCTTCAGTATTTTGCACCCAAAAGAAAGAGTTGACAACCCTTACTCGTTCACCTACATTTTGATACAAAGCTAAGCCGTTAGCGGCTTTATGCACCGGGAGATGCATTTGCGACTGGTGAAACTATGAACTAACAGTTTTCACTGGGCAGCAAGCAGTGAAAGTTTTCAAATACACTCAATATTGCTTTGTAATGTCAAGAAGTAAATGTCACTTGGCTTTCGTGTCAAAAATGTTGAATTGCTACCGGTCGGCTTTTATTTCTAAACATGTTTTTAAAAATGTAAGTAAACGTAAATGCTACTACAGCTATATGTATATTAATCTCTCCCGTGGGTGTCGTACAAAGCGACTAAGGACAGCAGTGAGGAATAGGAAGATCCTGAGAAATTTATTTTTTCAAGACATTACTATAAAGTATATGACCACAGATTCTCGAGTCAACGCTTTTTATATTTTTAAGTAATATACAAATAAACATGTACGATTATTATGTATTGTGAAATTTGTTCGTCATCAAGTGTCCATAGCACAAGTGCAAGCTATTAACTTTGGACTAAGTAGATCCCCCTTATTATGGACTAAGGTTAGGTAGTTATTAGTAGTTTAAAACTTATACGGACACATTTATTTGCTACAAGAAAAGAGTTAGCAACAATATTAAACCATGACTTACGTCTATGGTTTTAAGGGGGGATGAGTCTAAGACATATTTATTTATTTAGACTTATATTGCCAAATAAGTAATGTCGGAGTAATGTAAAGTCCGACCGGACTGTGACGCAGTTTCTAAAGCACCCATCTAACGACCGGCCTTTGCGAAGATTGCTTGGTTTACGCAATCCCGGGCGGATTTAGATCGGTAGGTACCAATAGTTTCTGCACGAATGCAGAGCCCTTTGAAAGGCATTGTTCAATTCAAGGTCAGTTAACAAAAACACTTAAAGGCACCTCGCATTTGAAATAATCTTTGACCTCGACCATAGATAGCGTGTCTCCCGATTTCCGCAACGCTGGCAACACTATGTCGGCCATTGTTTTTGGGTATCAACAATGGATTTGCCCATAAACAATTATTCGTTTAAATTAAAACCAGTAGCTGTTATGGTTTAAATACTTAAGATCCCAGCCCAAGTAGCATGAGATCTTTTAGATCGGGGTCATGCGAGTTAATCAGCTATTAGCGTTGTCGCGTATGGATTAAAATAATTATCAAATACAAAATGCAGGGCAGGAGCTCTGCTGCCCATTACTCATTACTGTCTTAGCCCGTACACTTAACTGCGGATTGGCGCGATGCGAATTTACAACGCAGAAAACTACAACATAAATTGCGCGATGCGATTTGGTGCGGTAAGGCGGTGAAACAAAGAATAATGAAATTGAAGTAATGCGCGATGCGAATCAATTCGCAAGTTCTTGCCATGGTTTGGTGCCTACCGACCTATGCGGTGTGCGAGCTTGCAGAATTTTACGTGTATAGCCCGGCTAGCATGACCATCGAAACAAGATATGATATAGCCATTTATAGTTTTGAACTTACAAAAAACATTGGATTTGAATAACTAAATAAGCCTTATTTGAATAATTGAATAACCCTATATAGCTATATGTTAAATATATATCTATTTATCGCTTTGAACTTTCAAAAATCCAATGATTTTTGTTAGTTCAACGCGATAAATGGCTTTATCATATCGTGTTTCGGTAGTCATGCTAGCCGACAGGGCCTTGTTAACCCTAAGTCGCCTTGTACGACACCGGCGGGAGAGATTGGGGTTGGTGACAATTGTATTCTGCTCTGAATGACGTCACCAAACTTCACAACTAAATCATCGCCATGTTGTTGATCAATAGAAAATTCATCATCCACTGCATTCTTCAAAATAGTAGCACCAAATTTTTTGCTGTCAAAGCTCTCCACGTGTTTTCCGCCTAGTGTTTCTTCAAAGGTAATTCCACCAGCCTCCGTATCACGGGACGCGGAGAAAATCTCCTCGGGGAAAAGAAAGTAATATGTTCCTCTCGGTCTAACTCCCACTAAATCCCGAGACAAAGCACTGTCAAGTGGTGGAGAGAGATTTAGTCCAACTCCTGTGCCAGACCCACAATTTATTACGGACTCTGTTACGCAGTTTGTCAATCAATTTAAGACAGTGGGTTAATGGCTGTAGCTTTTATTTTCGCCCGGCAATCGGCTACGGGTCGTATTCCGTTCCGTTTCTGGTTTTACTTTTTAACAACCATTTTGTTTGTTGACGTGAGCTACTTACATGCAGTTTTACCAGGCAATTTCGATAAAATGGAGATCTTTCACTTTGTAAATTGCACGTCACGTTAGTGCAAGTTCCATGTTTATTTTAAATAAAAATATAGGTACGTATAGAACGTGTGACTTTTATTTGGTATTTTTTGTAACATGTTGTTTATTGAGTAATTCATCAACTCGTACCGCATTTACATTCCTCACAACTTGTGTTATGAAAACTACAAAAGACGATCGATCGCACGCTCTTATTTTGAATTTTGTAAACACATCACACAACATAAATATTTATATAAACAGCTATAACTTGAGAGCAAATGTATTCAAACATTATTTTTATTGGTATTTTTAAATTTTAAGCTCGCTTTTACTTTTATTTCAACTTTTTGTTATACGTTATAACTTTTGCGGTTAGGCTACTTATTTTTTATTAATCTCATTTCTATTAATATAAAACTTTAGACTCTATTTTAATTCTGTTCTTAAACTTTTTTAGATACCCTTCTGTTACGGTTTACGTGTTGGAATAATTGTATCAGCAAACGTAAACAAGGTCAATTGAATGAATTACATTTCCTTCTGCGTACCTAACACCAACCAACGCGGTTGTTATTGGATTATTCGAGAAAGAGTGGGTATTACGTAACACATAAATATATTATGTATTCACATTAATATCGAATGAAAATAGAAAGTAAAGTCAAAGTCAAGGCTGTTTAAGATAATCTTACCACGAGTTCCCATCATTGCCTATAGAGGCATTGTTTCATTTTGTGACGTGACTTGCTAGCTCGTCAAACGGTAATTTTGGAATGACTTCAATATAGTTGCATAATTTTTAAATGTTCGTATTTAAAAACAAAACGATAACCATAATCATCATCACCCTTCCGTAAAGTTCCTGTATGTTAAAATGTTATCTTAATATACAAAATAAAATCCAGGTCAGCACGCAACAAATTTTTCCTTTATCTAGTTAGCTTAAAATTTTTTCTTTAAACCAACTTAATTAAATAGTATTATAATATCATAGGCATAGTATGTTTTTTATCTATTAATTTCATTTTACTCGTCATCTCTTCACTACTACTCATTTTACAAAAAGTCATATTATTACGTCTAAAGGGATTTCTAGTTCACTAATTTGCTCTACCAATTCTGACAAAACTAACATTACGGATCCAAGTATACTTAAGGGTAAGACTACTTTATTATTTTGTCATGATTCATGTTTGTAATGGTAAGAATAAATTTAGTAATCTATTTTTGGCAAATTAAAACGACATTGAAGGTGTAGTTCCAATGAGTGATTTTATTTCAATTGTAGTACAGCAACAGCACGTAAAATTATTACAGCAGCACAAAATGTAAAATTTTCACAATCTAATTCGTGCTTTGCTACAAACAAGTTAAGGTTGACAGTTGATTGAAGAAATTTGACAGTTTTGTATAGTCTTAAGAGCCGCTGACCGTACTAGCAGCACCACATTAATGTCAAAGATATCCGTTTGTGGTTTTGAGCAGAAATGATTGGGAAATTCGATTCTTGCAAACTGCTGGCGCGCATTCGCAAACACAAGAGAACATTAACCACAGAGTAGGCCATATGATCTGCGACCGCAGACACGTGAAATCTGGAGTAATGGCCGTAATTCGAGCCGACACATAGACCATACATGGCCCATTACCAATGCCGCACAAACGTTACGCTATTAGCATTCCCGGCTCTGTCTAATCGTCGAGCTAGGGCTGGTCAATTAACTTAAATGAGTACTTAGGTAAAAAAAAAAAAATTTAATCTAGACCATAGAGCCAGAAAGAATAGCGACTAGTTTTAAATTGTCATTTTTGACATTAAGTACTCAAAGATTTTGGTGGTTAGAAAAGAATTTCGAAAAATTATGGTCTTGAGGCGGGAATCGAACCCGCGTCCGCTGCTAGAAAAAGAATTTCGAAAAATTATGGTCTTGAGGCGGGAATCGAACCCGCGTCTTTCTAACCACCAAAATCTTTGTACTAATTTTCTAACATTTATATAATGTTAAAATTAAAATCGAATAGTTTATTAAGTACTCATTAACGTTATTGACTTCTCGGAGTGCGGCAGTTAACCCTTGGACAACCCTACAAGAGACAGTCTCTCGGTCCGATCTACGTTCTGGCCCATATTTGTGCGAGTCGGTGCAATTTCGCCTTTTTTTTACCAAAGACAAGTCGTGTGCCAGTTGCACGGTGAAAAACTCGTCCGATAATTACTTAAATGCTGCTCGTGAGATGTACCCGGTGTCTAAAATGCGAAGCTTTCGTTCGAACCTGTCTTGTGAAGAAAGTTTGAAGAACTCCTTGGTGAGTAAAGGTTTCTTAGTAAGTGCTTCTATTGCCAGGATCGTCGCGTCAAAATCCTTTTTAGAACTAATTTCTTGTGTGTGACGTAAACTTAGCATTCCATAGATTTACCGTGCGTGTATGTGAGTGTCCTTAGTGTGGAAGAGAAAGAAGTTAGTGGCAGCGCCCTGGGACTTAAAATGAAATGACCAGTGTAGAACTACAAAAGCTTTTAGTAATGTATATTATATTGGGATTTATCTGATACCCCTCGCTCTCACCTCAACAGCATAGAAATCAACAATATAGCCACTTTTGTAATTTGTTTTGATAAGTCAAAGTGCTTACTGGTTTTTATAGCGTGGCCTTTGGGGATGTTCATTTCCCATGGTACAGTCAGTTGATATTACGGGAAACATTTATTGGATCACCAATAAACTCTAATCTCTAATCACACCAAAAATACTAAGGGGATCAAGTGCAGTGTAGTAAAATTAACAGATTGCAATTGTCACCATCCAAAATCTCCCGCGGGTGTCGTACCAGGCGGCTAAGGGTTAAAACAGTCAGAAGGAACAAGCAGCATTCTTGTTATACCACCTAGCAATATTCTATTGCGATTTATGTGCCCCGGAATGAAAATAGGCTCGCTCCCTATTATTACCTGGGACTCCAGCAGGTTTTTCCAAAATTAATAGATGTAGATGATTCAGCGAGTATTGGCGAATCTTCCGACGACCATACCACAATACAATCAGATCTCATATAATGTCAGATCCTCGAGGAGTCCAGGCTCATTGAAATGTTCCTCTTAAAAAACAGAAATTTCAATGTAAGGTATATGAGAAGAATCTTTACCTTTTCGACGCTTTGGTCTCTTCATCACTTTCTATACATTTATTAATTATGATGTGATGTATGGTATGAATCAAAAAGAAGTGGATGGGCTTGATGACGTCTGGCTAAAAGTTATTTTGTAATGACATTTTATCGTCAACCTTATAATTATTATTTTTTATTTTCATCTGGTTATATTTATGGTTTTTTGTTATTCCTCGACCGGGTATTAAAAACCATATCAGGTTTTAAGAATATAATGTTGGTCGGTGATATAAATCTAGATATAATATCTGAGGAACCCACCCTCTTTACAGAGAAGTACCTGGCTCTAACAGCTTATCATGGTCTATTCCCTTCCCATACTCTTGCTACGCGGGATGTAGCATGTCTCGATCATACATTTTTGAAAACAAAAAACTCATCAGTGTCCTTAGTGGTCAACTCAACTCTAACAGATCACAAGACTGTGATTATGTATCTGAAGACACAGCCTATTCGCCAATTTGCAGCTCTTACTCGCACTGTGATAGACAAAGAAAATCTAAAAAAATATTTGAACAGTGTTAATTTTAATCTAATTTATGTGATGAATGATTGTAACATGGCAATTGAATACATAGTAAATAAGATCAGGGAGGGTTTAGAAATCAATTCTAAAACCATTTTGTTATCACGTCGAAAAAGGATCATCAAGCCCTGGATTACACCTGGCCTTCTGCGATGTATAAGAAATAGGGACAAATTGCACAAAAAAGCTAAGTCCTGTCCCGAAAACCATATTTTGAATACAACCTATGTCCGCTATAGAAATTTTTGTTGTATGATCCTTAAAAGGCTTAAGCGTAACTATGAGAGAGACCTAATTCAAAAGGCAGGAAAAGATAATAAAAAGCTTTGGAATTCTGTTAAAACCATCACAAATACGGCAAAGGATACTACATTTCCTAAAGAACTGCTAAATATAAAAGAATGTCCTCAAAACTCGATAAATTTTGTGAATCAGTATTTTGCGAATGTTGGCAAATCATTAGCGGAAAACTTAGTTTCAACCTTATCTCCTAATGTCAACGTAGATATACCAAATAAACACTGTGGCTCCTTTGTCCTTTATGACACAAATACTAACGAGGTAAATAATCTCATTCTAAACCTAAAAAATGAATGTAGTGTAGGATGGGATGGCATATCAAATAGATTTCTCAAAGATCATAGAGACATTTTGGTACCACATTTGACGCACGTTTTTAATATGTGTCTCTCAAATGGTACTTTTCCCAAAATTTTAAAAATATCTCAAATTCGTCCAATACATAAGGGTAAGGGGGGCAGAGGCCAGGTTGAAAGCTATAGGCCTATAGCAATTCTTCCATCTCTTTCAAAAGTATTAGAGAAAATTATTAATAACAGACTGACCAATTACCTTGAATCGAAACATTTGTTATCTGAGTCACAGTATGGTTTCCGTCTGGGGAAATCTACGGATGATGCAGTAAATAATCTAACTAATTTCATTACTACTAATTTGGATAGCGGTCATAAATGTATATCAGTATTTTTAGACTTGGCAAAAGCTTTCGACACGGTGTCTGTGCCCATACTACTTAATAAATTAGAACAAACTGGCATTAGGGGAAATCAGCTTGATCTTTTTACTGATTATCTCTCAGACAGGTCACAATGTGTAAAGATAGGTTCCTACACTAGTTCAGACCTTCCGATAACATATGGTGTTCCGCAAGGAAGTATCCTAGGGCCAACTCTTTTCCTTGTTTATATAAACGATTTGTTGAATATCAATCCCTTTCCAGGAAAAATTATCTCTTACGCCGATGATACTGCTCTTATTTTTACGGCTAAAACTTGGGAAGAGACATATAAATGTGCACAAGATGGTATTGACATGGTAAATAAATGGCTAGTGAACAACTCTTTGACGTTAAATACGGAAAAAACAAAATATCTAGCTTTTTCTTGGCGTCATCACTCTCACCAAGAAAATCTAATATTTCATAATTGCAATAACTTCAATAATTCTACCTGTCAATGTTCATTTATTGAGCGAGTGAGCTTCATCAAATATCTGGGTGTTATTATCGATGATCATTTTGGTTTTAAGCAACATATTTATACATTAGCAAAGAGAGTACGCAAATTAATATTTGTATTTAAGACATTGAGATATGTTGTTCCACAGTTAACTCTTATCAGAATTTACCTTGCTTTGTGCCAGTCGCTGCTTACATACTGCATATCATCATGGGGAGGCACCTCCAAGACTACGCTTAAGAAACTCGAGGTAGCGCAAAGAACGATACTTAAAATTTGTACTTTCCGTCCATTTCTTTATCCAACTACACTTCTATATGAAAACTGTAAGGTTTTGACAGTGCGACAACTATTTTTACTTAAGATAATCCTGAAGCAACACTTGAAATTAGACTACTCTCCTGATATGGTCAGGAAGAGGAGATGGTTCGCTGTCTGCAAACGGACTTTTAGAGCTAAAACAGCTTCCGGTCAGAGATTCTTTCCCTTTTTAGGTCCCTTTATTTATAATAAATTTAACAGACTCGTCAAAATTTACCATATGAATATATCTGCTGTAAAAAAAGAAGTAACAAACTTCCTATTGACAAAATCGTATGACGAAACGGAAACAATTTTTAGTATATTGAAGTAATTATTCACTTTTCTATAGGAACTTTATATATGTATTAGAATAAAACAGAATCCATCTTATTATAAAAAACTGCTTATCCACACAACACCTTTACTCACCCTCTCACATACACTCACTCACTTACATCATACACACCGAGAGGACAGTCACTGAATTGTTTTTGTTTAATTGGAATGAAATGTACTACTGTAGCTAAAAATTAGAAAATCGTAACCAATCTTAGGCGAGAGGCGCTGTATGCTGAAATACAGGTTTACCTAGTTCGGCAGCAGATGCTACATTTCAAATGGTATAATCATAGCATTTATATTCATGCTTTTAGTACCCTATGTAAATCTTTTTAAGTGAAAATAAAAATTATTATTATTATTATTATATTATTATATCTTTTTATGGGAAGCTTGTCGTTTGTGTAATTTTTATAATTTTAGTTCTTTTTGTTTCTATACGGCCTCACCCTAAACTCGCCTGATTTGAATAACACAAAACCGCTTCTAAATTAATCTTAAATGAGAATCTTAATATGAGAAGAATTGAACTACAAAAGAATAACATAAATATCTCTTCCATAATATTTCACTCTTCTGAATCAGTTTTGTTTTATTGTATATTTAATCAATTTGATAACAGACAGTGCGTCTGCATTGTTCAACACGCAAAACCAAGGAAAAGTAAGTGTCATAAAACTTAGATAATATCTGCAAATAGTTCTTTACACCATTTTTAAGAGAGTGGCGACTCCGACTCACAAACAAGTAAAAGTGAAGTGAGCAATAAAGAGGTTTATCGTTCACTTTTAGTGTGGACATATCGTCGGAGCCAAATGCCAGCGGTGTCTAGTTTCGAATTTATTAGAAACCGTTCGCGCCGGGCGGAATTTAATGATGGACAGTTAAAAATTGAATTAATTCAAACAAAACTCGCTCGCTGGCCGTTGACACGACAAGACTAACTTCATTGTCTTTCGGTTGCGTAATAAACGGACGATACGTGTGCATAGAATTACAAATATTGGCTACATCGTTAGTTTGTATGCTGTTAAGGTGGGAGCGAGGGGTACACCAGCTACATCCCTATATTAATTACTAAAATACCTTGGCTTGTCTAGAGCTTTCGTAAGTTCTACACTGGAACGCGTGCCTGTCTAAGGCGGGTCTCACAGAATCGGGGTAGCGAAAGTGAGTGTGGGGTCACAGATATTTGACATGTTGTGAAGGGATCCCGTAAACCTATACTTGGGTCACAAGTCCCAAGCGCTGTCACTGACTTAATTTTTTGCCACACTATGGACCTGGCTCCGCACGGTGAATCCATAGAATGCTTAGAGATACCGTCTCTTGGAACGGCTGTAGGGATCTCAGCAACTTCTGGGTCTCTTTGATTCAAGAATTATCGGCGTTGAGAAATCATCCAGATACTGCTTGAAGTCTTTAGAACCTACCAAAATTTACGCCTTCTTTCAAAACGCGTAGGTATGTTGAGGTTCGGAAAAACCCTAATATTTGTCGCACATAGATATACATAGCACAATAGATAACTTAAGTTTAGCTTTAACAAAATAAAACTTAGAAAAATACTCGATAAATATATTTACAGTAAAAACATAGAAATATAACAGACATGGCAATAATAATGAAATAAAATCAATCCGAAAATCTCATCTGATATTCTGATTTATAACTTAACCAGCCAGTTCTACAATCCGTAAAACCGTAAATGGTGTCCCTAAAGTTCTTTCGGTCTTAAGTTTATATGAAACACCACTTTAATCAAATCACCATCAACATGACAATCTTCTCCATGAACACAAGCCTATTGGAAAAGAAGACGGGCTCGCCGAAAGCTATCACGATATTTCAATTTCACACACAGACCGTTAATGGAAACGAGACCCAACGAATCGGGTATTACAATCGAAAATTGCTTAATAGTTATTATTGTATTCACAAATAACGTTTTAAGACCACATGGAATTTAACGGCAGCGCCGTTTTGGGTTTGTTAACACGTTGCGTCATGTTTTTATAGATATACTATGTAGATTAAGCCGCTGTAGGTATCATTCAGTTAACAAGTTTTAGCTACCACGCGTGTGATCGAGAGATGTCCGTTGATAGTTTAATAAAAACAAAGCATGTTTAGAGGAATTTATAGGAAGTTCGCTTACTGGTTACTTCTTACTTACTTATCCGTTCTTCCCAGAACTGAGCCTCCGGGCTGTTTTGCGAATAATAGCGTTGCATTACGCGTTAACTTTGGAAATCTTCTCCACAATTGGACCTTAAAACGGGTTTCCAGTGTTTACTTTATTCCGTTCTTGATTTATGAGTGTATGTGAGATTTGTACCATATTTCTGTTTAAGTGTTTCTTTTTTTAAAATAAAATTATGTCAACTCCGTGACAAGTTATCTTTCAATGTCAGTATGACATTTTGTCGTCAACTATTTTGATTCTTTTGGGATTTCCTTCAGGTTATTTCAGCTTAACGGTTTTGTATTTTTTACATTTTTTATTTGTTTTTGTTTCTATAATTGAATACACGGCGTGTCCTTCATTTGAATACCGCAGAACCTCTAAAAATATATTCTTAATCGTATTAGTCAGAAGATGAAGTTTCTCTCATTGTCTTTGTTAGTAAATTAGAGACTGCAAATAACTTCTTTTCTTTTCTGAACTTGCTTATGGGCCGGAGATCCGTTACGCGCACTGTGTGTCAAGTGCATGACATCAAACTTTTGTTTTCCATTTCGTATCTTGCGGGCCACATACCGTCCGATAATTTTCCGACTGATCGGTTCGGAATCGCAACTGTGAATAAAAATCATCATTTCGGCAGAGAGGCGTCCTCTGTTGGATATAATAGGTACCCCACAGGGGACTGTGAATAAATAAGTTTATATCAATTAGCTTGAGAATTAGGAGATTATGAATTATTTTCCATCCACTGTTCCAACTATAGTTAAAGACTTGTGCCACGCTATGCTAGTTGTGCAGAGCTGTGGGGTACAGTCAATCAATCGGCTTTGTGCTTTACTACCAGCAATTTAAGGCTGACAATTGATTGAAGAAATTTGACTTATTTAGGTAGTCCAAATTGCCGTTTATCGTACACAATGATGTAGGGAATTATTTGATAGTACATATTGTGTCTGGTAACATAATGGTGGCATAATGGTGATCGCCGCCAATCCCTCCCACAGGGCGACTAAAGGGGTCAAACACGATGAGGAATAAATACGCCTGCTATAGCTATTGTTATGTTTAGGCAGCTAGCACTTTGGACTGGAAAATATCTCCAATCGGTTGTCAATCTTATGTTGTTTGACGTAAAGCATAAAATTGATTGACATATTGTGGGAACGTGACGTGACGTGTTGACTGTGTTAAAGTATACATTAATCGGCTGAGTGACAGAGACCGTCAAGTTTAATACTCGCTTGTCCCACATTTCTTGTGTTTGCCTCTCAAATCTGGTGGGGACACAGTGACTGTTCTTTGTTTTTCAACAATTAGGAACAAGAACCTGTCGAGTATTATTCAATTATTATTTTAATGCTGTTACTGTCAATTTCGTTGTTCCAAATATTTCAAGTGGGTGAAATTTTTTTCCGATATTATTTCGGTCAAGGGTTTTGGCAAGGTTACGATTTTATTGCAGTTTTCTTGAGCGTTGCGTTCAAGGTTAATATTTATAATCATAATTATTATTTTTGCTAATTACCTTCAGTTAGAGTGAAAATGATGTGCAATAATTTGAAGACTATAGTTCTCTGTTCCGTGTGCTCCAAACTTCTAGTTTAAACTTGTGGGTAAAATTTAATTAATTCGTTATTATGATTAAAATTATTGTCTCTTATAATCAGAATAATGACGAGATCGAATATGAGCGAGATCGAATATGATCTTACTACACTCTACTAGAATAGACCCTTAATAAAGTAAATATTTCATATTTTGGTAATAAAGTGTTAATTTTGCTTCCGAGCATAACGTCCACAATATGTCTAATCTTCTCAATCGACTTTATGCTTTAAGTCTTCCAACATTTTAAGGTTGAAAATCAATTGACGAAGTTTGATAGTTTTGCACAGTGGGACTTTTGTCGCCTGTAGCAACTTTAAACAAGTCAGGTCTTGTAGCCGTTGGCCGCCATCTATTCCTTTGTAACTCAAATCACGTACACACAGTTCGTTCACACCTCATTCGGTCTCCAAGCCGGCCGTCCCTTACCTGTCTTTCGAACAGACAAAGACAGGTGTTTATAGAGTAAATACGACCTGTCGGAACATGTTACAAAAACCTTTATCCTTGACATTTGCTTGGGATCACTACTCGTTGCTCCGGCTAAACCTGCCTCTCCAGACAAGTGATCAATCTGAAATAAACGGTGACCACGGCCACTGTAAAGTGGTCTAAACGTCGGGTTAAATAATTAATATGCCAAACACCAAATTATACGCGAGTCTTATCCGTAAAAGTTGTTTTATTTCAAATGTGTAGTGCTCGTGCAAATATAAGAAAACATAAAGTGATCGTGTGTCGTTTTCTCCAAATAGATTGTATTTGGAGAAAATTAAATTAAAGAGAATAATTAATCTCACCTCTTTATTAGACGAGAGACATCTAATATAGAGGTGAGATCTAATAAAAAGGTTGCCCAATTTTTATCAATTTGATTTGCTTAATGAAAATAATAGTATGAAACTGATGTATTACATGGAAAACAAAATGGCGACCACTGGTCAAATCAAAATGTAGTAGAAGCTGTCAAAATTTTTTAATTTTAATCTATTGGTTCGAATAAATTGGCCACTTGTCTAGGCCCTCTGTTGGTCATTGCTCGTCATTACTCTAAACCCTATTATGAATAATTGCGCAATTACGTATAGGCGTGTCAAAAATGGTTGCAATGATTTTTGTTACCATTTATTTAACTTCGCCACGAGGCAATTCGGGTAGGTCGATGATCTCTAGAGTGGTCTACATGAACCTGAGCAAAAAACATTTGAGGCTCCGTGAAATGTAAATGATGGATATGGATGGATAATCAGACAGTGACTTTAATTTCGTGTACATACATAAGTCCAACCTATTTATCCCGAAAGGGTAGGTAGTAGAGGTGTATGAGTAATGTTAGGTCCCATGTTATAGGGAGCTAGCCTTTGAAGACACCCGCGGAAGAGATTACGTTACATACATAGATAACCTCGTCGTTCTCCCTTAGACAGAGTTGTAATAACAGCCATATTTCGCTAGCTCATGTCAGGTCCCATGTAATAGGGGCGAGGCTAATGTCATCTACAGGGTACGTTAAGTTAGTAAGGGTAGTAATAGTATTGACAGAGGCCATCATACAAAAATAAGTTAACAGTAACAAAGGATTTCATTTCAAATGACTTAATGTAGACATCAGGTAACATTTTAGCTAAATATGGAGTTCCTCGACCTGACCTATCGCTAACCTTAGTTATTTTGAAATATGTTTTATTCTATTTATACGAAGATTTCCCCTATACTTTTCATTCCATAAAGAAGGCCTGTGGTCCAGCATTTAATGGCTGACGATGATGATGATGGCGAACAACGCCCATGTCTCCTTAGCTACCTGTTCAGTCTTAAGTTAAGAACTAAAGATGGAGCTTTATGTAGTTGGTCTGGTTTCCGAGAACAATAGATGTTTGCCCTTGACCTTTCATGACTCGCGTGGGCCGGCGCAACTTTCTTCGTTATTGAGCAAGATCGTGAGCGAGCACTTAAAGTTATGATAATGGATTTTAACAAGTATTTGTTTTAATATCTGTTCTAATAGTTTTAATTATAATACTGTACGGGATTAAGGTACAAAATAAATAAAGATTTGTGTTGAAATACGATGTATATTTTTAGAGCATTTTATGGACACAAGAGACGTGCGTTCAGTACGAAATCTATGTCGCTCTGCCGCGGGGGGGTGACGACGCGACCGGCGACCGATCTTCCACAATGACTCCGCCCGCGCCCGCGCCTTCCCCTGGTTGCCCCACGCCGCCCGCGCACTTCTCTCTTCATGACGGCGTTAACATCTTCCCCGCCTTGGAAGAAGCTGCAGCTTCTTTCAATTCCTCGTGCTCTGAAGGAACAGGCAAAGGACAAACTCTATTGAGAGCGCGCCGTTCTAAGCCTCTGTTTGTTACGAAATCGGCTACTCGGGGTATTCCATCATTGCCGGGATGCAGCCGCTGTACTCTGCCGAGTTTCCATTTAAGAGGTGGTAAATTTGGATCCTTAAATACGACCATGTCACCTTCTTTGATTTTTTCTTTATGAGAACGCCATTTGGTGCGCTGTTGTAGTTCCGAAAGATACTCATTACTCCATCTGCTCCAGAAATGCGACCGAAGCTGCTCCACCAGTTGATACCTCGTTCGAATGTTGGTCTGCGTTGTGTGAGGGCTTGGTAGTGACGTAAGTGGCCGTCCAATTAGGAAGTGCCCCGGGGTCAATGGAGAGAAATCGGATGGATCGGGTGACAAAGGAGTTAATGGTCGGGAGTTAAGAATTGCTTCGATTTGCGTAAAGAGCGTGTTTAACTCCTCGTAAGTAAGGCTAGTGTTTCCTGCTATTCTTTTGAGGTGATGTTTAGCACTTTTAATACCGGCTTCCCACAGTCCGCCGAATGTGGGAGAGTAAGGAGGATTAAAGTAAAATTTTATGCCCTCATTAGCGGTAAAATCGGTTAAATTATTAAGGTTGGCGCGCAGTACCTTGCCCAATTCATTGTTCGCCCCAACAAAGTTTTTGCCATTATCACAGCAAATATAAAACGGTTTCCCTCTTCTAGCAATAAACCTCCTAAGACAAGAAATAAAGGCGGAAGTTGAGAGATCGCTGACTGTTTCTAAATGTATAGCTTTTGTAGAGAAGCATATGAATAAACATAAGTAACATTTTGTTGTTCTACTACCACGGCCCTTTTTGCTAGCTATTAGGAAAGGGCCAGCAAAGTCAACACCAGTAGTTTGAAATGGAAAGGCCGGAGATACTCTATTTTTAGGTAAGTTACCCATATAAGGTGCAATTGTTTTACCTTTAAGCTTAGTGCAAATTACACACTTACGAACTGTTCTTCTGGCTAGTGCTCTACCCCCAATAGGCCAGAAAGTTTCCCTAAATGTACTTAGTAATAGCTGAGGGCCAGCATGAAATAAACGAAGGTGCTCGCTTGTCATTAATAATTTTGTAAAATGATGTTTCCCATCTAATAAAGCTGGATGTTTTTTAGTGTAAGTAATATCAGCATTATTTAACCTACCACCTACCCTTAGTATTCCGTAATCATCAACAAAGGGTGATAGTTGCAAAATATGTGATTTAGTGTTAAGTGATTTGCCTGTACTAAGAGTATCTAACTCTGAACTGAAAGATTCTTGTTGACACATTTTAATTAAATACATAAGAGAATTTTGAAGTTCAGTTTCATTAAGAGAACCTTTTATTTTGCTGTTAGGGTTTCTACAATTGTTGACAAATCTAAAAGTGAAGGCAAATATTCTTTTCAGTTTTATAGGATTTGAATGATTATTAAACAGTATAAATGGATTTATTGGATTCTGAATATGGAGGGCCTTAATCTCAGGTAAGTTAATAGTAATATTTTTTAATTGTGGCCATTCAGATTCTTGTTTTAAAAGAAACGGAGGACCCTGCCACCACAAAGAAGAATCTACCAAAATCTTGGGCTCGACCCCCCTTGAAGCTAGATCTGCCGGATTGACATCTGTTGGTACATGTCTCCAGGATTTCTCGTCTGTCAATTCACGGATTTCATTGACTCTGTTGCAAACGAAGGCCTTTAAGAGCTTTGGCTGAGTTCTAATCCAACATATTGTAATGGTTGAGTCAGACCAAAACGTTTTGCTACTAATTTTGCAACGAAGAGCTTCACTTACCTTCGTTGTAAGCCGTGCTCCCAAAAGGGCAGCACATAATTCAAGTCTCGGGATAGTAACCGGATCTAAAGGGGCTACTCGAGTTTTGGCACATAATAGACTTACGGTCACTTTTCCATCCACGTTTATAGAGCGGACGTAAACGCAAGCTGCGTAAGCGTCTTGTGAAGCATCGACAAAGCAATGAAGTTCCGTCGTAACGGGAAATGCACATATTACAAACCTGGGGACTGATAGTGAAAGTAATATATTTAAGTTAGCAATTATTTTTTTCCATGTAGCCTCAATATCACTTGGGACTATATCATCCCATGCTAATTTTGTTTTCCATAAACCTTGCAATAAAATTTTAAGAGTAATCGTGCATGCGCTTAATAAGCCTAAAGGGTCAAAAATCTTACAGGTGTTTGATAGAATAATTCTCTTAGTTAATTTTTGATTATTTTCATTTAAATTTATCTGGAAACTTAATGTGTCGGTTGTTGGAGCCCATAAAACTCCTAAAACACTAGACTCCTTGGATAAGCTGAGTGAGTCGGATTCTGTTAACTCAGAAAATAGTTGGGGACAATTTGTCCGAAATTTGTGAATGGGAAAACATGCTGATGCAAGTACATCAATTATAGTTTTATGTATGTAAAGTAAAGTCTCTTCATTTGAGCAGCCTGTGAGTAAATCATCCACGTAGAAATCGTGTTTTATTATTTCCGATACTAAAGTGTCTTTACATTCTAAAGCCAATTGAAGAAGACACCTGGTGCTTAAGTATGGCGCAGATGATGTGCCATATGTTACGGTATTTAGCTGAAACGTTTTAAGAGGCATGTTCACATCATCGCGCCACACGATCAGCTGCAGGTGTCTTTGTGACTCGTCCACCATGATTTGTCTGTACATTTTCAGGATGTCCCCAGACAGTACGTATTTGTGTTGACGAAAACGTACTAATATGTCAAACAACTCATCTTGCACTACTGGGCCAATGCATTGGATGTCATTAAGGGATTTAAGAGACGTGGTTTTGGCGGAGGCGTCAAATACGACGCGCAGCTTGGTGGTTTCGCTGTTATCTCTAAAGACCGCATGGTGCGGCATAAAGTACCCGAATTGGGGCGTTTTACGTAGACTTAAGTGACCCAATTCTTCATATTCTTTAATAAACATGCAATACTCCTGTTTTAGGCTAGGATTTTTATTAAGTTTTTTCTCAAGGTTAAAGAAACGTTTTCTTGCCATGTTAAAGGAATCTCCTAATGTCTGTTCGGGGGATTCATGGAAAGGTACAGACACCGAAAACCTGCCGTCCTTAAGACGCCGAATAGTGGCGATGAAGTGACTTTCGCAAAATTCATCCATGGAAGAGACAGTCGGTTTTGTATTTAAAATTTCTTCCAGTTGCCAAAATTTGGCCAATTGATCACTGATAGTTTTGTTAAAATTGCAGTGAACTTTTTTGCAAAATTTATTACTGTTGTAAATAGGACCTGCTACCATCAAACCGAACTTAGTAGCCTGAAGGACGGGTTTATGGGGACCTAACTTGATTTGATTGGGATTTATAATATTGAAGAATATTTCAGCACCTAGTAATAAATCTACATCTGAAGGGCAGAAGAAGTTAGGATCTGCTAATTTAATGTGACTAGGTAAGTTAAGTTCTGATACATTGATTTCAGCATTAGGCAGAAGGCCTGTTATCCGTGGAATGACCAGACATGTGATATTCAAATTAAAAGATTCAGTCAAAGAACTTATACTCATTCTACAACACTCGGATACTTGAGCTTGACAACCACTTATGCCTGATACGCACAAGCTTTCTGGTTGTGTGCAAATTAAACCCATTTTATGTTTCAGGTTAGCAGTGACAAATGATGATTGACTACCCGAATCAAGGAGTGCACGTGCAAGGTAAGTATTTTTATTTTTAGGATTTATTACTTGAACCAACACTGTACCTAGAAGTACTTGATTCGAAAATCTAGCAGATAAAGAGACAGGTAAGTTATTCGAAACTGTACTTATACCCGGCTGACATTCAAGTTCGTTACTATTTACATGCAGTAATGTATTGTGTTTTTGTCTGCAAACCTTACAAGTACCTAACAAACGACAATCACCTCCCGATGTGTTACCCCCAGATCACGTTGAGGCACGGGGAACCCAACTCCTGCGCGGGTACCATCAGTCCTGTCACGGTCGCCAATTTTTGTACGGGATTAAGGTACAAAATAAATAAAGATTTGTGTTGAAATACGATGTATATTTTTAGAGCATTTTATGGACACAAGAGACGTGCGTTCAGTACGAAATCTATGTCGCTCTGCCGCGGGGGGGTGACGACGCGACCGGCGACCGATCTTCCACAATGACTCCGCCCGCGCCCGCGCCTTCCCCTGGTTGCCCCACGCCGCCCGCGCACTTCTCTCTTCATGACGGCGTTAACAAATACGGTGGTAAGGTTTCTATTCTTGTGAAGGGATCCCGTAAACCTACACTTGGGTCATAAGTCCCAAGCACTGTCACTTCTCCCTCTGATGGACCCGGCACCGGCACGGTGAATCCAAGGAATCCTAAGAGAGTCTCTCTATCTCGTTTTTCATGGTAAAAACGACAACTTATCAATATATTTCGCAATTGAATAGAACATCGTCGAAATTGTTGTTTTAATGGCCTAGTTAATATGAAACAAACTAGAAACCATCTGAGATCCGATCAAAATACAGGGTCCCAGGGCCCGATCAGGAACAAGAGGTAAAACCACCAAACATATCTTGTGATCTCTCTCTGTCACAATGTCAGTTAATCTTCTCACTGATTCTGGTGATTCTCTTTGTGAGGTTTTATGTCACCAAAACTGTCCAAATAAAAAAAAACTTCAAAAAAATTATGGTCATTTCATGGTTTAAAGGAGTTCTAGCCGGCATAACTATATGAACCAATTCTTCTTACTTTTCACACGCTTCTTTTTAATTTGCAACTGTTCTATTTGTAGCATTTGTCAGTCAATAACATTGACTTGAGAGCTTAGAGTATAAGCTCTCAAGTCAAACTCTAAGGTCTAAGGCCTTAGACCTTAGAGTTTGACTTTATAAGCAGTACAATTAAATGACGCCTGACCGATATGAATGGAAAGGAAATATACTGCGCCGAGATAGGCTGGGAACAGGTCAGGAAGAAGAAAGTTTGGTCAGATGCGCTAGATATTAATTTTTTTCTAAAATAATAAGATCAAACTTTTGATTGTTGCTTAGTGAATGATATTACATAGGTGCATTTCACCTTCGTATACTAAACAAAAGTTTTAGCACACTCAGAGTCTGTAGGCAGACCATTTGAAATCACCTTCACTTTTAAACTATAGGTACATACGTGCAACGCCACCATAGTAACTAGCTCTCCTGCCAATATAGACCTCAATTCGTTGCAATAAGGATCCGTGTCGTGATATTCTGACCTGAAACCGATTGTATTCCACATAGCTATGGCGCAACAGATCGCGTCACGACCTCTTTGTCGGTTTGGCACGACACGCCGCCATGTTGGGCACTAGGCCGTTAGCACTCTAATCTAAAGCCGGGTAGGTACCTACGGATTTTTAAATTCACATTCATACATAAATCACGCCTATATCAATGCCAATTATGTTAGGTCCCATGTAATAGGTGGCGAGACTGGCGAGCCTATTTAAATTCATATAAATACATAAATCACGCCTATATCTTCGAAGGGGTAGGCAGAGGTGAACTAACACCCACGTTCCGCTAAGTTAGGTCCCATATAATAGGTAGAGAGCCTATTTTTAAATTCAAGTACAACCTAATAGATAAAAACAGAAAAACCGTGAACTGTAAAAAAAATCTTCCGACATTTCTGTGACCCCTTTCTCTTTGTTACAGTCAAACGGATTAAGTACAGTAAAACGGATTTACAGTAAACGGAAACTTCGTTCATACGGATCTAATCGTCAATCTAACTCTTAATATGGCTTTGGAGTAAAAAAAACAGTAAAAACTTCCGTCTACAGAGCTCAAAATCGAATATCAATTCTCTTTAAGGTTTCGGATGCAACTGTTCTCGCGTCTCTTCAGCACATGAGCATCAGTCCCTTTACCAATCTATAGTTGAACTGTTCTGCTTGGCAATAAAGCCCATATTTGCAGTGTAACATATTATAATTCGTTTTGTTTGTCGTTTATTGTTGAGCATGCTGGATACCGAGACACTGTTGTGTTTTGAATTATTTATAACGTGCCTGAGTCAAAGCTTGCAACACATTAGGGCTTCAAAAAGAGATTTTGAGGGCAAATTTCATTATTCGATTTTAATTTTAACATTATATAAATGTTAGAAAAATTAGTACAAAGATTTTGAGGTTAGAAAAAGAATTTCGAAAAATTATGATCTTGAGGCGGGAATCGAACCCGCGTCCGCTGCTATCCGGGCAGGTGCCTGACCGCTCGGCCACCCAAGACACTAATTAACTTGCCGAAATTCTTCTAACCTTTACACTTCACGTTGTAAGCCAACGGGTACCTTCGCAATGTAGAAATAAATTTCAAACATTCCAAAGCAGATATTTTTACAAATAGCGTGCGTTCGGTTAAGCTCGGGTTTGCTTTATAAACTATTCGACTTTAATTTTAACATTATATAAATGTTAGAAAAATTAGTACAAAGATTTTGGGGTTAGAAAAAGAATTTCGAAAAATTATGATCTTGAGGCGGGAATCGAACCCGCGTCCGCTGCTATCCGGGCAGGTGCCTGACCGCTCAGCCACCCAAGACACTAATTAACTTGCCGAAATTCTTCTAACCTTTACACTTCACGTTGTAAGCCAACGGGTACCCTCGCAATGTAGAAATAAATTTCAAACATTCCAAAGCAGATATTTTTACAAATAGCGTGCGTTCGGTTAAGCTCGGGTTTGCTTTATAAACTATTCGATTTTAAGAAAAATTAGTACAAAGATTTTCTTTTTCTAACCCCAAAATCTTTGTACTAATTTTTCTAACATTTATATAATGTTAAAATTAAAATCGAATAGTTTATAAAGCAAACCCGAGCTTAACCGAACGCACGCTATTTGTAAAAATATCTGCTTTGGAATGTTTGAAATTTATTTCTACATTGCGAGGGTACCCGTTGGCTTACAACGTGAAGTGTAAAGGTTAGAAGAATTTCGGCAAGTTAATTAGTGTCTTGGGTGGCCGAGCGGTCAGGCACCTGCCCGGATAGCAGCGGACGCGGGTTCGATTCCCGCCTCAAGATACTAATTTTTCGAAATTCTTTTTCTAACCCCAAAATCTTTGTGCAAATTTCATTATTAATTGAAATACACAGGTTTATTTTTGAATCATTATCCAAGTTATGGAAAGGTCAACAGTCCAATCCATACCGCTCAACGCTTTGTCTCAGGTTTTACAGCGGGCCGCCTGTTGACATCAACCCTCTTTATGTACGCTATTATATCTGGTGCACCAAATGTGCTTATTGGTATATAAAGTAATCTCGCGAACGCGATATACACAATGCTTCATATATGGAAAACATTATTAATTTATTATTATATTTTAAGTTTGTAGATGAGCATTTTAGTACCCTGTCATACCTTCGAAGCGTTTGTCTTTATTAGTAGCCACCTTAGACAATTTAACGTAGCCACCATTAGTATGTAAATGATAACCGTGACAAAGCCTATAAATGTGTCAGATCTCTGATGTTAATAGATATTTTTTTATAATTTGACTCTACTTAAATGTAAAACCAACCTCTGTGCTAACAATCCTAGATGCCTAGCCCTAGATGTTGTCCGTCTAGACAAGAATCATTCCACCCAAGGCGTCGAATTTTTGTCTAGACGGACAACATTTCAACTGCACTTCGATTTGTAGTTTGAATGCAGTTAGGACGGCTGCAATAAACCTATCAACCAACATGCAGCCTTAATGCAGTCGATGTGCAGTAATTACCGCGAAATTCAACTGCAACTGCAATTTAAATACAGTTTGTCTGTCCTAAGACAAACTGTATTTCCTAAGTATGTCCTAAGCCGTGTGGTGACGGCAGAGTAGAATACAATTGTCATCACCTCAAAACTCTGCCGTGGGTGTCGTACAAGGCGACTAAGGATAAATCATTGATGAGGAATGGGCAGCAGCGTTCCTCTTATACCACCCAGCAATGTACTGCGACTTTTGTGCCCGATAAATGGCAATAGGCTCGCCACCTATTACATGGGACCTGACATATTTGGCGAAACGTGGGTGCTAGTTCACCTCTGCCTACCCCTTCGGGGATATAGGCGTGATTTATGTATGTATGTATGTTGTCTGTCCTAAAAGATTATCAAATGGCTTTGGTGCAAGAAAAGACAAAAAATAAAATGTTTAAATTCATTCGTCAACATCTTTGCCACAGCCCTAACGGTACAAAGCGACATACTCGTTCCATTCTGGAACACTGTTAGTCTGACATCAATTGACTCATGTTCCTGGAATGCTTTGATCCAGAAGTATGAGTCGTCTGCTCGCATCAAGAGCTCAATGTAGATGAATGTCTGTAAGTAGGGCGTCGCTCTGCATCGCATACATGAGACGACAACTCTAAGCATTTCATGGTTTCCCCGTGCGGGTGCCGGGCCCATAGTGTGGCAGAGACTCCTCCACTCAGGTCACAAGGCCTAGGCGCTGCCACTGACTCCCTAGTGGCAGCTGGGACTTGTGGCCTAACTGCCGCACTCAGAGACGTCAAATAACGTTAATGAGTACTTAATGTCAAAAAATGACATTTCGAAACTAGTCGCTATTCTTGCCGGGTCTATGGTCTAGATTTGAATGAAAAATTTTGACATTAAATACTCATTAAAGTTAATTGACCTGTCTGAGTGCGGCAGTAAGTTTTCCGGGTTTCCGGGTCCCCTTTACAACATGTCAACACTCACCTTCGACACCCGGCTTCTCTCTTTGATATATATAATTGGTAAGATTATGTGTGCCGCCGTGTGGTGACGGCAGAGTAGAATACAAGTGTCACCACCCCAAGTCTCTCCCGTGGGTGTCGTACAAGGCGACTAAGGATAAATCAGTGATGAGGAATGGGCAGCAGCGTTCCTCTTATACAACCTAGCAATGCATACAAACCAAATTTTGTTGTTATTTGGTAATTTACTACATAAAATTAATTACTTACTTAATTTGGAATTTTTATAATTTACGCATATTTCACCCAAAAATGCCTTATTATTTTACACCTCTGCCTAAACCCACATTTTGCTAACTGTGTTCACCACGTAATAGGGGCAAGTCTATGATTTATTGTGCGTAAGAGCATTCCACTCCGAAAAAAAAAGAAAAAAAAAGAAAGAGGTGCGAGTCTATTGCGTAAGCGCAGGCCTGATGGATTTGGATTGATGGATATAAAAAATAATAATAATAATAAATATTTTTACACTCACACCTATCATCTAGCCCAAAGTATGTAGCCTAAGCACTTGTGTTATGGATACTAGATGACGGACATATTTTTAATATAATTATGTACAATATATAAATGTTGAAAATATACTACATAAACATATACTCAACCATGACTCGGGAACAAACATTTGTGGTCATCACAAAGTTTGCCCCTACCAGGATTCGAACCCGGCACCTCTTGGCCAATACCCAGCGATATGAGCATTCAACCACGGCGGCCGTCAACGTTGTGACGGTGACATTTGTAATCTGCCCTTATTAAACGGCTCTGAACTGTGATTAATGGAATTGTCAGAAAATTTGAACTCAGCAGACTCTAATGCTTTCAACTAATTATTCGTTACCAACTTTAAGTTTGTATAAAATACTGCACGATGAAATATTGCAGGTGCGTGTATGCGTTGTCCCTTGGATTGGTACAAACAAGTAACTAACGCTCGACCTTATTACTACTACAACGGTACAGTTCTTAATCTAACCGGTTTACTTCTCAGAACTAATGCCTTAACAAGGAAGGCCATCCAGTTCACATACCAAGTACTATTCCATTCTTTACGCATGCGGAAATACACCTTGGATTTGCGGCCGATTGGTAGGCCATACTGGGCCATCAGGGTGGTCATCCATCCATCACAGCTCTTGCGGAAACCAGCTGATTAATTAAATCGTTGACTTGTGATTCACTTTCCTTTTTCAACAGCACCTCAGTAGTTTGTCGTCGCAATAGTGGGAAGCGATTATTTTTATACATAAGCACCTTTGTTGATTTCTCGATGGAGGCAGATTGGCGGACTAACCCCCGAATACAGAAACGCTCAAAATTTGATCCTGCATAACATTTATTGTATTGCCAAAAGTGACGTTTATCCATACAAATTCTGACAGGTATTTTCCACATATGCAACTTTATAAGCAGTGCTCAAAATTTGAGTAGCGTTTCGGGGTTTGTATTCGGGGTTGAGGGATTTTAGGTGGTTATCACTAATTAGTTTATTGAAACCAATATTAACAATAACATATTAGGTGTAGAGAAAGAAGTCGCAGTGGCGGAGGTGAGTGTTGACATGTTGTGAAAGGATCCCGTAAACCTACATTCGGGTCACAAGTCCCAAGCTTGTCTCACTGACTTCCATCTCTATCACACTATGGATGGACCCGGCACCTGCACGGTGATTAGTTAGTTAGTTTTAAATTCTCCCTATATTTTAGGGAAGGTAAAGTGTCTAGCCCATACAGGCAAGTCTTTAGTGTATATTTTATCTGTAGTCTTATGAAATAATGAGTGGGTGAAATGGATGAATGAAATGAATTTTACGTTAAAATATCGGTGTCACACATTTTAACGCATCTAGGGAGTGCTTGGCGCGAATTGAATGGTAACAGAGTTCATGATGGTGACTGATGAAATGGATAAAACCACTTTTTATAGTGATCTTCACCACAACATCAAACACATCATAAGACTTGTTTTCAATGATTCTGCATAATTGCACATCATTACGGATGCTTGTGCATCAAAATAACACATTCACTGCACAAAATCGACTCTGGACCAATTTAAGAATTATAGAAAGAAAATCTGACTGACACCACGAAACGCGCCAAACACTCCGCACGGTGAATCCATAGAATGATAAAAGTTTTAAGTCAAGGGCAGCGTTCGGGACTTATGACCCAAGTGTAGGTTTACGGGCTCTGTCATCCATCACTCACATTCGCAACCCCGACGACTCTCTCTGCCCAGCCATATTTGGTATGTATGATTCTGTGAGAGCCGTCTTAGACACAGGTTTCAGTGTAAAACTTACGAAAGCTCAAGGCAAGCCAAGGTCGTTTAGTAATATATTAGGGATTTGTACCTCTCGCTCCCACCACAACAGCATATAAACCAACTAAGAAGCTATTTTTTGTTAATTTTAGTTCATTAAATATAAGATTTTTGTCATACACTGGGCAGCGATTCCCGGAGTGTAGAAACGTAATTATACCAAATCGCTACGATTCCGATACATTATTAATGCCTCATGCAGTCCCAATACGAACTGTTTACACCAAATTGCATTGCAAATAATAAGTACGCGCATTGAGGCAGTCATTTTGTTGAAACGCGAAAGCCTGTCGATAATTGCTTATTTCATTACTAATTTTGTGCATTAGCTGCGATTATTGTGTGGGGAAAGTTTGATTTGTGTGCTCTGTTATCGATAAGAGAGTTGTTCCGGTATAATCATCCATGCAATTATGAATGCGGCGATTATAATACATACGTATAATATACAACATGTAACAGAAATAACGCACACTCTGATTACTCACTAACTTCACCCAATACACATAAGTTAGGTCCCATGTAATAAGTGGCGAGCCTATTGCCAAGTATCTAGCACGTAAATCGCAGTATAATGCTAGGTGTTAAAAGAGGAACACTTCTGGCCCTAGCTCGTCGCTGTCTTAAGAGTTTTAACCCTTACTGCCGCTCTCAGAGACGTCAAATAACGTTAATGAGTACTTAACGTCAAAAAATGACAATTCAAAACTAGTCTCTATTCTTGCCGGGTGCTATGGTCTAGATTTGAATGAAATTTTTGGACATTAAATACTCATTAAAGTTAATTGACGTCTCTGAGTGCGGCAGTTAGTCCGTCAAATCAAGAAAATTATCTGAGAAAATAATTTACCTACATGAAATTAAATACTTGACCCGATTGACTTCTAATCCTATTATATTTCAGAGAACTTTGAATACAAATGTTGTCATTAAAAACTCAAGATTTGAGGTGACTTTACGAATCTATTTTAAAGTAAATTGATTTTAAATTAGTGCCAATTACTTGTTTCAGGGGCGGCACGATGTTGCAGCAGATTCTGCGTGACATGTGGGTGGACCCCGAGATCCTGGCAGAGCTCGACGAGACACAGAAGCAGACACTCTTCTGCAAGATGCGGGAAGAACAGGTACTACTGATAAAGTAATGAGTGACGAAAAGTCAAAGTCAAAATTAATTTATTCATATCTGGTATGATTACAAAATTACAATACACTCATGAATCGTCAAGACGTTAGATATCGAAAACCTGTGCGTCCAAGGGAGGATGGGGGAGTAGCTATCGGGAATCCATATCGGATAGAATGACAGCTTGAAACATTTTATCAACTCCAGCGAAATACTCATTTACATTTAAATGGATACATAATATATCTTTGTTTAGGGCTATGTGTTGTGTGACATTTATTTATTATATAGTTTTCTATTTCTTTTTCACTTACTTTTATTTCTTTGACTACCGGGAATTTTAAATTATTACCTATTATAATGTCCATATTTTTTCATACTTGTTTGTTTAAACAGAAACATTAAATTGACTGTCACCATAGTATGAGGAGAGTTCTATGTAGACATATGTCCATGGAGTTCTTTTAATTTTTGATATATCTTCGGAATTTGAGAGCAATAAAATCATAACGCATAATTACCAAAAGCATAATTAATTTAATAATTATCGCAACGAATAGGTACTGCCCCTTATTGATATGGGTATAAATAGCTTTTGTAGGACTTTTTCCGTAAACGGCATTTGATAAATATGCATTTGTATGGCGTGATAGGTACTTGTGTGTGCCTATTTAATTCTGCAGTATTTGCTGCCTTGACCAGAGTATGTTGAGAATTTTACTTCGCTAGAAATAATTTGTTAATGAAGATGATATGGGTAACATTATTACAAATTGTAGTAAAAAATCTTTAACACAGCCTTGTACTCACTGGCCATAACTTATAATCACTGGAATTTGAACAATCTGCAATTTAATAAAGCCAGTAATACAACACACGCAGTGTAATCAAGACGACTTTAATAAATCCGTGGACATATTTGATTACACAGCATCGGTATTCGTAGGGCGACATCAGTTGGAAACCAAGATCCAGTTGGCATTAAATTTAACCTAACAACCTAACAAGATCAAATTTACAATCGCTTAATAGGTAATTACATACATACATAAATCACGCCTTTAACCCCGAAGGGGTAGGCACAGGTGAATCAATACCCACGTTTCGCTTGTTAGGATAGGGGCCCATGGTGGAGAGCCTATTCACATGTATCGGGCACGTTAATCGCCGTTCATATTGTTAGCTGGCATAAAAGTAACTTATGATGCTGCCTGCTCATCGCTGTCTTTACACTAATAGGTACTTATAAACTATTTGATTTTAATTTTAACATTATATAAATGTTAGAAAAATTAGTACAAAGATTTTAGTGGTTAAAAAAAAATTTCGAAAAATTATGATCTTGAGGCGGGAATCGAACCCGCGTCCGTTGCTATCCGGGCAGGTGCCTGACCGCTCGGCCACCCAAGATACTAATTAACTTGCCGAAATTCTTATAACCTTTACACTTCACGTTGTAAGCCAACGGGTACCCTCGCAATGTAGAAATAAATTTCAAACATTCCAAAGCAGATATTTTTACAAATACCGTGCGTTCGGTTAAGCTTGGGTTTGCTTTATAAACTATGGTACTTATAACCATAAAAAAGGACAATAAAATTTATTGTTGAAGGTTTAGAGCTACTAAACTCACTACAACAACAAATATTGTCAGAGGTTACAATTTTTCATTGTTAAAGGTATTGACCATAAATGCAGCTGTATTTATTAGGTCAATACCTCATATTCTATATATATTTTTAATCGGCATCATTATTACCTACCTATAACGTATGAATCGTCAAGATATTGAAATCGAAAAGACATTAAAAAATCATTAGTAGCGGACGTTTAGAAACATTCAAAACGAACTGTCATCTAAGTCCTGACTTTTATGCCGGGTGACATTTAATTTTGACTAGGTAATTAATTATCCGGCTGATGTTTTCGAGGGTGGGAAAATTTATTTGTGTCGCTCTCAAAAAATTTTCAAATTGATCAAGATTCAGCAACAAAAAAATTCGTCTCGGAACCCCATTTTTTTCACACGTCAGCTGACACATCAATCTATATTATTACACCACACTTTACACTACAAAAATAGCAAACTTATTCTGGGCATCAAACACGTTTTTTTAGTTAATAGCCTGTGTCAATTTGAGCAATTAACGAGGTGTACTGGCTTAAACATTTCACGCTTCATTAGCCGCTTTTGCAAGGTCACTGTTATCGCCATCACCGGCCGATGGCTATGCTATGGGCGTTTTTCCACTCACCGGTCCGGCACCGGCACCGGCGCCGGGGCTTCGTTTTTCCACTGCGCCGGCAACGGCCGGTGTCGCGACCGGTGTACGCTTGTTATTGGGGACACACGCACACGGCTACAATACATACACAATACACATGCAGTTTTACCGGCCGTCGGCGGCACCCGTGGGAGTCAAAGCCGGGCCGTTGCCGGCGCCGGTGAGTGGAAAAACATGGCCATATATTTCATACATTTTTGCTTCCCCGGCAGCCGGGCCGGTGCCGGGCCGGTGGTGGAAAAACGCCCTACGGCTTGGCAAATCACTTATTATCTTAAGTGTTGCTGTTGTGTACCATATTTTGCAATCGCGTTGACCATATTCCCAGTAATATGATAGTCTGACATATGGCGTACTGCACGCATTGATGTCACGCGATTTTTAATGCCCGTGCTCTTCGTAATTAAGAGTCATCAATGGAGGTGTGGCGTCGTTAAAACTTGCTGTACTGGTTGTATTGATGTAGCGTTATTTACAAAAGATCAAGAGTTTTGGTTCTAAGCCGTGAAACAGCTTCAATCATTCCGTTATTCAATATTATATACCTAATGATTAATATAGCAAAGTTTCCAAAAGTAACCACTGTAACTATTCCAAACATACAACGTAGCATTCTATGTTAAGACTTAATAGTAGTAGTATGATCTATAAATGCAAGTATTAAGCAAGTGTGGGAGAAAGGCGTGACATATGTATTTATGTATGGACCTTATAGTACATACATAATACACAGAGGTAGGCAGAGATCACTTCTTTCCACATGCTACGATCCTTACTTTATTTATTTATTATTATTATGTATTTTTATTACATTTCAAATACATACAAAATCATATTTCTAAACATTACATTTATTATTATTATTATTATTTATTTATTATATTATTATATTTATTACTTCTTTCGCTTCATCCAATCTCATCAATCTCTTCATGCATGCCCGTCGGTTTCGGGTACTCTTGACCTGGCCCTTTTTCAAAAAACTTTCAATTTGATTATGAAAGATCCGCCTAGGCCTTCCCCTTCTCATTTCTCCATTTACTTTCGCCATGTAAATCCTTTTTGCATTCTCCTTCATCCATTCTTTCGACGTGACCAAACCATGCGAGCATCCCTTTCTCAATCCTTGTCATTACATCTTCTTTCAAACCACACCTTTCTCTTAACACACTGTTATACAATCGATCGCTCAACCTTACCCCAGCCATACTCCTCAACGCTCTCATTTCTACTGCATTTATACTACTTTCATGCTTCTTCTCCCATACCCAACTTTCACTTCCATACATTAATAGTAGGATTATAAATTAATAGACCTTAATAGTAGGATCTTTAAATGCAAGTGTTATAATTAGGTACTTGAGGAAGTCCTAACATCGGTAAGTTCGTGTCTTCCTTCGGTAAGCAATTAGGTGATAATGAAGTGTGATTGGTTTTCAAGTTTTTATTAGTTACAGTTCACCATTGTTCCAACTATACAAAACACGTCCACACGCTACGCGTTTTTCCAAATCAATGTTCTGCTACACCACGCCACCAAGCTTCTTAACACCGTGCCAATTTGTATTTGCATCGTGGGAACGTATCTTTAAATGTTTTACTCTCCCCGCTGCTAGTCTAGTGTCTACTTTCCATTATGATCATGATTTTAGGCTTGAAACTGCGTTAAGTAATCGACCGCATTTCATTAAAAATGCTCATTATCATCGTCTTCTGGTTTCTACATCTCATCTCAGAGGCGAGCTGCAGGCATCGAACTGTAGAGCTGTCTAGCTGGCATGAACTCGGGGACGTAAGCGCACTGTGCTCAATCTCGGCGATAATGCCATAGCAGTGTTTCATTTCCACTAAGTACTGATTTAGAAGTGGTGGTTATCCCCAGGTCAAGAGTACCTACCTCAAAAGGACATTGTTTGAAGACATGATAGAGTTTGAATGGAGCGTAAAGAAGTGAATTCTGCTTACTATTGTGGGTAAAAGCGTTATATTATTATGTGTGAATTTGTCATATTTGGTAATCTAACATATTCCTGACTTTACTCTAGCCTGTTGCCGATTATTATTTTGATTTAAATTAGAACATTATTTAGAAAATATATAAAATTGTCGTATGGTGACGGCAGAACAGAATACAATTGTCACCACCCCCATCTCTCCCGTGGATGTCGTACAAGGCGACTAAGGGTAAAGACAGCAATGAGTAATGGGCAGCAGCATTTCTCTCATACCACCTAGCAATATAAATTTGTACTGCGATTTATGTGCCCGATATATGGCAATAGGCTCGCCACCTGTTACATGAACCCGAACATCATTGGCGAAAAGTGGGTGTTAATTCACCTCTGCCTACCCCTTCGGGAATATAGGCGTGATTTGTGTATGTATGTATAAAATTTTTTTTAGAAAAAGTTCGAAAAATTAAAATCTTGATGCGGGACGAATTAAAGTAAAGTGATTCCCGCATCGAGACTATAATTTTTCAAACCTTTTCTAACGACAATTTTCTTTGTAATAACATACTATTTCACTGATAAGAGTGAAAACTCACTCACTGAGTTCATCATATTTCAAGGTTCGTCGATGGCAGATTTGGGAACAGAAGGTGGCCAAGGAAGAAGACCGGCCTAAGTTCCAGAAGAACGGGAACAAACAAGTCCAGTTTCTCAAAGGAGAAGACGGAGAACCTTGGGTAAGAATATAATTTATTTTAAATTGTTATTTTCGGAAATTAGGTAAAATTAATACGATGAAATAACTTTGAAAAGTACCTATGTCAATAGATCTATCGTCAACTGGCGTCATCTCAAATATGTAAATAAAATATAATTTACATTTATGCTCAGATAACTTGAGAATTTGTGGGCCCTTGGGATTATGCTACTTAAGGGCACAAAATCGATTGAGATATATTTCTAGAGTTGACAAACTATATTTTGTTAAGGGTATATTAACATTGTTGATTAAAACTTCGTACGTAACTTTTAATTACAGCTAATTGTTTATTTCTATTAGTCTTTAGTTCTTTCTATTTACAAACTCGAGGTCAATGGCACACATTAATCCTTTCGCACTGCTTAGGCACCTCAATGTCGTAATAAACGTGAAAAAGTTGAAGCAATTAATTACTCAATGTAAAAGAAATAATAAAAGAATCTAAATCTAAAACTAAATCATTTTTGTCCTACCATACTCGCAAGTATAAATACTGTTTTATGTCACAAGTCACACCTCAACACAAAGTGGCATTTTTCGCCCGCTACTCGTAGCAAAAATCCCACTTGCTGGTCAGGGGGTGACATAAAATTTTGTACTCACCTTGGGCGGTAAAAAAGAATGCCTCAGATCGCATATTTCTCTCTCGCCTTCACCTCGGATGTCAAATACTTGAGACATTCTTTATTTTACCGCCCTTAGTATAATATAATCTAGCACCAACATTGACCTACTAATACTAGTGTACTAACTACCTTATAACTAACTAACTACCTTGTAACTACCTTATAACTCAATGAGCACGAGCATTAATTAGGTACGTGCCAACTGCCACACTAATGCGATGCCAATGTCCAGGTGTGGGTAATGGGTGAGCACCCTGAGGACCAATCTATCGAGAACATCCTGGCAGAGGAGGCCCGGCAGCGGGCGGTGGAGCAGGCGAGGCAGGAGGCCCACCAGCTCCGGAAGTCCGTGGAGAAGGAGCTCACTCACCTCATAGACTACAAGCCGCTGGACAGCTTGGAACAGGTATAGACAAAATAAATCAAAAAATATTTATTTACCAAAAAAATACAGTTTTATTTTAATACAACTAGTGGTAAGAGTATGCTTTTAAAGAGCAGAGTCAGAGTCAGTCAGAGTTTATAGGTACTTATAATAAATCACGTCTATTTAACCGAGAAGAGAAGCCCGCTAGCGCAATGGCATAGCGCGCTCGGCCTGCGATTGGGTTAGCTTTAAACCAAGCAATATGTTCATAAAGCCGGTCATTGGATGGGTGAGCAAAAAAATATTATCATTAGGTGTACGTAGAGGTGAACTAACATCTATGTTTCGGCAATTATGTTAGGTTCCATGTAATTGTCGGATCCGCGGGAGAGATGAGTAGTGGTGGTGACTGTTGCATTCTGCTCTGCCTTCACCACACGGCATTTGAACTTATTTAAAAGCCTGTTGACCACCTGAAAGTGACTTTCGATCATCATAATCTTCCTGCCCTGTTCCCAGGTCATTTGGGATTGGCGCGGTGTTTCCCATTCCATTCATATTGTTCAGACGTCATCTAGACGCCCAACCCTTTTGATTCATATGATCCATCATACCAGAAAGATACTGATATGATACTCATTAATGAATCTATACAGAGTGATGGAAAGGACCATGTCGAGAGACTGATGAATTAATAACAACATTCCATCCATACTGCTCAAGGTTTTGACTTAGTTTTTGCCTGAAAACAACCCTCTTTTCGTATAAGAAGTGTAGAGTTTCGATACAGGAAACACACTAATCACCAGCTATAACCTTTCACCTTCCAGAAATTCGACTTGTGCCCAAAAAACAACATTGACCCGTTAGAGGATAGCCTTGAGATATACTGCACAGTAGACGAGCTGCGGCAACGCATAGAAGCCTTGGAGCCAGAGGTAAAGATTTCGGACAAAGAGGAAATTAGCCAGCTATCCGAGAAGACTGAGTACAGCGAGAACATGAAGCTGAAGAACACGCTGCATTTCAACTTCATCGAGGGAAAAAGAGACGTATTGCAGGTGCGTATGGTGGATTTTACCAAACACTGTTACTATTGTAGGTAATTGTGATAAATTGACTAATTGACTCGAAAGTCTTTTTTGACCAAGAGAACGATTTTAGATTTGTGTCGAAGAATCTCTTCAAATTGTCAATGATGAATCTGCAAACAGTTATTCCAGTTAATTGATTATCTACACAAGTTGTAAAAAAGTAAATGCAAATTGCAAATTCGTAATTTATGAAGTTGAATCAGAGTTGAGACCAGAATAGAAATAAAACAACCCACAGAAATTAAAGAAGAGACTTATTCGGCATTTAGTTCAGTTGATCTGAATAAACAATAAGGATGAATTCAACTTTATATTCGAATACTCTAATGAAGTGTAACGTTTTATTACTGTATCATGCTCCAGTGAGTGAATTAATATAAATTTTAGGAACAGGCAGCTTGCATATTTAACGCGTTCCAGGACCTTGGAGCTCCGAACAGCGGTGACGGTGTCAGCAATCGCGTAGCGGCCTGGGAGAGGCGGGTGGCGGCTGCGCGGGCTGGTGATATCCTACGCGGCATCCGAGCCAGGAGGGCCAAAACCCTCAGGGACGCGCAGCTACACGCTCACGACGACGACGCGGCTTGGAGGGAACAGGGTGAGGTCATCGTTAGCTGCCCGGATAGCATGACCACCGAAACACGCTATGATATAGCCATTTATCGCGTTGAACAGTAAAAAATCATTAGATTTTAACACAGAATAAGCCTAATTTGTACAATTGAATTAGCCTATAAGCTATATGTTAAAGATTTAGCCATTTATCGCTTTGAACTGTCAAAAATCCAATGATTTTTGGAAGTTCAACGCGATAAATGGCTATATCGTATCGTGTTTTGGAGGTCATGCTCGCCGGGCTGTAGAACATAAGCGTATACAACTATAACTCTACATAAGCGGAGGCAAAAGCGAATATAAATCCTAAATACCTGTTGACGGTGATATTGACCGGGATATAAGGAATAGAGCGAACGTAGGATGGTAGGAAGTGGCAACAGGTCTCAGAAACAATATGTGATCCGTAAGCTTAAGGAGAAAATCTATAAAGCTGTTGTCATGTATGGATCAGAGTGTTGGGCTATGAAAAATATTAATGAAAGAAGAGTATATGTAACAGAGATGCCTATGTTAAGATGGATGTGTGGTGTGACACGGAGAGACAAGATGAGGAATGAGTATATCAGAGGAAGTTTGAAAGTTGCGCCAGTGACTGAGAGGCTGCGGAGTGCCTCCTCTGTGACGAAGAGATGAAAGCAATGTAGACAGAAAAATGTTAGGTATGGACGTGGAAGGACGTAGAAGAAGAGGAAGACCAAAGAAAAGCTGGATGGATTGTGTAAAGGAGGATATAGATTTCGGTGGTTAGAAAAAGATTTTCGAAAAATTATGATCTTGAGGCGGGAACCGAACCCGCGTCCGCTGCTATCCGGGCAGGTGCCTAACCGCTCGGCCACCGAAGACACTAATTAACTTGCCGAAATTCTTCTAACCTTTACACTTCACGTTGTAAGCCAACGGGTACCCTCGCAATGTAGAAATAAATATCAAACATCCCAAAGCAGATATTTTTACAAATACCGTGAGTTCGGTTAAGCTTGGGTTTGCTTCAATAATTAATAATAAGCAATATTTAATTTTAACATTTATATAATGTTAAAATTAAAATCGAATAGTAAAGGAGAATATGATAGCGAGAGGAGTGGATGAGAAATTGGTAAAGGATAGATAAGAATGGCAGAAGAAAACATGTTGTGCCGACCCCGCCTAGATCGGGAAAAGGGAAGAAGAAGAAGAAACGAACATTTTATAGTATTCACGCTAGCCTGAAAGACTTAGCCTAAAAGATGGGTGTAGAAGCACCTCAGGGAACCCTATTGGTGAAACATTGAACTTTCAACTTTATTTTATTAAATCTTTATTCGTCACCTAAAATACCCTGCCATGCCGTGCCATCAATCTGCCGGCCCTAAGAGTTTTCGTCTCATGCCGTAGAGTCTTTGTAACATAATTATCTTCTGTCTGTTGCAGAGCGTAAGGCAAAAGAGGCAGAGGCAGCAATGCGGGAGATTGCCCGCGCGGCGCGAGAGGCGCACCGGCTCAGCGCAATCGACGCGGGCGCAGATCCACCGCTGGAACAGCCACAAAGTCAGTGTTGGGCTGCCCTATGACTTATCTATACCTATACCCATACATACATTCATAATCCCGCGTGGTGACGGCAGAGTAGAATACAATTGTCACCACCCCAAATCTTTCCCGTGGGTGTCGTACAAGGCGACTAAGGATAAATCAGTGATGAGGAAAGGGCAGCAGCGTTCCTCTTACACCACCTTGCAATGTACTGCGACTTTTGTGCCCGATAAATGGCAATAGACTCGCCACCTATTACATGGGACTTAGCACAACTGGCGAAACGTGGGGCTAGTTCACTTCTGCCTACCCCGTCGGGGATATAGGCGTGATTTATGTATGTATGTAAGTTAGGGAATATAATAGGGGGCGAGCCTATATCGGGCACATAAATAGCAGCATATTGCTAGGTGGTATGAGAGGAATGCTGCTGCCTACTTATCGCTGTCTTTACTCTTCTGTAGCCGCCTTGTACGACACCCACAGGAGAGATGGGGGTGGTGGCTAGATGAACTCGATTAACAGTACTTAGGAATTGAGTCGTGATTTTTTGCAAATTTATTACTTGATTTTTATTTGAACATACATAATTTTTATGTCTATTTATGGCCCCGAAGGTGTAGAGGAATTAACACCACGTTTCGTCAGTAATAATTATGATAAGACCTATGTTATAGGAATCGAGCCTATTGCCATCTATCGGGCACATACATCGCAATATATTGCTAGGTGGTATTATACGGGGAACTCGAATTTAAAAATCAGTGGTTATGTTTATAATTTGAAGTTTTTCTGTGAGATAAAGACAGCAAATGCGAAATTTTGTTATAAATTTTCAATAAAATCTTAATTTTTCTTCTTCCTCTTTCCAGCTGGTAAACCACCAAGCAGAGAAGCCGTTCTAGAGTGGTTTAGGTCTCAAGAGATGAAGCGAGGAGTTGGTTTAGATGAGAACAATAAACCCATAAATTGGTTCCATGGTAAGTTCTGCAGTACCTAAGGCGGTCGGTAGGTATCAAAATCTGCCGCCATAATAGTAATGTTAACATACCCAAAGAGGGTTTGATGCCAGGCAGGCGGCCGTCTGTAAAACCTAAGCCAAAACCTTCAGCGGTACGGATTGGAATGTTGTCATTGCAATCATTCTTGCGGTTCATCGGTCTTTCGACGCGGTCCTTTCCATCTCTTTTCTATACATACATTCATTCATCACTAGCACCTTTTCGGCGTGATAGATGGTAAGAATTAAAAGGGAGTGGATGGTTTGATGATGTCTGACTGATATAAATGGAGAAACATGCTGCGCTGACCCCAGATAAACTGTGAACAGGACAGGAAGTGATAATGCTGTCGCACTTTTAGCTGATCAGCCATTCAAAGTCAAAATTCGTTTATTCATGTCTGGTATGATAACAATACACTCATGAATCGTCAAGACTTTGGACATCGAAAACCTGTGTGTCCAAGGGAGGATGGGGGAGTGCGCAGTATGCCTCAGTTTTCTCGGATACTCAGTTTGTGTACCGCTACAAAGACATCAACGCGAGCGAACCCGCAGATAAAACATACATACGTCACGCCCTTCTCCCACAGGGGTAGGCAGAGATCACTTCCTTCCACTTGCTACGATCCTTACATACTTCTTTCGCTTCATCCAATTTCATCAATCTCTTCATGCATGCCCGTCGGTTTCGGGTACTCTTGACCTAGCCCTTTTTCAATAGACTTTCAATTTGATTATGAAAGATCCGCCTAGGCCTTCCCCTTGCCATTGCAGATAAAAGACAGTCTTAAATATCGCAGGCCTGATCACGCGAACGGAGGCGGAGCAGCTGCTGAGTGCGCAGCCGGCCGGCAGCTTCCTGGTGCGCATCTCGGAGCGCGTGTGGGGCTACGCCATCTCGTACCGCGAGCCCTCGCGATGCAAACACTACCTCGTCGAGGCGGCCGCTGGCTACCGCCTGTTGGGGGCCGCGCAGCGCACTCACAACACGTTAGGTTAGTTTAGCTGGGCCTTTTCCGCTCTTAGCCCCCTGATTAGGCCACTGTGCGTGTCTCCTTATTATAACTCTACTCCAACGATCTCAGATTATCCCAAAAAATTAGCACCCTTTTCAGACTGCTGCAGGCTTCCGAGGTACGTATACGTACGTACGAGGTACCTATATAGGATATGATACACCATGTAATGCAGAAGAAAAAAAAAGGATATGATAAAAATACAGTCATATAGACAGTCATATCCCCGAATTGGTAGGCAGAGATGAAATAACAGCCATGTTTGCCAAATGTTATGCCCCACGTAATAGGGCATAAAATAGATAAAAAACGTCGATATTTATCCATTATAATACAATTTAAATATGTAACACAGGGTGTCTGGACAAATCTTCAAAATAGTTTACATTTAAGTAGGTCAACAGGGCATTTTATATGACTGCTTTATATGTGGTGAGGTGACGGCAAAGTAGACTACAATTTTCACCACCTCCACCTCTCCTGTGGGTGTCGTACAAGACGACTAACGGTAAAGATGGCGATGAGTAATGGGCAGTAGCATTCCTCTAATACCACCTAGCAATACTACGATTTATGTGCCCGATAGATAATAATAATAAATAAATAATAAATATTTTTTACACTCACACCTATCATCTAGCCCAAAGTAAGTAGCCTAAGCACTTGTGTTATGGATACTAGATGACGGACATATTTTTAATATAATTATGTATATAAATGTTGAAAATATACTACATAAACATATACACAACCATGACTCGGGAACAAACATTTGTGGTCATCACAAAATTTGCCCCTACCAGGATTCGAACCCGGGACCTCTTCGCCAATACCCAGCAATCTGAGCATTCGACCAAGGCGGCCGTCAAATATAGATGGCAATAGGCTCGTCACTTATTACATGGGACCTAGCTTAATTGGCGAAAAGTGGGTGTTTAATTCACCTCTGCCTACCCCTCCTCGTCTCTACATTCTTCTAACCATAGGAGAGGCCTGTGCCACATTAAAGGACTGATGATGGACATTTGTGTTTACAGCCGACCTCGTCAGTTACCACAAGACGGTGGCCATAACGGAGAGCGGTGGGGAGATGCTGACAGCCGCGTGCCCCCCCGCGCGACCCCCCGCCTGCCTCGCGTCCTGACCGCTCATCGTCGGCAAACTTGTCTTTCTACTGCCACAGACAGGCTGTCTGCATACATTATTATCCTATTAAACCTTTTTCCGCCCAAGTCGGATTTATCCGACCAATGTTTGCGTGTCCGTGTCGTCAAATGTCTTACATAAGACCATAGAGAAATGGACACAAAATGGTAGCGTGTCCACTACGGCATGTGCCTTGTCGGATAAATACGACCATAGCGTAATAGACCCAAAATGTTTTATCATTTTCCTGACCAGTTTATTTGGGATTGGCAGAGTATGTTTCCTCTTCCATTGATATCGGTTATCAAACCATCCACTACCTTTTGATTCAAATCATCCACCACACCGAAAAGATGACAGTAGTGATGATAGTATGTATAAAATTCACTTTATAAATAGGTCTGGTGATATTCTGGACTATTTTGTGGATTCTACTTACTTTATTGAATGCTATACCTACATAACAAAGTATCTTTATAAAAGTTCACAAAATAAAATGATCCTAATTAACAATTATCATTATAAGATCGGCTTAAACCGAAAGATAGGGACCATACACCGTATATATGTATACATCAGTCAATACTTTAGTCATTATTATTGTAACCAATGTATATTATTTACTTAAATTAAGGATTATTAGTAAGTATAATGTAAAGTATCAGTTATTCCACTTAGAAGTGATTTTTATCAAAATATTTGTATAACTTAAAAGTAGTTTATGGTTTAACAATTCATTGTGCTCTTCTAAAGTAGGATATTTAAAGGTTATTATTAAACTTTAAACTGTGCTGGTAACAGTATGTATTCTACTTTGGTTACTTTGAACAAAGTGAATTTTATATAATTCTGCAAACTTAGTGCCTAATGCGAAAACATTCAGTGCTTGGATTCGTACAAAAACATACATATCTTTTATGAATATTAAATAATCTTATAGCTATGGCTGAATAGAACAATAAGTTTGCTTAATTTTTAATATCACTAAATCCTAGAAAGTATAGGTACGGTCAACGGCATTTCAGACTACCCAAAACTGTCAAATTTCTTCAATCGATTGTCAACCTACACTTTTGTGTAGTAAAGCACAAATTCGATTGAGTAAATCTGCCATTTGGTGGCAACTTGACGTGCTGTCGACTGTACTTTTCGTATACTGTAATGAAAACTAACGTTTACTTGTAAGCTTATTATATTTTAGCGTTAGTAGGTACAGTGCCGCAAAGTGTCTTGTAACCTTTTTTTGAAGTATTATAATATTATTCTTTTGATTTAAGAGTGATATTTTCTCAGACCTTAAATAGACTCATAATGTAATCATAAAATATGGGGATTTACCAAACAATACAATATAAACAGTTATTTATAGAAGCTCTTGACCTGTTTGCAATGCATTTGATAAAACTAATAATTAGATTTAATGAAACTGATGTGAACAAAAAAGGATATTCTAAGATACGTTAATTTATTGTGATAATTATTATTCATCGTCATTCCTGATTCAGTATTACAATTCGCGTGTTGTAACACATGATGCAGATGTGCAAAAAGTATAATTGAAACGTCAGCAGATTGGTTGATATTCGTGAAACTTTATTTTGTGTAAATGTTTGTTGTAATGATAGTCATGCCATTCATGTTTTATAAACAGTTCGAGACGTCAACGATTAATATATAATATTAATGGTAATAATCAATAGGAAACCAGATAATCTGATTATTAGATAAGTAGCATCTTGAAAATTAAATGAGTCCCGAAATTGTTTTGAATTACCTAATTTATAGGACAGAATAACTTTTATTCGGTACCAGTAACATTAATACTTAATTTAAAACATGAAGTTACTTATATGAAACCATAAGAACTTAAATGCAGCATAAATATTAACAAACGTACCAAAATGGTGTCCGCTCAACCTAGTATGTTGCCACAAAGTCTGTGTTCTACTGACACAAGGTAAAGGCACATAGCTCTGCACAAACATAACAATTAGTCATATCAATATGGCTAGAGCATGTTTTACCATCTTTGAATAGCGATGAATAATCGCTATCCGAAGATGGTAAAACATGCAGATTTGACAGATGAATTCAAGGAACAAAATTTCTATGAGTAATTTATTTGGAACTTAATCAGACGTCAAACAAGGCGTGCTATTTAAAATTCATTTAATTATATTTATTGGAAGAGGAACGAAGGTTAAAATTTAAAAGTCCAAAGTCGAGAAAAAAAATTCGAGTATTTGATTTAATTCAGCCTCTAACGAAAGCAATCTCTAAAATTAATAATAATGTCGTAGCCAGGTTGTCTGAATCGAAATTTCATTAACTCGCGCATTACAAAAATTACACTAATCAAAAGATTGAGCACTTTGCCCTGAGTTCGGGTAATTATTAATACGGTAAATTACAAAATATAAGAAATGCTGTAAAAGTTATCCCATTGTCAAAATAATGTTGCTACAGAAAGTGACCTCGATATGGTTGCACCTCGTAAGATTTACAAGTGTATTGTTTAGGACAGTTACTTTGCCTGTAAATATACCTAATAGCTGATTAAAAACTGAACTTGTTGTTTTATTTCTCCCATTCCATGAAACAGCTTAAGCCGACCCTATTGCCATCCACCGGTCACGGTGTAGCTTGGTGGGGTAAATTCATAACCCTTACTCATCTTGTGCGAAACCCGCGAAATAAGCGGTGGTGACGATTATTAATCTGGTATAATGAAATTGGATCTATAAGCGCAATAAACATTGCCGCGTATAGGCCCAATTTCATTATACCAGATTAATGATGCAACGCGAAGGCGACTATTTCCCAAATTGGTACAATTTTGAACCTCTAGCTATTAATTGTGTTAGAACTCACAAGTCTGAAATTCATACATATTAAACTTGAAGATATGAGTCAGTGCAAAAAACAGAAACACGATTAACTACACTTTACTCGATAGAAAAAAAATCTGAACATACCACAAATTCAAACTTTAAAACCACGATTTTGAATAGAAAAATTTATCAAATGCTTTTAAATTTATACAAAAACATTTGCATGATGGTTATGAAGTACCTGCGAAACGTAGTTTAAATTCGTTTCATACAAAATATTTCATAAAATTACGAAAAACCTATAGTTTCGTACGACTGCGGTTGCGCTACATACATTCGCCATTTTGGTCAGTACTCGCCAAGGCGTCTCAGAGTGCGGTCATGTCGAAATTGTGTCGCTCCGCTACCGACCTTATTTTACGTGTATATTTGTAAATATAGACACAGTGTATCAGAATCAGTGCAGTAAATTATTTTAAGTACATTCATGTCATATTAATATTCGAGTTATGATTTCAATGATGAACCTAAAATGACAGTTAATCAAAATGAAAATATGGGGTTATTGACCTGTTACATAATGACATTTTGCAACAGGTTAATTCTGCTCATTATGTTACATTTATGTTTCTTAAAAAATGAAAAACTTTGAGCAAACTAGAAAGGCAAAGGTATCTAAACCCATATAGCCGCCGCCGACTGCCCCATATAATTTACAAAAAAGCACTTGGCCTGCGATTACGTAAACTAAGCAATAAAAGCTAAGGCCGGTCATCGGATGGTTGGCCAAAAAAATATTATTTAGAGTTCCTCCGTGCTTCTAAAGGCAGGTTAAGCCGTTGGTCCCGGCTGCTCTGCAGTCGTTAATACCCACCAACCCGCACTGGGCCAGCGTAGTGGGTTATGGCCCAATCTCCCTATATTCTTCCATCCATAGGGTAGGCCCGTACCCCAGCAGTGAGGACATTAATGGGCTTGTGATGATGATGATGATGAATGAAAATATTTATCAACAACATAACTATCTCAACAATAACATTACTATTTATTAAAGGAGAATGAGTAAATTTATCCGATATCTTGTATCAAAAAAGCAAGATCTCAAACCAAGAACTGTATTGATAATAAATACATACAAAAGTGCAAGTGCAAATAAGAATGCGCCGACCTCAAGTGAGATGGGATAAAAATGATCATGAGTCTGTCAGTTGGTCCTTTTGAACATACATACATAAATCACGCCTATATCCCAGAGGTAAACTAGCACCCACGTTTCGCCGTGATAATAAATAATTGGTTTAATTTCTGTCTCTTGTCTGTATCTTTACTAATATTATAAATATGAAGAGTTTATTTGGTTGGTTGGATAAACGCGCTAATCTCAGGAACTACTGATTCAATTTGAGATTTTTTTTTTTTGTTGGGTATTCCATTTATTGAGGAAGGCTTTAGGCTATATAACATCACGTTACCACCAATAGGAGCTGAGAATCAATATTCCATACATACATACATAAATCACGCCGAAGTCGCGGGCATCGCTAGTGTGATAATAATATTAAACTACAATTTTATACATACATACATACATACATAAATCACGCCTTTATCCCCGAAGGGGTAGGCAGAGGTGAACCAGCACCCACGTTTCGCCAATTATGTTAGATCCCATGTAATAGGTGGCGAGCCTATTGCCATTTATCGAGCGCAAAAGTCGCAGTACTATTGCTAGGTGGTAAAAGAAGAACGCTGCTGCCCATTCCTCATCGCTGATTTATCCTTAGTCGCCTTGTACGACACCCACGGGAGAGATTTGGGGTGGTGACAATTGTATTCTAGTCTGCCGTCACCACGCGGCACTTTTACGCGGCAATTTTATACGTATATAGAACTTTATAATTAGGATAAAATTAAATATGACGCATTTAATTGTATCCGTATTAGAGGTATTAGATTAAAATTCATACTGGGTCGACTGCGCTATGGCGCAAAGACAGCTATTCGGCTTTCCCCGAGTGCGCGGCGGCTGTCCCAGCGCCGCGCACAGGGAGGGGTTACACCGGCGATGCCAACACTGCTCGGAAATACTCGCACAAGGTGACGATTATGTTCTGCCCTGCCGTAGCCACACGGCGCAAAAAGCGAAAGATGACCTAAATATACATAATAATAAATGTGGTGGTTGCGGTGCTGGTGTCATTCTCTACCACACTTTTATCTAGCCCTCAATCACTTGATAACTGTAGAACCAGCTTCGTAAACAGCATAAATACAATATCGCATTTCAAATGCCCACATTACTATTAAGAATTGCTCGTTAGTACCCAATTAGAGACAAAGTTTTAATATAATTTAACAAAAGAAGCTTCAAAATGCCTTCCCAAATAGAATGGACTTTGTCAAACTCACCCAACTACGTTACCAATTTGGACAAGGTATACCCGTACTCCGAGGTACCGCACATCGGCCAATACAAATTGGTCAAACTACCCACAGACACGCCCTTCATACAGCTGGTGGACTATTGGGGCGAAGGCAGAATCAACAGTGAATCCGGAGTCAGCGGGTTTCCAGATTGCTACAACGTCAACCATCCACACCAGTGTGTTAGCAACGGTCCAGACAGGGGCAAGAAAATACCCAACCGCGTACCTGTTCTAAGCTACACAAATTGTGACACCAGCGCTTACATAAAAGACAACACCGTCAGAACCGTCACGCTCATGGGCGCCCCTATCAACAACAGCTGTTCCAAAGACATCGCAAGAATGGTCAACAGCGTCGAAGGCAAAGTTGTAGTCTTCGGATTCAACAGGAGCTCCGCCGACATTGGAAATCTAGAGCGCGATTTGAGTCGTAAAGGATTTATCCTGTGCGCCTACTACGACTTGCCATGCCTGTTGAAAGGCCTCACGCTTTTCGACAATCTGAGTAATCCTCTAAAATTGACCAGCGATTTGCGCAATCACATCGCCTCCGAAGAATACGAAGCTGCTGTGACCTTGAGCAAATCCATAGCATTCAGCAGCTATTCAGACATTTTAAAGAACGTTGCCACGGGCCTTCTCGAATCGGGCAGTACGAACGTGATGAACTATGCGTACCACCTGTGGAACGGCGACGCTCAAATTGTAGTGAGCAAATACTTCCCAGTTGAATTCCAATCAATCTTCAACGAGAGCCCTGTGAAACTAACGAACAAAAAGAACTCCTTGTCGTTAAAACTGGGGAATGCCCTTGACAGGGACAACGATAGAAGAGCGTACGGCGACGGTATGAATAGTGCGAAAGATCGGCTCAGTTGGATTCTGCAACCGGAATGGGGCGAAAGCCGCGTAATCTTCCGCTTGATGAATGTCGACCACGGCATGTTTTTGAAACTCGTTCTGTATCAAGACAGTATATACGACAGGGAGGCTTGGGGCGATTTCAATTGTACCGAAGCCCGTAGCGCTTGGTTCTTGGACCCTGTCTATGCGGCGGGCGAGCTGCTTTTCTTCATAGTCAACGTGGAGTATGGCCTTGGATTGAAGCTGGCAGCGATCGCGGGCAGTGATGGAGACCGCGCGGCCTGGGGACACAACTCTGATGTGCACGGGGACCCTTCATACTTTGGCTGGTATATTAAGCAATGGAGCTAAGCAAAAAGAAGAATGCTCTCATTAAAAATTTAAAAATATTTTTTGCCGTTTGAAGAATACTATATACGGGTTAATATGTATAAAAGATGATAAAATTTACTAGCGGCAGATAAGGTAATGAAGAAAAACAAAATAGAATGGAACAGGAACATGCACTGATGACATTAAAATAGTACGGTAATAAATAGTTTTTAAACCATTTCATTAGCAGCCGTAGTACCTACCTGACCAGTACTCGTGAAAGTGATTTAAATGTGTACAGTTGAAGCACAAAGTAAACGTATTATGTATATAACGTATCAAGTATGAGTCAATAATTTATTCACTGTTCTTTGGGTTTATAGATAATGAATCATTCGTTATCAGGTTTCAGTAGGTATATCTTGGGCCTATACATACAATAAAAAAAAAACAATCTTACATTTTCCAATCACATTTTTATTTAACTCATTACAAATCACATAGTTATTTAGGCACATATTTCGCCACAACTCAACATTATCCTAAAAAGAATATTATCCCCCATATGCTCCGCAATTTCAAAATTCCCCCTTAATTAGTTATCAAATAGAGTTAGTATTAAGTTAGAATTTACACATTTCGAAGAGGATTTTTGAACGCGGCATGCGCAGGCGTCGACGTCACACACAGGAGTCAATAGTAGTACGCGGCTCGCCAGAAGCCACGGTCGTGGTGTCACATGTAAGGGAGGTTGGTAGGCGTACGCGAACCCGAGAGATCCGCCACGTTACGGTGCTGAAAATAAAACAACGTTCAGCTGTATACGATAAGTTCGCGCGCGGCCTTCCTGCGCGGTGAAAGACGGTGGCGGGGACGCGGCACTCTAGATGTAAGCGGGGGCGGGCGACGCAGGGAGTGGGTGTTGGCAACTCCAACATTTTAGAATAAAATATATTTATTCAGTGATAGAAATATGTCCGTCATCTAGTATCCATAACACAAGTGCTTAGGCTAGTTACTTTGGGCTAGATGATAGGTGTGAGTGTAAAAATATGTATGTATATATATGTATAACACTAATTATACGTTTTTTACGTTGTCATTTGACACTTCCGCGTCCGTCTTGTCTTTTGTCCTGTCACGTAAATTGTGTGTGTGAAATAAACGTGTGTAACCAAAAGTGCAATATTTTAATTAGCCAGCAATAAAACCTAAGCTAAAGTCCGGGTTCTAACCCCAACAATGGGAAAACTCGTGCCATACAGAATACAATACCTCAGCCCCCCCAACGTCACTCACCTCGCAGGGAGGCCACGCACGAAGTTGTCGGACTATAGTTCAAAGAGGAGCTCGACAGCGAAGTGGTTTAGCGTGCTCGGCTTGCGATTTCGTAAACTTAGCATTGTTCGCTAAGGAGGTGACCAAAACTTTATTATCTCGAGAATCTTATATCTATCCCGTGCTTCAGAAGGCACGTTAAGCCGTTGGTCCCGGCTGCATCTGCAGTCGTTAATACCTACCAATCAGCACTGGGCCAGCGGGGTGGGCTATGGCCCATTCTCTCTATATTTTTACATCCATAGGCCTGTGCCCTAGCACTCGGAACATTTAAGGGCTGGTAATTATGAAAAAATATGAGTTTAAAATGTAGATAAATATGGTATGTAATCAAATTTAACTTCGACTCACCGCGCTTTCCCATGTATCGTACGATTTAGTAACCGTGTTCTGCGAGTGAGGTTTCTTCGCCTTTTTCATTGGACTGTTGCTGGCTGAAAATATTAAACACTTTCTATTACAAACGAAAAGAACGGCAATATTCTCAACTATAGTAATTGAAAAAAAAAATAACAAAATAAATGTAACTAGATGGCGCTGCTGCCACAATTAAGCGGGCAACAGTAAAGTCCTTGAATGTTTAATATACTGAGTTGCAAATAGATGGCGCTACCACTGATATAAGAAACCATATTGACTGTTTTGTAAAAATAAATAATAATATTCCTGAAATAATTTATTCATTATGTACTTATGCACAGTTTGTGTTTTTTTGTAAGAGTCTACAGTTACAAAAAAACTCTTCTTCCTGCCCTTAAACCGTTCTAGGCGTGGTCGGCACAACATGTCTTCTTCTTCCACTCCTTTCGATCCTTCACCAATTTCTCATCCACTCCTCTCGCTGTCATGTCCTCCAGGAACACACTACAGCTATATACCATCAATTTGAAACTCACCTCCGGGAACATAGGGCAGCAACAGCTCCGGTGGAGTCTTCTTGCTACCCTTCTTCGTCAGCGTGCGGCCCCTCAGCAAATCCTCATCCATCACCAGTTTATTGTTCACCCTGCAAAATTAAAGAATAATAATAATAATAAATATTATTACACTCACACCTATCATCTAGCTCAAAGTAAGTAGCCTAAGCACTTGTGTTATGGATACTAGATGACGGACATTTTTTTATATAATTATGTATATAAATGTTGAAAATATACTACATAAACATATACACAACCATGACTCGGGAACAAACATTTGTGGTCATCACAAAGTTTGCCTCTGCCAGGATTCGAACCCGGGACCTCTTGGCCAATACCCAGCGATCTGAGCATTCGACCAAGGCAAGGCACTAACTTGTTTGTAGTAAAGCATAAATTTGATTCAGAAATTTTACATTTTGCGGTAGCCTCACGTGCTGCTCACTGTACATACAAATAAATTATTGTACATACAAGAAATTAATTATTTAAACGAATGAAAGCAGCCCTATATGAGGATGCTCGATGGAATGTTGACCAGGGATAGTAATCGGATGAGCGAGTTAACCTTTATGAGGTAACTAACTCTAATTTCCTGTGCTTCTGGAGGCACGCTAAGCGGATGCACGACTGGATTATGGGCATTGTCAGAGGCAATCTTATGATAAAATAATATTAGAATTATGATAAGAGTCAGAACCCATTTTCCTCATTCTCATACTCTCTTACGTAGAAAATACCATTGGCCCCAGTAGTGGTGTATCATCATATTACATACTCCTTCTAATAGTAGAGATTAAACATTATACTAACTTCTTTATATAAGGTGTACGCGGATATGTGTTAACAGGAACAGGAAATGTCTGAAACAATAAAGCTTTAATGAACTTTTGCAAGCAATAACCACAGAAACTTAACCCATTAACCGCCAAAATGAAAACAGGAAAGCTATTAATGTAAAATTTTTATTTAACTATTGCTTAGACATCAAATAATCATTAAATTATAGAAAAAAAATATATAAATATTAGGCCCCCCCTTGGAGGGGGTGTACACAATTGAGTACAGCGGCTTAATATAGGTGAAATTTTTCAAAGCATTGTTTTTCTACACACAATGTTTTTAGACATTTTTTGGATTGCCAACGTACTCTTGAATGGCATATTACACATCGTAATGGTTTTTCAACCTTTTGAGGATAGTGATAGTAGATGATGGTCGAGCCTTATATTGCGTTTTGTGTCGTAAATAATACCTTGCAATGGTACGTCTAAATAAAAGCTGATCAATGCTATCACTGTGACTCATTACATGTAAACGCCAGGAATTAGCAATAGCCATATCTATCATATAGGTAAACAAAACCCACCACCACTTCTTGAAATTCTATATATGTAGAGATATGGACTGATCTAACTCATCCACGCCACCCATATTTTTATTGTATGTTTTTCGAGCTGTTCTTTTACTACTTTCTGTCTATCTATCACATCAGTTTTATCAGCAGTAGTAGAAGAGTATGTTGGCGCACATTTACGCCATACTGGTTGCAGATCCACCTGATGTCGACGACTCCTCTTTACCTTGTCAGACAATGGTTCATCATCACTGCTGTCGCCATTGTCACTTTGAATGGTGTGCTCAACAGACCTAAACACTTCTATATTACCAGGCACATCCCGCGGCAAGGAGGCAGAAACCATATCTTCGTCGGCACCTTCTTCCTCATCTGTGACAACGCTAGGTTCTGGCGGTATTACAGTAAATTCGTATTCATCAATAAGAAACTCACACAACAAACTTCACTTTGCTCTAAAATAGCGTAAATTGCTTCCTCTAAACCGGTGTAAATGCAAGAAACGTCAAAACGTTTGGTGCTCATTATTACTAAAACCTGAAACAAAAGACGTGTGATCATAACATGGATTCGGCCGCTGTACGCAATTAGGTACAGTACTCTTCAAATCACAATTTCTATAAAAATATATATTGCAAAACAGTTATTTACTAGTTAATTTATATATAAGTATATGTACTACAAAAATTACAAACACAAAATATGTTTTTCCATATGCAAGCCCTTGATAATAATAATATGATGTACTTACTTCTGTACACAAATATACTGCAACGTTACAACCCTACCAGTGACCGATATAAAAAGTATATCCACTAAAACTGCTGTTATTTCGAAGCACTATTTCTATCTCCTACTATAACGAACGGTCACTACAATTATTACTTAAAAAATATAAAACTACTCTCAATTTTGTTACTGTACACAATCAGGTACAGAGGCGCCAAATGGGTTAAGTTGTACGAAAAATTATTTTACTATCAATATTAAATGTTTTATATCAACAATATAAAACTCTTAAGCAGTGTGGTGATGGCAGAGCAGACAATTGTGACTACCTACTCCAATTTCTCCCGCTGGTGTCGCAGAAGGCGACTGACGATTAAAATAGTGGCATATGTTTCTGTTATACGTACAACCCAGCAATAAATAAAAATCTACATTAAAATACTGCGATTTAAGTGCCCGATAGGTAGCAATAGGCTCCGCTCTGCCTCACCACGCCTAATTTTTGTATGTATGTAAACTTGTAAAGCACAAAAAACACTTCACTGTGGCTTAGCATCGTTTATAGTTTGCCATAGTATGTGTCGAATAGTAGGTATAATAAAAAGCTGAAGTACTCGCCTGAAAAGTTTCGTTGATGGCTCGAGAGAGAGATCGTTGGGGCGGCGCACGCGCAGCTTGCAGGGACGCCGCCGCCGCCGGTGCCGCAGTGGACCGGCCCTGAACCTGTAAAGTAAAGCAATTTTTCCATTGTGCCATTACGTCATGTAGGCACATTTTTAACGTTATTTTTAATCATTATTACTTTTAATTTGATTATTTTCATCTTTACGTCATTTTAGACCGTAAAATTTGACCAACTGTCAAATTTATTGAATAAATTGTAAACATAAAGCAAAAATTTTTTGCAAGCTTTGTATTTTGCCTTACATTGATAGTGATCTGTTTTTGTACCCATTATAAATTAATAAACACTTATACAACGCTGAGTGCAAACTGGAGCTGGCTATCGTTGTAATCATCACCATCACCACCAACACCAACTCTTTATGTCCATAAAGCTGCTAAAACCAATTAGGCATAATAGTAAACTAAATTTTGTTTTAATTATTACCTCTGTCAGGTCCGCAGTAGTGACAGGTGTCTGCTCCGGCTTCCTGTCAGTGGCTTGTTCCACCAGCATCTCTGAATCTGTTGAGAGTAATTCATAACTAGCACCTGTCCGGTGTGATTGACGATAAGAATAAAAAGAAAGTTCAATGACTTCTGACCTATATGAACACACTGTGAAACACGAGATTTTTATATTTACAGATAGAACCTCGTATAGCACTGCTTATGAAGTTAAGTGGACAATACCTATCAGAATGTGTATGGAAAAACGTAAATTTTGACAATACTTAAATATTAAGTAGGACTCAAACTTTGAGTAGCGTTTCTGTATTCAGGTGATAGAGACTTACTCGGCGTGTAGTTGTAATCTATGAGCGACTCCCCAGCGATGCTGTCTGTTCGTGATCTGCTGTGGTCCTGCGTATACAATTATAGCACTTTTTAGATTCAAATTCTATTAAACTTTCAATAAAGGCAATTTTATAGGCATACATACAGACATAAACCACGCCTATATATCCCCGCGGGGGTAGGCACAGGTGTATTAATTAACACTCACATTTCGCAAACTATTTCAAGTCCTATATAATTAATAGGAGGTGAGCCTATTACCATTTAAATTAAATGTTGACGGTAAGTATACACAAAAAAAAATAAACACTCCTGATAGAGTTCTATGCACTGCTGCTCATTCTTCATCCCTATTTCAACCCTTAGTCGCCTTGGACGACACCCACGGGAGAAGTTTGGGGTGGTGAAAATTATATAGTGCATTGGCGTTACCACGCGGATATAGTATACGTATAAATATAATTTATTTCGAACCTATTTACATCTAGAACACAACCGTTGATAGCGAGACTGATAAGGAAGTTGTGATAAGTCAAGCTCTATGTGGTCCTGTCACGATTACATTGGTAGGTGTGTGGTTTATCAAAGATAATTACGACTCATATAAAAACAATAAAGCACCAAGTTGTATTGCTATCGAGACACCACAGGTACTATGGTGAGACTTGCGCCCTTTTTACAAATAAAAATAATACAATATACTTACTGTGTGGTGGGTGACTGGCGGCAGTAAAGAGTACAATTGTCACCACCCCCCATCCCACCCGCGGTGTCGTACAAGGCGACTAAAGGCGGGTCCAAATATTCTATCAACTGATAGACTAACTTCTGTTCGTAATTTAACAAAAATGCCAGGTAACTTAACGTCAGTAAGCTTACTTTTAACTGTAGACAGAATATTGGGTTGGGTGGGACCCGCCGTAATGGGCAGCAGCGTCCCTTATAGAGCACCTAGCAATATACTGGTAATTTACGTGCCGTTGGATGGCAATAGGCTCAATAGGCGCCACCTATTACATGGGACCTAACATAATATAGGCATGATTTATGTATGTATCTACCTATTACTACCACTATTTCTAAATGCAAGTCCAATAACATTGTTACAGAAAACCCAAGAGTAAGATGAGTGCCCAGCCTCCGTACTTAGCGTACCTGAGCTCAAGCATAGCCGCCAATGAGCTTCACGACTGCATCGTCAACGGCTACTACTCACAGGCCATATCCCTATGCCGAAACCTATCCGAAGGCCACGGCGACAAAATATCCGACGCGGTGACCAGACTGGCAATGGAGGGGAGCCGTCACCTCCTCCACTTCTGTCACCAGCTTTGGAACAGCGAACAGAACAGGGGGTTGGTGACGAAACACTTCCCCGGGTGCTACGGAGCGTTGTTCGATGGGAGCAACGTCCAGTTGGTGGGCAAAAAGTTCGATTTGCCCCTAAAACTAGGGTGGGCCGTGGATAGTGACGGGACGAAGGAGGCGTGGGGGCACGGCGGAGACCAGACGGATACCAGACTCAAGTGGCAGCTGGTGCCTATTTGGAAAAACAACAAGGTCTTCTTTATCATCAAGAATGTTGACGCGCAAATGTTTTTGAATAGCGCCGTGATGCCAGATTCCATAGGCGACAGGGCGATCCACGGCTGTGACCGGTCCGATTCGTTGAGATCCCACTGGTATCTGGAACCGGTACTGATTGAAGACCAACACTATTTCTTTGTAGTGAACAAACAGTTTAACCAAACGTTGAAACTGGCGGAAAGTGTAGACGGTGACGGTGACAGGCGACTGTGGGGTCACAACGGTGACAACCGCACGGAGCCACTGCGATTCGGGTGGGAAATCAAGCAAATATTAAGCCCAACGCTCAGAATGTAATGAAGAATTTTTGGTCTGTGATAGCGGCCACATTCGAAATCTAACCGATTTCGAATCCTTTAAACCTTTAAAACAATTTCCATAAACAAGTATTTAAGTTATATAAATATAATAGGTATATGAACAAAACATTCAAGGCCCATGTTTATATTTTTTCTATATATGATACATAAATCACTCCTTTTAGAGTAGGCAGAGAGCTCAATTGCTATTCACCAAGAACTTTGATTGCAGTATTGTTCTATCTATTGTAATAATTTATTCATTTATTAGATATCTGTCAATTTTCGTAAGATAATGCTAACGCAATTAAAACTGTAGTTTTACATTAATTAATTACAACACAATTACAATTTAATTACAACAAGCATGTTAATTAGTAGAAAAAAGGAGAAAAAATGTTTTAAATAGTAGGTAGAGTTCGCGCCACGAAAGAAGTCCCTCGGCTTAAGCCTTAGCTCTTTGCAATAAGAGCGAAAATAATGTTATTGGCTGGACTTATTTTGTGGAGCGAACTCCATACATCACCCAAAGCAGCGCTCCCTAAGGGATTTGAAGTCAGATAGGCGGCCGCCGGCTATAAAACCCTAGCAAAATCCTAGAGCAGTATACTCAAAGATCAACCAACTACTCCCTAACAATTTGCGAGCAGAGTATGAGGTTGCGCGTAGCCACTCGGCAAATCTCTGTTTTCGTGTTAAAGAGGCTATAAAACCAATAAGTAGGTACTTTGATTTGTTGCTGCTGGCAACAAATCAAAGTACCTACTTATTCGATATATCAAAGTACCTACTTATTCGATATATCAAAGTACCTACTTATTCGATGCTGGCTGTTGAGGTGCGAGTGAGGTGTATACCAGCTAAATCCCTATACGATGTAAGCTTACTGGAATAATATTGAGTGTCCATTGCTGCCTCGGCTTGCCCGCAACTCTGGCGACGCTTTGCTGCGCCGGCGAATGTGTCTGTACAACAATGGATACAATTTTTTACTACTCTACCTACGTAACCTTACATAAAAATTCGTTTATTCATATTATCTGACTATGACAGAGACATTGTTTATTAGGAATGTTTTTAAAATGAAATGTTGTACACGATTTTCATTGGTTGCAAGCTTGTACTGTTATTTTTTGTAAGTGATTATAATTGTATATTTAGCTTGTAAAATGTTATTATGTCAAAATAAAAAAAATAAAAAATAAAAAAATGATAACAATACACTTATGATTGTCAAGGCGCTGTACATCGAACACCCTTGTGTCCAAGGGAGAATAGGGCAGTTCGCAGTATGACTCTGTCTATGATGTGTCCCCAAAAGGCAAAAGATATATCCACATTAATATAAATAAAATCCACATTCAAACACTATCATAAAAGTCTCATGTTATTCTGACTCATCGGTAAAGTAGGTAGGTATTTACAACAAATATTTTACTTAAATTCAGTTAAAGTATGATTTTGGCACTCTACTCACCTCAATTTCTTTGCCCAGTTTTTTCCTGAGCTCAGCGCTGAAGTTCTCCACAAACCCATCTGCAGTGAAGTATCTGGAAAATGTGAAAACATAGTAGTTGAGAAGACCAAGTTAGAGCCTAAATTTTGGAGTAGTCTTCTCTTATTAGAACGGCTTACAAAGCAGACGTAGACGAGCGCAATTCGGCTGCCCAAACCACTGATCCAACTAGGACGTTGGCTTGCCTGGCTGCGTCGTTTGAATCCTATAATATTTCCTTGTAACATTTTTAAACGTCTTTAATAAAGTTCTAATAACTTGCTTAGGAGTGGACGGCTTGATGATGTCAGACCGATATTAATGGTAGAGAAAACGTACTGCGCCGATCAGAGATCAGGGTTTGAAACCGGTATTTTTTGGTATAGCAAAAAAACCTAAACCTAAACCATTTTCATATAGGTTTTTATTAATATGGTTCATTGTATTAATAATTTCAATTAAATGCTTAAGCAGTATCTTTCTCCAAAGAAAATATTTGGAAATCTTAACAGTATATATGCTATATGTAAAACACTTATTTTTGTAAATAAAGATTTACCGGTTCCGATCCCTGCCCCAGATAAACTGGCAACAGGGAAGGAAGAAGAAGAAGTTCAAATAGCAAATCTTCTTAAATATAAAAATGAATTGCTGATAGTTTGTCTCGCTAAGACTCGAGAAACGATGCGAGGAAAATAGTAAAAACAACAATTTTATTTTCCCGGGTCAGCTAGTAAACTATAATTATGTGGTTACTTGTGCCGGAGCAGCGCGGAGGCCTGCGGCCTCGCCCGGGGCTCCGTGCGCAGGCATGCCTGCAGCAGCTCCCTGGCGAGGCCGGCGCCCGGAAGGGCCGCGCGCCGGCCCTCGGCGGCCGCCAGCGCCGCGCCGCCCGCCAGCCGGGAGACTACTTGCTGGTGCCGGGGCGCCAGTTTGCCTGGGCGAACAGAAAGTGTTGACATCTACATCATCATCCGGGTCATCCGCCTGGTGGCGGGCTGCGGGCATTAAACGGTTGCTCATAAACCGAGCACTGAACTCAGGAGCACGATAATACTATAAAGCAGTATTGTGACACGGCCGTATTATTGAAACAAAGGCCACGGCCGCGCCAGCCACCCGGTACGTCAAAATGCGATAGTAATGCGTCAAAAATCGCCCGCTTACTGTTACTGTTAAAATACAACACATATCGTCTCTTCGTCACTGCGCTGCGGCACATTCTACACTGCATGCCGAGTGCATGCTGGGATCAGAGGCATGTGGGATAGCTCGCGCTTCGTTTGTTCGTATGAAGTCAAAATACTGGATAGATAGTATTACCGTGCCAGGGAGCTTCATCCCCCAGGTGGTCTAGGCCGCCGCCTAAGGCTTTGTCGTTTCCATCCTCCGCCCGCCGCGGGTGGCGGGCCGCAGTCCAGTCTAATATGCTCTGTTCGCGAATTTTGGCATATGGTCATTGTCACCAGCCGGGCGGGTGGACGACGCATGCGGCGGGCGGAAACGACCTCTTTCCAACATTCACGAACTGAGCATTCAGATAGAGAATTTACTATGAGACCAAGGAACATGCCATACAGCCTTATAAATATGCTATAAAATGTATAAAATAGACAGACCAAATCATTTAAAGATTTTACTTACTTTATAAATAATTTCCAATAATTTCACTTATTGTATTTTAGATAATTAAGAAAAATTTTCCACCTAAAAGTTTATTTTAATAGTGGTCGCGCCATCTTGATGGTTTCGCGGGATTTTATTTAAAAATTATTGAATTAGTACATGACCGTTTCCTATTCCCTATCCTTTCGCACATGCCTATCTTTCGCCTGTCCGAGCGAGAAGGAATGCGCATCGGCCAATCAAGAAACTGCAAAAGTTGTGCCGATTTAACGCCAGAGCGCGTATGAGGTGCCTCTGCGCGTCGCGTCGCCATCTCCATTTGAAGAGAAAATTTTGTAGTTGAACATCCGAATTGGGCCGCAATTAAAATATAACGCCGGAGATCTCCCGCCCGCTTTAAACCTATTAACATTATTATTTAAACAGTTATCAGTGTCGTGAGTGTTTGTGCTAAAGTGTAATCACAAACCGCGCGCTGGTATATTACCGCGCGCGCCCATTCGCCGCTAAGTACCTACGCACCTACTAGAAGAGGACGCTCAGAAGAAAAGCCAGGTATTGTGCCTTCCATTACCTATATTAGAGTTGTCATTTCCACCTGTCTTTTCCGCAGGCAACTCTCAATTCCATCCACCAAAGTCTTGTACTAATTTAATAACGCAAAATACAGTCCACTAAATTTATACTAACACGCGCCTCCATTTTTTTTATGGTCCAAACGAACCGAATTTTTAAAGTATTTTCTTAAAAATAATTAAGCATTTCGTTTATCACGATAGTTCAAATAAAACCTCTAATGCTTACTTAGGTAAAATAATCGCATAAATAATTTTGTTACATAGTTATTATTACCCACGCCATCCGCGTCGAAGTAGGTAGGTAGGTATCTACATAGAAACTGCGATCGATTCGTTATTTTTCTAGTTACCTACTTGAGACTTTAACAAATAACGCGTTGTATTATTGCAGTTACACGCCATAGTTTGTATAACAATTTTTATGGAATAATCTACATTCATCGTTGTTGCTAACCGCGTATTTTTTTGCCTACGACTATAGGTATTCCCGCGCTTTGTTTATCATAGCAAACTTAAAGTTTGTTTATCGCAAATTTATTAAAAGGACAGGTATTATAACTTCATACCTTAGTGATTACGTTTGGGATTATTTTTGTTTCTTATCATTTCGCCGCGCTCCCATACGTAACCTAGGTAGGTAGGTGTAAATACTCTGTTCTCCACCGCCGCGTCGTGTTTGTTTACAATTTCAACGCGCTATACTTATTTAATGGTATAGATTTAAATATTGTTTGTTTATTTAATTTAAAATAAATATCGCAAAATGTCTAACGAAAATAAGTTGTCACTTTTACATGCAAAAAAAGACCTTATGTTCTCACGCATACAAGCTATCGCCGATAAGGTCGTTAACCTTTCTAAACAACATGTAAGAGAAACATTCTTATGTGACCTTGAATCAATTGATAAGTTGCGCTCTGATTTCGAAAGTGTGCTGGATCGAATAAATTCAATCGAATTAGATTCGAACGCTAAATATGTTGTTAATTATCAGCCTCTTTTATCATTTGACGACTTGTATTATCGAGTCAAACGCGCAGCTAAATCTCATCAAATAACGCAACCTGATACGAAATACATTCGAGGTGATAGGCCCAGGTTACCGCCTATTGAATTACCCGAGTTTAATGGTGATATCAAAAATTGGCCTTTATTTTATAGTTCTTTTAAAAATACTGTTCACGACAATCCTGTTTTGACAGATACGGAAAAATTGCATTATTTAATTGGCAAACTCACTGGCAAAGCTCGATCTGTATTCGCAGGCATAACTCCCAGTGCCGGAAATTACGATGTTATATTGGAATGTTTAGTAAATAAGTACGAAGACAAGCGGCTACTCGCTTCGTCTTACTTAGATCAGATATTTGAATTAAAACCACTAAATTCCGCCACGGCTAGTAATCTCGAGCTAATTTTAGATAAATTCGCAACATCAGTTTCTGCACTAAATAACTTAAAAATAAATAATTTATCTGATTTTATATTTTTGTATACCGCGCTAAAGAAATTAGATCCAGAAACCGCGCGTGCTTTCGAAATGGATAAACGTGGAACCGATATCCCATCTTTCGATTCTTTGGTGACTTTTATTCGCGATCATATAAAAATACTGCAACGCGCTTCTTCTAATAGTAAACATGAAGCCACTAAGAGGATGGATGCGGTATCGAAGCCACCTAAAACTACGCACACTTATACTACAACCGAAACTTCGCAAAATAATTGTTCTTTATGTAAAATGAAACACGAACATTTATATAACTGTTCGGGGTTTCAAAAACTAACGCCTAATGAACGCTTTCGATTTGTTAAACAAAATTCTCATTGTGTTAACTGCTTAAGTAAACATCACCGCTCTTTTGATTGTAATTCTAATTCGCATTGTCGTAAGTGTCAACTTAAACATCATACGATGCTTCATTTCGAAAATAAAAATGCCACATCCACGTCAAGCGTGCTCGGTGGCGCATCGATGATGGTGACAGCGCCGCGCGCATACGCGCCTGAGTCGTCGCCGGCGGCGGCGCCCGCCCCGCCCGGCGACGATTCAGGCTCGGGCCGCGCGGTGTCGCCACCATCAGCGGCGCCCGGTAATTCTAATGATGTTGCATTGTGCACGTTATCACAAAACGCAAATAAAAATATTTCGCACGCGCTTTCTACTGTTTTACTTGCCACCGCGCGAGTTATAGTCATTGATTCTTATGGTAAAGAACATTATGTTCGCGCCTTATTGGACAGCGCTTCGCAAAGTAATTTTATTACCGGCGAATGTTGTAATCGCTTAGGACTACATTCGCGACAGATGCCGACGCGTTCTGTTGTAAAGGGAATAGGAGGTTGCACTAAGAATGTTAAATCCTCGGTTAATGTAAAATTCTTTTCGCGTTTTGATCGCAATGTTGGCTTCGATATGGAGTCATTGGTTGTTGATAAAATTACCGAACGGCTGCCGACCGTCAGTATCGATTTTTCGTCATTTTCTAATTTAAATAACTTACCTTTGGCCGACGATACTTACTTTGTTCCCGGAGTTATCGACATGCTTGTCGGTGCTTCGATCTTCCCGCACCTACTGTTGTCACGCCATATTCAAGGCCAATCAGCACACGTCGCGCCTCACGCTTTAGAAACCGTACTGGGATATGTTATTATTGGTTCCGCTCCCGCATTTAATACTTACGCTTCCGTTTCGTACTGCTGCGCCGTCGAGCCTATGGAGTCCGTCGTCCGCAAGTTCTGGGAAATTGAAGATGTTTCCATGCCGCCGATTCTCAGTCCAGATGATAAAGAGTGTGAGAATATATATACTCGCACCACCACACGCGATGACGATGGTCGCTATACTGTCGCACTCCCATTCAAGGGTGACATTTCTTCTCTTGGCGACTCCTACCGATTGGCCGAGAAATGTTTTTTATGTCTCGAGCGCAAAATGCAGGCTTCACCTAAATTAAAGAAAGCATACGATGAAGTAATTTATGAATATTTAGACAAAGGTTATATTTCACCCGCCCCTCCTGATACGGAGGAGAACAAATACATGCCATCTTATGTTATACCGCATCACGGAGTTATCAGAGAGGATAAACTGACTTCCAAGTTGCGCATGGTGCTCAATGGCAGCGCTAAAACTAGCACGTCTGTTTCTCTGAATGATATCCTTTATAATGGACATAATTTACAGGGAAATTTATTTAATATAATTGTTAATTTTCGATTATTTTCCGTAGCACTCTCCGCTGATATAAGGCAGATGTTCTTATGTATAGGCATCCGCGAGTGTGATCGCAGATTTCAACGCTTTTTATATCGCTTCGCACCTGATGAACCACTTAAGGTTTATCATTTTAACCGCGTTTGTTTCGGGCTCAAGTCGAGTCCATTTCACGCTTTACGTACAATTAAACAACTCGCATCCGATGAGGGCGATTCCTTTTCAATGGCAAAGGAAGCGGTACAGGCTGGTCTGTACATGGATGATTTTGTCTACTGCCTAGATAGCGAAGCAGAAGCAGTTTCTACTGCTGCTGAGGTTATTTCGCTTATGAAAGCTGGACAGTTCGATCTCGTAAAGTGGACAACTAATTCTCAAACCGTTTTAGATTCCATTCCGCCAACGCATCGTCTCTCATCAGTGAAGGAATTTAATGAATCCGATTCTCATAAGGTTCTCGGTTTATGCTGGTCTCCCAGTTGTGATTTATTTAGTCTTAAAATTTGTACTCCTGTTGAAAAGTGTACTAAACGCACCATACTATCTTGTGTTGCAAGATTATGGGATTTTATGGGTTTTGTTGCCCCTGTAATATTATACGCCAAGCTCCTTATTAAGGAACTTTGGCTACGCAATTGTGATTGGGATGAAACTCCTCCTGACAATATTGTTAAATTGTGGTCCCGCTTCAAAAAGGAGCTTCCTTGTCTTGAACAAATAAAGATTCCACGCCATGTTGATATCACAAGAGGTAGCGCCCTGAACATCATTGGCTTTGCAGATGCCAGCGAAAAGGCTTATGGGGCTGTAGTTTACTTTCACGTTAAAAATGGCGATAATATCTCTGTCCATCTTATTAGTGCAAAGTCTAAAGTTGCGCCTCAAAAGGTTATCTCTCTCGCTCGGCTTGAACTCTGTGCAGCTCTTGTGCTAACAACATTAATAACTAACATTATTGAGGCATGTAACAATCGCTTTCCAATCAATAATGTATACGCTTTCTCTGATTCGACGGTCACCCTTTGCTGGGTTCACGCATCCCCTCACAGGTGGGACACTTTTGTTTCCAATAGAGTATCTAAAATTCAGTCTCTATTGACCCCGCAAAATTTTTATCACGTGCCAGGCATAGACAACCCTGCCGACTGTCTATCCCGTGGACTTACTCCTATACAAATTCTTGACCATCCGCTTTGGTTCCATGGCCCAGCCTGGATCAAGTCTGACCCGTCAGAGTGGCCCATTGGCCCCTTCAATCCTTCTACGGTTTCTGAACCGCCAGAAGAGAAGAAGCATTCCTTTGTCACTTCTGTATCGCGAAGGGAATCTCCCATCATTGCGTTGGCGAATCGTGTTTCTTCGTGGTCAAAGCTCCTGCGCATCGTCGTTTACGTATGTCGCTTTATGAAATTATTACCGCTGCGAGAATTCATAACCGCTGCAGACCTGGAGTACGCTGAGGCTAAGGTTATTCGCGAATTGCAAACCTTATATTTTCAAGAGGAAATTCTCAAATTACAAACAGGAAAGACTTGCAATCGCACATTTCAACGACTTAAGCCGTTCTTACAAGACGGAATTGTTAGAGTCGGTGGACGCTTAATTCACTCTGATTTAAAATTTAATGAAAAACATCCTATTGTTTTACCGCGTAAAGATCACATTTTAAATTTATTGGTTGATTATTATCACAAACTTCATTGTCACGCTGGTCCAGATTTGTTGATGTCAATCTTACGTCAAAGATATTGGATACTATCCGCCCGCAATTTAATTCGCAACCGAGTACATAAATGTATTCCATGTTTTAAACTTCGCCCTAAATCAACGTTTCCTGAGATGTCGGATCATAGGTCATGTCGCGTCAAACAAACTTTAAAACCTTTCACGCATACAGGTACAGATTACGCAGGCCCCTTTAAGGTAACAATATCGCGTGGCCGTGGTATACGGTCCACTAAAGCTTATGTTTGCCTGTTTGTTTGTTTGACCACGCGTGCCGTTCATATTGAACTGGCAGGCGATTTAAGTACTAACTGCTTTATGGCAGCATTTAAGCGGTTTTTGTCTCGCCGAGGTCCTGTAAATAGGATGTATTCAGATAACGGGACTAATTATGTTGGTGCGAAACGCTCTCTATCTGCATTACACGCGTTCCTAAGTTTTAAGCATTTTAACACTGATTTTTCGCATATACTCGCTGAAAACCGCATAACTTGGTTACTGAATGCTCCTGCCGCGAGTCACTTTGGCGGTAATTGGGAGGCGAATATTAAGAGCCTAAAAATGCACTTGTTTCGTGTCATCGGTGAACAAATTCTGTCGTTTGAGGAGATGAGTACCGTCCTCGCACAAGTTGAGGCGGTAATGAATACGCGCCCTTTATGTAGAACGCTATCTAGCGACCCGTCTGAGCCGCTTGCATTGACTCCTGCGCACTTTTTAAATCAGACGCCTTTAAAATATTTACCCGCAGTAGACATTGACGAAGATAAGCTTCACATTCTTTCTCGTCACGCTTTATTGGACAAATTAATTCAGTCTTTTTGGAAACGATGGAGGGCAGAGTATCTGCACACTTTACAGAGTCGTGATAAGTGGAACACGCCAGCTAACCCAATAACTGTAGGTACTGTCGTTGTTCTAAATACAGAAAATGCTCCTCCTCTTCACTGGCCCCTTGGCGTTGTTGAAGAGGTTTTTCCAGCTAAAGACGGTGTCATACGCGTAGTTCGTGTAAAAACTGCTTCCGGATCGTACTTACGCCCGGTTGTACGTCTCTGTCCTTTGCCTAAGCAATAATTCTTTAGGTACAGTCAACGGCTCTTCGGACTGCCCAAAACTGTCGGATTTCTTCAGTCGATTGTCAACCCTATCTTGTTGGCAGTGGAGCCGAGGGTCGACTGAGAAAGTTTGGCATTTTGTGGTGGTCTGACGTGCTGTTGTCTGTACATAACGCATCTTAGGTTAAGGTTTTAATTTTATTACATTTTTTGAAGGCATGCCTTCAAGCCGGGGGGAAATGGTCGCGCCATCTTGATGGTTTCGCGGGATTTTATTTAAAAATTATTGAATTAGTACATGACCGTTTCCTATTCCCTATCCTTTCGCACATGCCTATCTTTCGCCTGTCCGAGCGAGAAGGAATGCGCATCGGCCAATCAAGAAACTGCAAAAGTTGTGCCGATTTAACGCCAGAGCGCGTATGAGGTGCCTCTGCGCGTCGCGTCGCCATCTCCATTTGAAGAGAAAATTTTGTAGTTGAACATCCGAATTGGGCCGCAATTAAAATATAACGCCGGAGATCTCCCGCCCGCTTTAAACCTATTAACATTATTATTTAAACAGTTATCAGTGTCGTGAGTGTTTGTGCTAAAGTGTAATCACAAACCGCGCGCTGGTATATTACCGCGCGCGCCCATTCGCCGCTAAGTACCTACGCACCTACTAGAAGAGGACGCTCAGAAGAAAAGCCAGGTATTGTGCCTTCCATTACCTATATTAGAGTTGTCATTTCCACCTGTCTTTTCCGCAGGCAACTCTCAATTCCATCCACCAAAGTCTTGTACTAATTTAATAACGCAAAATACAGTCCACTAAATTTATACTAACACGCGCCTCCAAATAGAAAAAACGGTGTTTGCCATCACTAGTCTGTCACTTAGTTAGGCAACCCCTAAACAGCTTAGTGAAAAGGAATTTAGGTAAGAGGACTGTTTAAGGAGTCACCTAATATAGGTGTTCTCTTAAGGTGTCACCTAAGATAGGTGAAAACGGGCATAAGTATACTGCTCTGCCGCCACGGGGTACCCCCGCCACCACAAGGCACAAGCAATCGCTTCAATAAAATCGAACGTTTCTTCCTAAACGGGGGAAGAAATTAAAACTCATTGATCTTAAAAATAAAAATACATACCGACTGTCTTTATAATGAGCGCGAGCTGATCAATGTCCGAATCCCCCGGGAACAGCGGATCCCCGGTCAGCATCTCGGCGAACAGGCAGCCAAGCGCCCAGATATCCACTTCAGGGCCGTACCTTGAAAAAAAGCAACTATCAAAACCCAACCGCACAACGAAACAAAATTGCTCAGTAATTATTAGAGATATTATGCATGTAAATCAAGCCTATTTATCCTCGAAGTGGTAGGTAGAGGTGAATTAACACATATACCCCCGAATACAGAAACGCTACTCAAAGTTTGAGTAAAGTTAGAGTTAAGTATTGTCAAAATTGAAGATTTTCCATACAAATTTTGACAGATTGTCCACTTAACTTTATAAGCAGTGCTCAAAATTTGAGTAGCGTTTCGGTATTCGGTGGATAAATCAATCACGAACATTGCAGTATATTGCTAGAAGGTATAGACGAAAGCTAGCTGCCCATTACTCAACGCTGTTTTAACCCTTAGCCGTTAGCATTAGCGTCAATAATATCAACATTTCTTTCTAAATGGAAGAATTATACGTTTCTTACAATGGAAGGATTAATTTATTAGGGATCGGATGTTATCATCACCAGCCGACCCCGTTGACCCCAGATAGACAGATAAACAGGGAATGCGAAGACGTAGAATGTGCGTATTCGAAAACTGTATAGACTGTGGAGAAATATGGATTCGTCTGTGTTTTAACCGCACCTATGTTCCGCCACCAGCAGTTCGGGCGCCCTGTACCACCTCGTGGCGACGTACTCCGTGTAGGGCTCCCCCGGCGCGGCCAGGGCGCGCGCGAAGCCCAAGTCGCACAGCTTCACTATGCCAGTGTTCGAGACCAGCACGTTCTCTGGCTTCACGTCTCTGTGTATGATCTGTGGAAAATATAATATTAGCATCTGATTATTCGTTTTTAAATTCTCCCTATATTTTAGGGAAGGCAAAGGGTCTAGGGCAGGCCCATACAGCCATGTCTTTAGTGTATCTGTATCTTATGTGTTATCTGTAGTCTTATGAAATAATGAGTGGGTGAAATGGATGAATGAAATATGGGTTTCACACATTTTAACGCATCTAGGGAGTGCTTGGAGCGAATTTACTGGTAACAGGGTTCATGACGGTGCCTGATGAGGTGGACAAAACCACTTTTTATAGTGGTCTTTACCACTACATCAAACACAACACAAGACATTTTCTCAATGATTCTGTATAATTGCACATCAACACAGATGCTTGTGCAACAAAATAACCCCACTTGTACTGCACAAAACCCGCTCTGAACCAATTTAAGAATTACCAAAAAAAAATCTGAGGAAATTTATATAAGCAAGTATTTAGCATGGATAACAGCTAACAGGAGGAAGAAAAAAAAAATACTGCGGGGACCAAAAATGAAATGCCATATGGACAAGAGGAGGTTAATTGATATCTTTGCAACAATGAGCCTAAGTAGTCATAAAGGGTCTTGACGCAGAACGTCACTTTCGCAAAATCTCATCGTGGAATGTTTGGTCGCTTTCGCAAAACTATAGTTTCGCGCAATGTTGCTTTCGCAAAACGCCATTTTCGCACAACAACACTTTCGCAAAACGCCATTTTCGCAGATAGTTTTTTTTTTCATCTAAATGTATTTGGTTATTATAATTACTCTTTTTTGCTGTTTTTTATATTCTTAATTATTAACCGATTCTGTAATGTTAATATCAATTGGATCTCTCCTAAGAAAAAAAATTGCCGGAGCCATCCTGCGAAAATGCTGTTTTGCAAAAGTGACATAGTGCGAAAATGACTTTATGCGAAAGTGACCGAACATTTCACGATGATACTTTCCGAAAGTGACGTTCTGCGTCAATCAAGACCGTCATGAAGTAGGTACCTATCTCAAAGTAAACCGGTTTCCGGAAAACACTCACAGAGTTATGGTGGCAATAGTCGATTCCCTTCAACAGCTGGTACAGGTGTTTCTTGGAGGTGTCCTCGCCAAGGCCGCCCGGAGACGCCTCCAGCTCATCCAGCAGTGTGTGGTCCAGGTATTCGAACACGAGATAGAACCGCCGCTTCCGGCGGAACACCTCGATCATGTTCACCAGGTGGTCATGTCTGAGTTTCTGGAAAAGGCGACAGAAGAAAACGAGGAGTGACTAAAGGTCTCAGCATACGTAACGGGAAAATTTCCCGGACGGGACGTGGACGGGACGAGGACGGGGACTGGGACTGTAGAAATATCGTTTCATACAAAATGTAGAGTGCGCGCCATATAAGCTGTAATCAACCTATAACTGTAAGAGCAGTTAGTTATGTGCACATGTTAATCATTTATTAGTTAATTTCAAATGCTGTCTCTTATGTTGGTAATTCTGAATAAATAAATAAATAAGTCTGCTCGCAATGGGGGGCGCTACTCGCTCACATTAACACTCCTATACAAGCAAAATGGCAGGCGGAGTTTTAGTTCCAATTTTGACTACGAGAAGACTTATCTAACGCGCACTTTACCATGAAAGACATACTATGTCACGGAGTCACAGACGGGACGTGTACGGGGGCGTCTTGAAGGAGAGAGGCCACGTCCCCGTCCCGGCCACGTCCCGTCTGGGGTATTTTCCCGTTACGTATGCTGAGACCTTTAGAGCACACGGTTCGCGATTTAGTAAATTAAGTAATGTACTCCAAAGCCGGTCACTGGATGGGTAAAAGAAATATACTATCTCGAGTTCCTCCGGGCTTTGTAAGGCACACTGGGCCAGCCTGATAGAAAACTCAACTTTGTAGCAGAACCTATGGTTTGTTTTCTACCTACGTTGCAGAAATAGGCCATCGTTTCCATTATTACCAAAACATGTAAAATTATCTCATTCGTTTTTGTGCTTTACTTCAAACAAGTTAAGGTTAATAATTGATTTGATGGTTTAACGTCAAACAATACAAGAGTTGCTGCTCTCTGTAGGTATCCCTAATAAACCTTATAAGACGATAATAACCTTGAGCATGCGTATCTCCCTGAGCGCCATCTTCCTGACGGCAGCATCATCTTCCGTTTCCAGAAACTTCTTAATGGCCACCAGATGGCCGTTGTCGCGCCGCCGGCATTTGAGCACCACTCCATAGGAGCCCTCACCGACCTGCATTCAATCATCAATTGTCATATTAATCATCAGATTTAGAAAAACTCTAGCTGACCCAGCCTACGTTGTTATGCCATATAAATTATCCCGTAGCCATGGTTACGATTTGTTTGCCATGGTTACGTCAAATATTTGACAGGAAAGCAATTTATATGGGAAAATGAAATTGTATTTTTTCTACTATTTTCCTCACAATTTTTCCATATTTTCTCACCTTTCCTGCCTTGCCTTGCCCAAGACAATCATTTCAAAACCAAAATCAGCTAAATCGGCCCAGCCGTTCTCGAGTTTTAGCGAGACAAACGCTCAGCAATTAATTTTTATATATGTATGTATATAGAAGATAGAGGAAGGGCCGAGGTCTGCGTCTTTAGGGGCACCCTTATGCCTGCCTGTACTGCACTCTTCCTAGAGATACATACATACATACATAAATCACGCCCATATCCCCGAAGGGGTAGGCAGAGGCCGAACTAGCACCCGTGTTTCGCCAATTATGTTAGGTCCCATGTAATGGGTGGCGAGCCTATTGCCATTTATCGGGCACAGAAGTCGCAGTCCATTGCTATTGCTAGGTGGTATAAGAGGAACGCTGCTGCCCATTCCTCATCGCTGATTTAACCTTAGTCGCCTTGTACGACACCCACGGAAGAGATTTGGGGTGGTGACAATTGTATTCTACTCTGCCGTCACCACACGGCACACAGTCCTAGAGATGCCTGCTTTAAAGGCTTATTCTCAGGGAGGGCTCGATTGCAACGATCGAGGTTTTCGCCTCCCATAACATCCGATCCGATAGGTGCTGTAAACTTTACAGCATCTACCGGATTTTTTTGGGAAAGTAGTAATAGTAGTAAACTTTACTTCTTGGTTCCTTTTTTTTAAAGGACCCAAGCCGGTCACACTTTTACCATTGTATAATTTATATAACTAACTGCCGCACTCAGAGACGTCAAATAACGTTAATGAGTACCTAACGTCAAAAATGACAATTCAAAACTAGTCGCTATTCTTGCCGGGTCTTTGACATTAAATACTCATTAAAGTTAATTGACGTTTCTGAGTGCGGCAGTAAGCAACGGTGCTGACATAATAAAATATTACGCCACCAAAGCTGTCACTTTCAAATGCGATTTCTTGTTGGACATTTATTCACGTTAGTCAAGCTCCATGATACATTACGTTGAAATTACCCCAGTTTTAACCTTTCTTACGTCGTTAGCTAAGCTGTGCTGTGACCTCTCCATTGGTATTTCGTTCTTGACAAGATTAAGGCTGCCTATCCATTGATGCGGAGCTAGGCTGCGGAAAGGAGATACGAGGAAATATTAACCAATAGGATTGAATGTTATTTTCAGGTTGTGATTCTATGGAACCCTGTTGGTTCATATTTCTTTTCGTTGGTTCGTTTCTCCGTCCGCAGCCTTGCTCCGCGTCAATGGACAGGCAACCTTAAGGCTTTTTCTGCAGAATTGTGAGGATGCGTTGCGAGGAATGTGTTTGAGGAGAACTTAATAATAATATAATATAATAGAATCATCCCATTTTCAAATAGAGTGATTCTATTAGTTCTCTTCAAACGCATCCTCGGATAGCTCTGGTGGAAAAGCTACGTACCGACCCTTACGATTTTACTCGTAAGGTATTGCAATTTGGTGACCAATGTTAATTTTATAAAGATTATTTCTGAATATTCCTGTCAACTAGACGAATTGGCGGACCTTATACCCAAGTCAGTCAATCATGTCAAGATAGAACGGACGATTTTCGAGCGAATTCTTAGGTGATGTCCTCCTGTACTCCGTCGATCTAACACTAAACACTTATTTACAGAAGCCCCTTATTGCAAATCAATGGAGGAAGGTAGCCTTAAGTTGTAGTTTACATCTACAGGACTATTTGAGAATAAGCAAGGCTTAATTAATTTCCGGTAAGAATAGACAATGTGGCTGGCAAGAATATATCCATTTTCAAAAACATTTAGTATACCCGTTCTGGGCCACCGTCCCCTACATAATGGAGCGCGTCTCTCTAACACGTACTTGTAGTGAGGTTCTTAAGCAAAAAGGTTAGGTACGCTACAATTTTGCGTTAAAACATATTTTTCGTGACATGAAAATACACAACCCGATCGAGCTTTAGGAAAAACCTTCAAGAAATAATACTCTGATATTTTTAGCATCTGATGTGACATTTTTTCCTATGTGAAAGCCATATTTCTGTGATTATCTTTAGAAACTTTGGAAATTATAACTACAGCTTGAAGAAAAGCAACTTTTACGAATTAGACTCGCGTATAATTTAGGTGTTTGGCATTCTTATTATTTAACCCAACGTTTCGATCGCTTCGTCACCACCTGGACGCTTAATTTTACATTCATACATATTATATATGTTACTGTAAAACCCCAAACTACTGTAAATTCTAAGATATTCCGGTAAAACCTAGGATTTACCGTGCTGCGACAGCGGCCGGCGAGTGTCAGTGATTTGTGCTAATGTATGTCTAGAGGTAAATGCTAAGCTATAGTGTCTAGAGGTAAATGCTAAGATTTGCTAAATGAATGATATTAAAAGTTCGAAATTAACAATAATCACAGAAATATTAGGACATTTACCATTAAGAGTTAGTAAATCTAAGGTTTTACCGGAATATCTTAGGATTTACATTGGTTCGGGGTTTTACAATAACATGATATATGTAGGTACCTATTATGTCACAGGTTTCTCCCACAGGGGTGGTAGGGCAACGATCACTTCTTTCCACTTGCTACAATCTTTAGATACTTCTTTCGCTTCATCCAATCTCATTAAGGTACTCTTGACCTGGCCCTTTTTTAATAGGCTGGCCAATTTGATTGTGAAAGATCCATAGAGCCATATAATTCCTTTTTGTCATTCTCCTCACATATATTACTATTATTTCGCTGTGACCAAATCATGCGAGCATCTCTTTCTTAATTCTTATCATAACGTCTTCTTTCAAACTGAATGGGGTTCCGAAACGGTCAATCAGCTTAAGGTCAAGTACCATGATTATAGCTTGCTTCAAGCATTTTGATCGTCTACAACGCTGGCTTGCTTGATGCTTGAGTCAAGTATTTAAGAGATGTTTTTGTCTGTTAGATTTGTTTGACCTAGCAACAGTACAGAAACACAGAAAATCAACGAGCTTGAGCGTCTCGTAATCCCAATACATTTACTAAAACTATCAACAACTAAAACGGTCACTGCTTACCACAGCCAACTGCTCATACTTGTCCATGCCGCGGCTAGGCGAAGCCGAGGGCGGGTCTTGTGCCAGCATTACAACAACTCACTGGATCCATTTTGAGATTGTCGATAAAAACCTAGAAAAAAAAAACAATTATTAATTTAGTGCCGTGTGGGGACGGCAGATCAGAGGCGTTACTCTGGAAGTTTATTTCGTTCGATCGAGTCTTTGCGTCTTTGTCGCTCTTATTTTAACACGCAGTGGCGTGAGAAAGACGGATAGATGTGAGTTCGTTCGTTCGGAGTTTCAGAGTAGGCCCTATGATCACCACAAGGCGACTAAGGGTAAAGACAGCGATGAATAATGAGCAGCAGCATTCCTATTATACCACCTAGCAATATACTAGGTGGCATAAGAGGAACGCGGCTGCCCAATCCCATTACTGTCTTATTGCCGCACTCAGAGACGTCAAAAACGTTAATCAGTACTTAACGTCAAAAAATGACAATTCAAAACTAGTCGGTATTCTTGCCGGGTCTATGGTCTAATTTTGAATGAAAATGTTTGACATTAAATACTCATTAAAGTTTATTGACGTCTCTGAGTGCGGCAGTTAGCCATTAGTCGCCTTGAACGACACCCGCGGGATAGTTGGGGGTTTACGATATTACGATAGATATTAGCTTACATCTAGATTTATCGTTTATTTAAATCTAGATTTAAGCTAATATCTATAACTTAACCTGTTTTATGTTAAAATGGAGTTTGTTGTTACACCAAACCCAGATTTAAAACATTGCTGTATAAGTGGCCCATAAATACCATAAACATGACGTAAGTTTTCGATAATTCTGGTCTCCGGTTAGCAATTAATTAATTATATTTAAGAAATTGTGATTATAATATTACTGACTATCACGGAGTAATATTAACGACGTGACACTAATGACATGGCATTGGCGACAGTACAAGCGACGACATGGCTGAGACGACACGCACTGACGACATTACTACCAAGTTACCTTGACGGGAGAAATTATTGTTGGAAATCAGCCTTTCATTTTTATTTACCTCCCGACGGCAAGGCCTTACACTAACCATACCCAACCCCCATCGATCTCACGTACACTATGGTAGGATAATATACAGACACATGCTTACCACAAGTAAGCCCAGCAGTGGGGCCTAGACATGTGGCCAATCTATAAGAACAAAAATGCATAAAACTGACGTATTACGGAGAAACCACCATGGCGACAGTCGTGTCAAATCTCAGAGTAGTTGTCAATAATTTACATGTGTTAAAGTGCCTACTCAATACAAAAGATGTTAATTTAAATCCAGACCATAGACCTGGCAATAATAGCGACTATGTGAACTCTTTAATTTGAAGTCATGTCTCTGTAAAAGCTTTAACTACCACGCCTACCGTTTAACAGGAAATAATGCAATGGCGTTTTCCAATTGACTCTCATATCAAAGAAACTCAAGACAAGCAAAATATACGTTTCACTCTCGCTCCAATACCTAAGGGCGCGTTCCCACTATGCCGTGACGGATAATTTATCGCTGGACGACTGTCGTCTCTAGCTGTGACCATTATAACGATTGTTTGTCGTCGCGACGACATTTTATCGTTTCACGGCAGTCGCTTTGTCGTTTACACATCATTAGCAATTATTATTTTACGACTGTCTGCCAGCCGTTCCCGCTGTCATGACAATCTGTCGTCACTGCAACAAAAGGTCGTAGACGACAGTACATCGTGTTGTTCTATATTTTATGTGAACACCTCCACTTAAACATATTAGCCACGACTCTTAAAACTACACGATTATCTGTCGTCGCGACACAGTGGGAACGCGCCCTAACTGAAATTGCGCTCGCCATACCTACTGAATAATTCAGAGCTGAAACAGAGACAGTAAAATTGCTGCTATTGCCGCTAAATAATTACGACTAATTGCAGTTGATCGGAAACTAATGTCAAGTCTCATTCGAAATGAATAATCAATGTAACAATTTTTAAACCACAAATAAATTCTAACAATTTTATTTAATAACAATACAAGTACCTAAAATTTTATTACAAATAAAAATCAAAATAATAATGGAAATTGATCCTTTATTATATTGATTGTAGTTTGCCATGCCGTGTGGTGACGACAGAGCAGATTACAATTGCGGGTGTCGTTCAACGCGACTGTTAACACAGTCGTGAGGAACAGGCAGCAGCGTTCCTATTGCACCACCTAGTGATATATTGCGACTTACGTGCCCGGTATATAGCAAAAGGCTCTCCCCCTATTACATGGGACACAAAAATGTTGGCGGAATCCAGAATCAATCGTGGAATTTGAGTATGTAATTTCGTAATAATCGTCGGCGAGGTGCCTTACATTTTTCGAGAGATTCAGGTCATTCCAGAGATTAAGGTCTATTTCTGCGTATTTTCATGAAATAACGAATCTATAATTTTAACGAGAACTCGACAAATTCTAATGTGGAAATAACTTCTAACTGAATTTTCTAACGTAAAATTCTAACTTTTTTTAATTTTTGTAAAATTTTGTCTGTGGTAAAAGATATTGGCACTTTGCCGTCTACATGCGTCTGTGTTCTAATTACTTACTTATGAATAGGTACCTAATATAGATTTATTATGTACCTATTAATATAAAACAGAAATGTGGAAAGAAAACTCAAACTATAGCATATTGTCAGTTCACACGACAGTTTACAAAATTATCCATCGCTCATAGGTTGTACAATATACATTTACATACCATCGCAGCTTTAATTTATAATAACCGAGTGAAGGCCGTTTGTAAGTTTTACAGACTTCTTTGCTTCTTTCGTTCACAGGTTATATTTGTGGAAGCAATTTTAGTTCCATCAAAGGGCAGCCTTGATTTTATTTAATATAGGAAGGACAGATCCTTATCGGTGTTAGTTATCTGTTTAACGTTATTCGCTGACGTCACTGCGCCTACATCTCCAAAATAATCGTTCATTTGCTTTGGTTTGAGATAGAAGTCCATAAAAAACGATTTCCAAGTCAATCTCACTCACTCTTCTTCACACGGAGGGGCACAGGCTTTTCCTATAGAATACAGGGAGAATGGGTCATAACGCACAGAGCTGCCCCAGTGTGGATTGATGGGTATTAACTGCAGATGTAGTCAGGCAGGAGTCGGCAGGACCTACGGCTTAATAACGGCGAAGGTTAATATATAAATACGGCTTGGTCGAATATTCAGATCAAGAGGTCCCGGGTTTGAATCCTGGTAGGGAGTTATGTGATGAACACCTGCAGACATTTGTTCCCGAGTCATATGACAGGCGTCAGTGACAGAAATATTTATTTATTTTTGTTCACCTATCCAATGGCCAGCCTTAGGGACAATTGCTTGATTTACGCAATCGCGCGAGAACTACATATAATACGTGAGTACTTTATCTATTTATTTAATTAAAAAAATAAATAAACAGTCCTACAACAGTCAACGAGCAGCCTTCATCTCCCTGCCATGTTCCCAGTCTATCTGTTAACAGGGCGGGGAGAAGAAGGCTGGCTGCCTGCCTGCCACATAAGGGTTTCGTTGTATAAGTAATTAGTCCAACATAAAATCGCTTAGCAAAGCATGTTGTTCAATTTGTCCAATATTGACACGGCCGTTCCGTGCGGGTAATAGCTCTTTGTTCCGATGGTCAATGTCAGTGGTTATTCATTAAAGGACACTTTCCGTGCCAATGTTAAAACTACAAACCAATATCAATAATGGTAATATCGCTTGTGCATAGCACTGGCAACCTTGATAAGGACCATGACCTTTGTATAAAATAGTACGAAAATAGGATAGATAATCCTTATTAAATATGTAGAGCCTTTGATGCGACACTAAAGCATTACCCGTACGATTACTAAACGTAGTCGTAGTGTTTAGCATACATACTACACTATTCTGCAGATCACATCGAAGAGATGCCATTTTATTTTAACTACACGGAAGCAACGACAATGATAAAACATTTGGTGTAACAGGAAGACTGTTCCTAAGGGAGATTTCGAAGATACGTATGTACGCAACATCAATCCAAATATTCTTAATTGTTTATAAATAAGGTAATAAAATACACAATTCAAAGGTAAGTTAGAAAAACGATCTTTGATGATTTCAAAGCTGGTTAAGATGTTTGTCGATCTAATTTTAAGACATCAAATTATTTTGATAATTATTGAAACTACGGCTATCTGATTTCTCTTTTCTTTGAGATCATAATTCAATTTGATTTGTTATTGTTGCTGTTGCGATCGGTGACAAAACATTCTAGAGTCGATGTAAATAGGGATGATGACACTAACAATGAATCACTGATTTAATACATACATATATACATACATAAATCACGCCTATATCCCCGAAGGGGTAGGCAGAGGTGAACCAGCACCCGCGTTACGCCAATTATGTCAAGTCCCACGTAATAGGTGGCGAGCCTATTGCCATTTATCGGGCACTGATTTAATGATTTATAATTATAATTTAGGATAAGGAGATTTGTTAATAGTCACTTGTTATCAGAATATACTTGTGATTGATATTTATTTTTATAAAAATAAAAGTACAAAACGTGGCAATTCGCCATATTTGCTAAAACGCCGCGTGACGTCATTATTTAGTTACCTCCATTTTGACATTTTATTTGCCAATAAAATTCACTAGTTTAATATAGAAACTGGCGTTTTTACGGAATAATCACGTCACACAGACGCCATTGCTATTGAGGCGTTTATAATTCATTTTGGGTAAAGTAGACACGTAAGAAAAACATGGTGTAGTTTTTCAAAATTAGTCATCATGCCTTTTGTGGCGTGCTTTGGAAGGTACTAAGTCTGAGTCGCAACTGAACGATATTCAATATTAGGTACCTACAGTCGTGGCCAACCCGAACTTTTAATAAGACAGTATAGTAGGGTTGCTGTGTGGTGACAGCAGAGCAGAATACAACTGTCACGACCACCCTCTATCTATCCTCTATATATCACGTGACTAAAACAAAAGCCGACAAAATACCGCCGCGGCTTCCCGGAATACTTATTAAGTAATTTCCCGAAACAAACAAAAAAATGGGGAAAAGGGTAGCTTAATGCCAGAAAGTGTATTGTCGGACAACAGTCGCCTTTATGGGGCACACCTTAAGAGTCTAGTTTGTTAACTGGGCTTTCTTGCGCGCACTCCACTAAGATAATATACATTGACGGCATACTTTTGGTACAACCGTTTTAAGCTCTATGCTTAGAGGGATAAGCATGAAGATTGCTATCTTATTACGATAGAGCTGCGGTTGGGATGATGATGATGATGTTGAGTGGTGTTATTTCAAGCTCTTTCCTCTGCACCATTCCTGTAATTATAAGAATATAGTATTGGAACTAGCGTTGGTCAATTTCTTAGCTCCCAAGAGTACCTAATATGTAATATACATAACGATTCTCTTAAGTAGTAAGGAGTCAATATTCAACGTAATTCGACTTAAAAGTTAGCGATAATTTGTTTTTATTTAGACTATTTTACAAATACATATTATGTATTATAATGTTATAAAAATTATGACAAACAAAAAAAAATACATGGTCCGCATCATGCAGGACATAATTTATCGAAATTTTTTTTGTGTGTAATTGTGTGTAAAAAATAATTTAAGAATTATATTTCGAGTCGATAATGCATTATTATAATTTTTTTCAGTAAACTGGTATTTTAAAATTAGCAGTTTACGTCGGAAAATCAATTTATCACAGTGACAAACTGAAACTAATAAATTCGCTCGTTACGCATATTTTTGTTCCGAGTTTTAAATCGCTCTAATCAAGCCGCGGCTTTACGCCCGTGCCTAGCAGTGCGTGGTCTGAATTATGGCTCGATAACAGGCGATCGAAAAAAATATTGCAGCCAATGCACAGCTGAGGCATACCGCCCGCGGGAACGATGATTTACATCAAATCAAATTAGGGGAATAAATCCTAAAACGGCAACATAAATCAAACAAACAAACCTGGCTTTGAGGTAAGATAAATGGTTGTCACAATTACTAACGTAGCTGCGTAGAAACGCTCGGAGGGGTAGACTACGGGCTGATTAATCTGAACGTTTAGTTTTAATATCACTGTCAGCATTTAGATTATTTAAGAAAATTGTGGACAGAAAAAGTACGAAAAAGTGTATTCTCCTAATAAAGTCTCCTCTTCTCTCATAAAGACTATAATTTTTTAAACTTTTTCTAACCACAATCAATTGTCTTTATCACTGTCCTCGCCAATATAGTGCCTAGAAACAAGAGCAGGAAGTAGAAGAGAAATTAGAAGGTTTTTCCAACATATATATGATCATCATGTTATCGAATGACGGCCGCGCCGGCAGCCGGGAGACGCAGCGTTGGTAGGCCCGACAAGGTCTCGACGATCTGATAAAGGTCGCATGAAGTGTATGGCCATCAACCTCTCTTGGCTGACTGACTGACTCTACAATGTTCAAATAATATTTATCAAGTTTGCAGTTAACAGTGGAGAAACTCGCTACCGCAGTGGCATAACGCGCTTAGCCTGCGATTGCGTAAACTCATCTCAGGGGTCATTGGATGGGTGACCAAAAAATTCATTATTTCGAGTTCCTCCGTGCTTCGGAAGGCACGTTAAGCCGTTGGTCCCGGCTGCATCTGCAGCGTGGTGGGTTATGTATGGCCCAATCTCCCTATAAGCCGTGTGGTAAGCCGTGTGGTAACCATTGATGAGGAATGGGCAACAGCGTTCCTCTTATACCACCCAGCAATGTACTGCTACTTTTGTGCCCGATAAATGGCAATAGGCTCGCCACCTATTACATGGGACCTGACATATTTGGCGAAACGTGGGTGCTAGTTCACCTCTGCCTACCCCTTCGGGGATATAGGCGTTATTTATGTATGAATGTATGCAATCTCCCTATATTCTTCCATCTATAGGGAAGGCCCGCGATAGCAGTGGGGACATTAAAAGGCAAGTGATGGTGATGATGACAGGTAACAAATGTCACGATGATCTCTCTCTGTATAATAGGAGACGATCCACGCAAGACAAGTCACCCGGGAACGAAAACCCGGGAAAGCGAGAACGAGCAGTTTGCGGAAGTCCCAAACATCTTTTTTCAGTGTACACGCGTTCCCAGGAATCGCAGAAATCGCGTGCGGCCACCGCCACCGGCACAGTACCATAAATTACTAATCAATAACCGTTTGCTTTACCCGCTGCATTAAAACTTTTTGGATCGCAAATCAAATTATCGGGGACATCGTGATTGATGTTGCTCACCAGTCCGGGGCCCTAGGGTCTAACTATCGCACTCAAAGTCGTCAAACGTTAACGTTAACTAATACTTAATACATAAAAAAAAATATTTAGATCTGGTTTAAACCTGGTAAGAATAGTGATTAGTTTTGAATTGACGAAAAGCACTCTAAGGAACCCTTTAATTTAAAGTCATGTCTCTAAGTAGTCTTCTATGCTGGCCTGGGAGCGAACAAATAACGTAGACCCAGGCCAGCCCCAACTCATCCCATCCCGTCGTAAAAGTCGACTAAGGGAGATTGCCCGGTGTAGACCAATACTCACCTTGGGGCACCCGAATGGTGGAGGGCAAACCACCAACAACAGCATACCCAAAGAGGGTTGGTGTCAGGTAGGCGGCCGACTGTAAAACTTAAGCCAAAACCTTGAGCAGTATCGATTGAAATGTTGTCATTCTAATCACTCTCTCCGTTCATAGGTCTCTCGACATGGTCCGTTCCGTCTCTTTTCTATACATTCATTCATCACTAGCACCTTTACGGTGGGATGGATGATATGAATCAAAAGGGATGGTTTGATGACGTCTGACATATGAATGGAAGAGGAAACATACTGCGCCGACCCCAGATAGACTGGGAACAGGGCAGGAAGAAGAAGAGTCTCTAAGTACACCTGTTAGAGTCCAATTTTTTTTTATTTCATTTTGTAACGCTTCATTATGGGTTCATGACATTAAAAACCACCCATGTTCACTCTTACGTTATGGGAACACAAACATAAGCCAGCCAAACACATCGCCGTCCGTATTTTTCAAAAAAGCTACAACACAAAGTTCTAGGCACGACCCAGGCAAGACCAAGTTTGAAGAAAAAATGCACAATCGTGCTGGCACCAAACCAGCACGCTTCGAGACGTTGCAACGTAGAGATTGTGGACGTGACCGTTGTCAACTTCACCCGCACAAAGGGCTTGTTGAAGTTTTAACTAATTCACAACATAAATATCGTCAACTGCAACAACAACTCGTTTAATTTTTGATCCAATTCGACCTGCCTACTTTGACAGACGTCATAAGCCACCTAAGCCACTGGGAGTGATTACCGCACTCAGAGACATCAATTAACTTTAATACATTTAACGGTAACACGTGCATCGGCAAAAGTAAAAGAGTTAAAGCATTAGGATATAAATTCACAGCAGTGTTGTTGCTACAAGTTTATTCATCATCATCATCCCCAGCCCTATAAATGTCCCCACTGCTGGGGCACGGGCCTTCCATATGGATGGAAAAATATTGGAAGATTGGGTGATAACCCAGCACGATGGCCCAGTGCGGGTTGGAGGGTATTAACGACTGCAGATGCATCCGGGACCAACGGCTTAATGTGCCTTCCAAAGCACGGAGGAACTCCAGATAATAATTTTTGAGCACCCATCCAATGACCGGCCTTAGCGACATTGCTAAGTTTATAAAATCGCAGGCCAACTGCAACTAGCGACAGCCAGGTTGTTAAATAAAATATAAAATAAATAAATATAATAATAATAAATAAAATCAAATACCTATAAAAAAAGGTTGGGCCGGACAAGTGTCCATGTTTGTTAACCCTTTAATCAAACAGGTTTTGTACAGTCAACAGCACGTCGATATACCACAAAATTGAATTGAATAAATTGGTTGGTATACCTCTGCCTACCCCATCGAGGCAGGCGTGATCTATTGATGTAGATTGATCTGTGATTCTAAGCAGATTCATGGTTATAAATAAGTAGGTATATAAAACAAATTCGTTTCGCCTCTTTTTCTGTGTCATATGTTCAAATTAAGATATACACAATAATATAATAGAATATTTTGAGAATAGAATACTGCTCAAGATTTTGGCTTAGGTCTTACAGCCGGGCGCCTACCCAGCCTGACACCAGCTCTCTTTGGGTATGCTGTTGTTGATGGTTAGCGTTTCCGGAGCAGGACAATATTTTTAAAATTATTTAGACTTCTCTTTCTTTTGAAAAATAACAACAATAAAGAGAAAAAACAAATGTCATAAAAATTTAAAAAACGTCTACTGTACATCTCACTTGTTTATTTTGGCGAATTCAATAGTTTCGCGAGCAAATCGCGAGTAAACAATTCCATGTCAAAACAACTCACATCTGTAATGCCACGCAGCGCTGTGCACAAGAAACAACAACATAATAACATAATAACAACGTTAGTCATAAAAATCCGTAAACTATAAACACCGATGTAAAAAACCTGACATTTCTTGTCGATTTATTATTGTCAGCCAGTAGGCTGAGTTCGTTACGATCGTAGCAAGTGCTACGGAGCTACGTAGGATACGCGGGCGGTACGGAGCAAAGGATCGCTTGCACTGGCTGACAATAAAAACTGTCGTAGCGTGTACGTCACGCGAGGAGGGACACCGGATTTAATTCCCATTATTTAAGAGTACATTGTACAATTCTATTATTAGGGTAAACTGTCTACTTTAAAGGGCCGGCTTAGGAAGAGATCGATGACGCAGTGGCTTAACGCGCCAGCGATTGCGGAAACCAACCTTCTTCTTAGGACTTCTATGCTGGCCTGGGAGCAAATAAATAACGTAGAATAGTCCAGCCCCGACTCATCCCATAGATGTCGTAAAAGTCGACTTAGGGAGATTGCCCGGAGTAGACCAATAAGCACCTTGGAGCATCCGAATGGTGGAGGGCAAACCACCAACAACAGCATACCCAAACAGCTAAGCCAAAACTTTGACTTGAACTTTTTATCTATACATTGAATCATCACTAGCACCTTTACGGTGTGATGGATGATATGAATCAAAAGGGAGTGGATGGCTTGATGACGTCTGACCAATATGAATGAAAGAGGATACATACTGCGCCGACACCAGATAGACTGGGAACAGGGCAGGGAGAAGAAGACCTACCGTCAAATAATTAATACTATAACGTCGGGATAAATACTTAAGTTCAGTTTTATTTCAAAAGTACGGTGAACGACTACCACAAAATTTCAAATTTTCTTAATCTACCATAAGCTTTACTACCAACAAGTTAAAGTTGACAATCGATTGAAGAAATTTGACAGTTTTAGTAGCCTGGATTTTGTACGAGTCAAATTAGATTCTTGTTTCAGGGAAAAAGTCATATCCAAACATCCCATTCCTTTAACAACGGTGAATTATATTTGGCAAATATTATTGTGCTCATCACAATAAACTGAACTGCACATCAAGTTATTACCTACTGAATGTTCACCAAAGCAGCGATTTGGTGCGCATATATTAGCGCTTTTTGAGTTTTTTTCGTTGCTTAGGTTAATCTGGTGATCAATTAAATACAACCCATTATAATTTAACCAGTGCATAGCCCCGCCAGCGTAACGCACAAACGCTGTTTACCAGTATGTCAACCAGCGTCCCTCGGCAATAAATCAGAGAATACCAAGTACGACCACCAGAGTTCAGATGGTGGCAGCACGAATGGCATTTCTACTCTACCTTATAGGTAATAAGAGAGAAACTCGCTTGCTGCGGTCACCTGACTACGAGCCCCGCGACTTTGTCCCCCACAACATTCATGTGGCTTGTTTAGATCCAAAATTTGGCCGTGAACAATGCGACACGTCGCCGACATTTATGCGAATATTTGAAATATATTCGACGTCAACATCGGTCTTTGAATCGGCAAGACAGACAAAATAGTGCCATTATATTTGCGTTTTATTTTGGCCTAACTTACCTAAAGAGGAGTTGTGGAATTGATGAAATGTGTAGCGCATTGTAATGAGTGTATATTTATATTACAATACAGTTCACATCAGTCCACTAAAAAGATGAATGTATTGTGGGAGGTGTGATATGAAGGTGATGGATGTGGACGAGGAGATGACAAGTGACAGAAGATAATGGAGAAGAGGACATACTGTGCTGGACAAATGGGTTGGTCGATGATATTGATGGTTACAGAGGCGCTACTCTGGAAGTTTATTTCGTTCGATCGAGTCTTTACGTCTTTGTCGCTCTTACACTTATACGCAGTGGCGTGAGAAAGACGGATATATGTGTGTATATCGTTCGAAGTTTCAGATTAGACGGCCAGTTCTAATCACCAAGTTTTTAATGTCTACTGCTGGGACACAAACCTTCCATATGGACGGAAGAATATAGGGAGGACGGACCATAGCTTACCACGCTGGCCCCGTAAATCGGTGGGTATCGACGGCTACAGATGCAGCCGGGCCAACGGCTTAACGCGCCTTGCGAACCACGAAGGAACTCGATATAACATAGTTTTGGTCACCTGTGCAGTGAGTTGTCTTAGCGAACATAGCTTAATTTATGGCAGGAATACTGCTGCCCGATTCTCATCAGAGTTTTGACCCCTAGTGGCCCTGTACGACAGCACAACATAAGTAGTACTATTGAGAGCTGCCCTAGAACAGTACGTAAACTGCCTAAAACTTTATCATTTTGAAAATGGATGTATTTGACATCCTCTTTGTCAGCTCCTTTAAGGAGACAAAAAGCAACTAAATTTCCCAACATTCGCATTGTTTATTGATAAATACACGGGAATACCCGCTTTATTCAGGATGCCCGCTTTGGGTCACCTGCCCCTAATTAGTAATTTAACAAAAACAATAAATAATTAGTTGTTTACAAATACTATCTACACAGGCTGGAGTTTGAGGCGCAAAACTATTATCAATCAATATTGTACATTGCGTCATACTTATTAAGATTGAAAATAATTTGCGAGAAGCAGCTTTGTCTAATCCATTGTTGACAGTTAGGCAGCTAATTAAATTCAACTAACCCAGGTACCGCTGCCTAATCGCAGTCTAAAACCTAATTAACATTTTGAAGACAGTTCATTACTGTCTTATTCGCCAGGTTATTTGTAGCCAAGCCAAATATTAAAATAATAAAATCGCGTGCCACAATGTTTGTAGACTTTGTGGGACGGTACCAGCTTCGTCATCCATAGGATCAAGTCACACAGACCGAATTTACGTCACCGAAGGCAATCGCATTGAACTTACCGTCCCAGCGCAAAGGTTAAATATAGATGATATCACAATGTTAAATATATAGATGATGAAAGAACCTGGGAGCGAAAAAATAACGTGGAATGTGCCAGGCCCGACTCATGCCATGGTTGTAGTAAAAGTCGACTTAGGCAGATTGCCCCGTGTAGACCAATAAGCACCTTGGGGCACCCGACTGGTGGAGGGCAAACCATCAACAACAGCATACTCAAAGAGGTTTGACATTAAGTACTCATTAAAGTTAATTGACGTCTCTGAGTGTGGTAATTTCCAATGGCCTATGACGTCTGTCAAAGTAGGCCGGTCGAATTGGATCAAAAATTAAACGGCGCTTTCCGCCACATGTTTTGTGACCTGCTTTTGACGCATTACTGATTCATGCCAGCCTCGCGGCAACCCGAAGACAATATGAAGGTGATATGTCACTATTTTGGATTTTCGCTTTTATTTACGTTAATCATCAAACAATAACAACAACAAATTCTAACAACGTCATCGTTGTGGCTATTTTAGCAAGCAACTATGTGGGGCAGATTAGAATACAATTGCCACTACCCCAAATCTCTCCCGTGGGTGTCGTACACGGCGACTAAGGATAAATCAGTGATGGGGAATGGGCAGCAGCGTTCCTCTTAAACCACCTAGCCTGGGATGGGACCTAACATCATTGGCGAAACGCGGGTGCTAGTTCACCTCTGTCTACCCCTTCGGGGATATAGGCGTGATTTATATATGTAACTAGTAGAGCAAAGTTAAGATATCTTAAGAGGATAGTGAAGTGCCGATTCGCGGCGCTACATTATTTGCCTCAATTTTCTTTTAGAAAAGGCACTTGTCTGGAGCGATAATTTTTTCACTCTTCAAAAATTTTACAAAATGAAAAAAATGTGTTCATCCATTTTTCTTATTATTAAATTAAGTTTAGTTAAATTAAAAAGTATGTAATGCTCGAGAAAGTTATTATTTCAAAAATAAAAATTATTTCGATGCTAACTTTTATTGTAAGCAATATTTCGTAATAATAAAAGCTTACGAACCTAGTTTTATATTATATTTACAACATATCCAAATATTGTTCAATTTTTTTATAGGCTTTAATAAAAGAACATATTATTTTGAACGGCGACTGCGTGGTTGCGACGTTTTAGCACACACGCACCTGGGATACTGCTTCAATCATATTCACTGTGGCTCACCTGCTGTCACCCCAGTGACATCAAGTTTACCCTTTACAAATAAAACAAAAAAAAAATATGAACTCGCTAAGTTAATCCTTTGTTTACGTTAGATCAAAACGAATTAACTGTTCCCCAAGGCAGGCAAAGCACGTCAGACAATACAATTAAAACTGTCAAACATTCACTTGTAAATTATAAACCTTAACTTGTTTTACGTAAAGAATAAAGTCGACTGATAAAAGTTTGATATATTGTGATCGACTTGCCATCGATTGTACATCGTGCTTTCTTCTTCTTCTCCCTGCACTGTTCCCAGTCTATCTGGGGTCGGCGTAGTATGTTTCCTCTGCTATTCATATCGATTAAACGTCTTCAAGCCATCCACTCCCTTTAGATTCATATACATCGAAAAGATGCTAGTGATGAATGAATGTATAGAAAAACGACGGAATGGACCTAGTCGAGAGACCGATAAACGGAGAGAGTGATTGGGATGACAACATTCCAATCCACACTGCTCAAAGCTTTGGCTTAGGTTTTACAGTCGGCCGCCTGCCTGACACCAACCCTCTTTGGGTATGCTGTTGTTGGTGGTTTGCCCTACACCATTCGGGTGCCCCAAGGTGCTTGTTGGTCTACACCGGGCAATCTCCCTTAGTCGAATTTTACGAAACCCACGGGATGAGTCGGGACTGGCCAAAATCGCAGGCCACCACGGAAGAATTGGGATTCGGTTTTACAGCCGGCCGCCTGCCTTTCATCAACCCTCTTTGGGTATCGTGCTTGCCACTAATATTATTGCCATTACAACAATCGACACTGCACTTTATTGATTCCGTGTACAATTAACATCAGTTGCTATGTTCGGGGCTTCCGGTGAGCGGGGAAATTATTGAATTTTACACCACAAACACGAATCAACTCCATTCGGCCTTGATAGTAAAGTACCCGTGGTAATTGCTTGTCAAACTTATTTAGAAGTCGAAGTTGAGGTTCGTCGTAATTATTGTGAAGGACGGTTGGTTGATTAATAATGGAGAATGCTCAATTGATTGATTAAAAAGCTAGGATAAAGGGGAAGGTGGCCAAAGCCGGCATGCTGCGTAGAGCGTGCACGTACGCTTATAAAATTACTATCTGACCTGGCAAACGTTGCTTTTTACCCTTATCACCTATGGGTATAAAAAATAGCCTACGACCTATATTTTTCAGACCCAGCAAGAATATACGAAAAATTTTGATAACAATCACTGTTACACCAGATTTTTTTAAATATTATGGCATCCAAGGGTATAATTATGAGAATAATTTAACAAACGGTGGAGGATATCATTTACAATTGCCACCATCCCAATCTCCAAAGAGGGGATCATCGTCTAATAGAAGCAAAAAGTGGCGATGATTCTGGTCCAATATTCCGATGGCTGGTTATCAGCCAAAAGCGGTTGGGTTCGAATCGTAGCTGGGGCAATGTTTGTGTGTTCAATTCGGCACTACTTTAGACGGTGTTTTTCATCCATTATGGCGCGCCCTATCATCCACTACATCGTATAGCTATTAGACGTCCTGGTTGTTTTCCTTTTACCGGGGCCCAGTGGGGTCATTTTCATTCGGAATATACATATTGCGGCGATGCCTTACAACAATGTCGATATATCAATTCCAGAGTCATTGACATTTAAATCTCTTGTTGCTTAGGCTTTTTAATTCAGCTTTTTAGACCACTATTCCAGCCACTATTTAACCTCCTGACACCTTTATTATTATTATTATTTAAACTTTATTGCACACAAAATAAAAGGTACAATTCTGAGCTGAGTACAGAAAATATTTAGATTTAGTGGGCGGTGAGTAAGACCCTGGGAGATTTTCTCCACACCCTGTACTACGTGGGCAGATGTCGGTCAGTGGTGTTAATGGAAGTGCGTTTGGCGAGGCAACAGGGTCGTCGACCCATCGCGTGCCGCTGCTTCGCGGTCAAGAACCGAAGCTCAATCATCGCCTTTACCTTAGAGAATTGCATTTTTCTAGATCAATAACCTCAAGAGGAGTTCGCTAGCGTAGTGCCATAGCGCGCTCGGCCTGCGATTGCAAAAACTAAGCAATGTCCGCTAACGCCGGTCATTGGATGGGTGACCAAAAACTATTTCGAGATCCTCCTCCGTGCTTTGGAAGGCACTTCAAGCCGTTGGTCTGTAGCCGTTAATACACATCGGTCCAGAACCGCCGCTCAATCATCGCCTTTAGAACACGTAACTGCGAATTGGCGCGATGCGAATTCGCAACGCGGAAAACTACGAAGTAAATAATTGCTGCTATACGATTTGGTGCGGCAAGGCGGCGAAACAAATAATGAAATCCAAGGAATGCGCGATGCGAATAAATTCGCATATTCTTGCGATGTGGCGAGCTTTTTTATTTTTATTTTGCAAATTTTTATGATGCGACTTCGCATCGCAGTTTTGTGTACAGTAAGGCCATACCTCAGGGAAGTGCACTTTTCTAGAACAATAAGGAGGAGGAGGAGCTCGCTAGCGTAGTGCCATAGCGCGCTCGGCCTGCGAATTCTAAAACTAAGCAGTGTCCGCTAAGGCCGGTCATTGGATGGGTGACCAAAAACAATTTCGAGATCCTCCGTGCTTCGGGAAGCGGGTTAAGCCTGATCCCGGATGCATCTGCAGTCATTAATACCCACAACTCGCACTGGGATAGCGTGGTGGGTTATGGTCTATTCTCCCTATATTCTTCCATCCATGGGGAAGGCCTGTGCCCCAGCAGTGGGTACATTGAAGGGCCAGTGATAAAGCTCTACACAATTTAAAATTTAAAAGGTTTCTCAATCACCTGCAGGAAATATTGAGCAATAATTTTCCTGCTTGCTGCTTTGCTATATTGTTTGTTCCAGAAATTACGGGGCCTAATTTAAACTGTCTTCAGGTGTTGTGTTGGTTATATTCCTCTGTAAGGACAATCACTGTACTATAACTACATATAAAATTCTCCTACAAACAACATTTTCTTCAATAAAATTAGTACAACGATTTTGCTATGGATCCGCGATTCGATTGATACCTATACCAAGCACTGAACGATTATTGTGACCCAATAAAATTCAAACAAAAAACCAAATCAAATGTCACACTGCTTGAAACCCTTCGCTATACCCGGAATCGTTTAAAACTTAGCTCGCGTATAAGTTCGCGGTACAAATTTATGCCGTTTTAAATCTGTACTGTACAAGTATTGACGTGCACTTTGACAGTAATTGTATAGTAACGAATACCGTATCGTGACCACGTTTTTCGGTGGGCACGCTTCCCCCTTAAAGTATGCACTCCGATGACAGACGTGGAATGGGTTGAACTCAGGCCGGCGGAACAGTAAACAAAGTACATACATACATAACAAGACATACATACATAAATCACGGCTATATCCCCGAAGGGAGAGGTGAACTAGCACCCACGTTTCGCCAACTATGTCAGGTCCCATGTAGGTGGCGAGCCTATTCATACCAGATATGAATAAATGAATTTTGACTTTGACATTGACATTGAATAGTCTCGCCACCTACATGGGACCTACGCGACTACATGGGATATTACACCTATTACAATGGCAATAGGGCCTATTGCCATTTATCGGGCACAAAAGTTGCAGTAAAGTGCTAGGTGGTATAAGAGGAACGCTGCTGCCCATTCCTCATCACTTATTTATCCTTAGTCGCCTTGTACGACACCCACGGGAGAGATTTGGGGTGTGACAATTGTATTCTACTCTGCCGTCACCACACGGCCACCATCAATACATTGGTTTCAATTAAAGTGTATAGTGAAACATAACAGAGGAAAACGATACTATGGATTGACTTTTTGAACAAAAAAATAAGACATAAATAAAAAAGAGGCACAACTCAAAACATACTAGAAATCATTGTGTAAGTATTCAAAGTGTATATTAGAATTAAGACTTGTTTTTGCAAGAAAAGCATTTCGATTTATGTCTCTTTCATAATCAAGAAGCGATTTGCATAAAAAAGGAGACTTATTTGAAGGGAGAGATTTGGGGTGTGACAATTGTATAGTAGAAGACTACGGTTTCGCTTAACATTGTTTAGGTAAATAAAAATATGTTTAAAAGTGAAGCAGAAAGGTACCTAATGACCAGAATTGAGAAACAAATGCTCGCATGATTTAGTCACGTAGAAAGGAAGAGTAATAAATCCTTATTACTCTTCGCGGCTATATTAGCGGGATTCCCACCTCAAGATCATAATTTTTCGAAATTCTTTTTCTAACCACCAAAATCTTTGTACTAATTTTTCTAACATTTACATAGTGTTAAAATTAAAATCGAAAAAGAGTAATAACACAAAAGGATTTATATGTTCGAAGTGAAGGCAGGGGCAGGAATGAATGGCTAGGGGCATCATTTTTAATCAAATTGAAAGTTTTATTAAAAAAGAGACATGTAAAGAGTGCATATTTACCCAAAACCTACACTAATAAACGTCAATTTTAACAATACCTAAAAAGCCGGGCTCATACTTTGAGTAGTATTCTGGGGTAAGGAATAATTTACTCTGAGGGAATAATAAATTTATGCAAACTGTGCAATATGTAATTACCCGTCCTATACTTACAAGTCGAGCTACACAACTAATAGGCCCGGCATAGGCCTCAACTTCAGATGTGGCCAGTTAAAGGCCCCGTACACGGGTAGTTCTGCCTTCAGTTCTGCCTGACCAGATGCAAATCCGTATCGTGCGTGTGTAATCTGGCCTGAAGGAAAGCTCGCGACTGTCGGCCGAATGGACTGAAGCAATTCGTACACTTTGGCCTGACCGGAAGAACTGAACGGATCGTGTATGGCAAATTGCACACACACGATACGGTTTTGCATCCGGTCAGGTACAACTGAAGGCAAAACTGCTCGTGTATGACAACCCATATGTGTACGAATCGGTTCAGGCTGAACTGGGTAAGTTTGGCCTGATCCGATCGGCCTCCCCGTGTATGGTAGGCTAAACACTCCGTCGTAAATCCAGCCCTCATTCGTGCATGAGTGCCGCTATTATGGCGACTGGCATAGTGATACGATCGCAGTGCATCGACCCAAAAACTCGAATAATAACTCTGAATTTTCGCAGGCTAGTTCAGTTCGCAGGTAGGGGAAGGTGGCCCTAAGCTGGTATACTGCCTTAAGGGGTACACTGTCGTCTGTTAAATGTTATATAACTGCAAGCTGACTCGGCAAACGTTGTTTTTTTTGCCTTTATCACCTAGGGTGTATAAAAAATTGCTTACGATCTACGTTAGACCTACCAAATATACGCAGCCGTTGGTAGCAGTTCAATAACAAACACTGTAACACGAGGTTTTATATTATAGACAAACAGACAGATAGGAATTTCAATTTACACCTGTAAGTTTTAGATAGCACACAATTAGGCTCATTGCAAAATAGCAAATCTAAAAATTACATTCTTTTTTTCGTAAGTAATAATTAAGAGCCGAAGCTGGAATCGAGCTTCACCTGGGACCCCAACCACAGAGGGGCTGGCTATCTTATCATAAATTAACGGAACACAATAATGTTGCTAAAATTATAAGTGACAGATTTACAACTGCTGGCCGCCTGCCTGACACTAAACCTCTTTGGTTATGCCGTTATAGGGGGAATACCCTCAATCGTTCGGGTGCCCTAAGGAGCTTATTGGTGTAATCTGGGCAATCTTTGTCAGTCGACTTTTACCCTCGAATAAAAGACAGAAAAAGAGAAGTTTAATGTGAAAAGTAACCATGGCTGCTATGGATATTTTCTACATTTATGTAACTATTTCTTAGTAAAGGTACACGGGGCGAGAGCTCCATAACTATCGTCAGGTAATAATGATACGCGTAAATCAATACTCCTTCACCGTAACTGTCACCCAAAGATAAGATCAAATGCTGCGAATGCAAACTTATGCTGTGGCAGCTCAATCTGCCTAGCTGTGTACTGGCCGTGACAAGTGTTACAATAAAATAGAAAAGTATAATTATTATTACATTACAAAGGAAAATTGCGTCCTCTGCAGACCGCAGACCCGCATCATACATACATACATAAATAAAACAGGTAGGCAGAGGTGAACTAGCACCCGCGTTTCGCCAATTATGTTAGGTCCCATGTAATAGGTGGCGAGCCTATTGCCATTTATCGGGCACAAAAGTCGCAGTACATTGCTAGGTGGTATAAGGGGAACGCTGCTGCCCATTCCTCATCGTTGATTTATCCTTAGTCGCCTTGTACGACACCCACAGGAGAGATTTGGGGTGCTGACAATGGTATTCTACTCTTCCGTCACCACACGGCATTCACCGCATCAACTATCCTATATTTTTTTTACTTTTTCTACCCAAAATTTTCTTTGTAATAATTTTTCTAACATTTATATAAAGTTGAAATAAAAATAAAAATAATAGGTATGTGTACATTATAGGATTATAGGATGTTTCTTGTCCGATGAACCACGTAGATAATTAAGATCATCGTACGATTAATTAACCACGTAGATAATTAAGATCATTGTACGATTAACCACGTAATTATTTCACCTGTCACACAATTCAAATCCTGCAAAACATAAAGGATACTAATCATAAAGGGTTTATAGTTTTATCATACTAGCATATACATTTTATCATAATAATTGCTTATTCAAAAACAAATAATTAAATAAATCACAAAGTTATCTATTTTTATATCGTGGTCTTTTATTTGTAACAAAATTAATGACTTTTAGCACTTTTGTCCCTGTCTGTCCTAACCGCCCGCCCGTCCAAGTATCAAATGTTTAGTCTGATACATCAATGTTGCTGACTACATAGTCGCCTAGCTTATCGGTTCCCGGTATTAACTGACAGCTGACATTCTGCAAATGTAGCCTTTGTGAACGAGTTAATCTATCAGTTAGAATTCTTGGAAAGCTGCAGATGTAGAAAATAAGAAATGCCATCATTATACGCATTACGCATATTTAGTGTCCTGGGTAGCGTGGTAAATGATGCGTAACTAGGTAATAAATTGTGTATGTGGATGGACATAGAGGGAGAGCGAAGAAGCGATGGATGGCTAGTGTGAAAGATGATATTAGGAGTAAGGGAGTTCATGCTGAGCTCACATCTACATACATACATACATAAATCACGCCCATATCCCCGAAGGGGTAGGCAGAGGTGAATTCTCACCCGCGTTTCGCCAATTATGTTAAGTCCCATGTAATAGGTGGCGAGCCTATTGCCATTTATCGGGCACAAAAGTCGCAGTACATTGTCAGGACGGTAGTATAAGAGGAACGCTGGTGCCCATTCCTCATCACTGATTTATCCTTAGTCGCCTTGTACGACCCCCACGGGAGAGAATTGGGGTGGTGACAATTGTATTCTACTCTGCCGTCACCACACGGCTAAGCTCACATCTGATAGAAGAGAATTGAAGAGGAAGATAAATCATGGCAGGGAGAAGAAGAAAGAGATCGCCTTTGTGGCATAGATCTCTGATAACTGGAATATTCGATGTCAGAAAACGTATTTGCTGTAAGCCGCAAAACATAAAATGTTCACCAGAGCCAAAAAACTTTTCTGAAAACAGTAAAATATTAATTACTCAAAAATTTTTCCTCTTCGGTCAGACGTCTTCAAGCCATTCACTCTCTTTTGATTCATATCATCCATCACACCGTAAAGGTGTTAGTCATGAATAAATGTATAGAAAAGAGATGGAACGGACCATATCGAGAGACCGATGAATGCGGAGAGAGTGATTGGAATGACAACATTCCAATCCATACTGGTCCAGGTTTTGGCTTAGGTCTTACAGCCGGGCGCATGCTTAACACCAACCCTCTTTGGGTATGCTGTTGTTGATGGTTTGCCCTCCATCTTATTCTTATTGGTTTACACCTTAATCTCCCTTAGTCAACTTTTACGACACCCATGGGATGAGTCGGGGTTGGCACATTCTACGTTATTTTTTCGCCCCCAGGCCAGCATGGGATAGTTATCTGGACTATTCCCCCTCCAATAGTCACAGTCAATCAGATACAGCGGGCATGTGTAATGAGTAACGCACGCGGGCAGCGGCACAGTGACCTAGCGGAAGCGTCGCCGGCGCCATGTCAGCGGGACACACGGCTTCCGCCATTTTGTTTCCGGCTTGAAATGCATGCCGCGTAAATATTCCTTCTTAAGTGTTTTTTGTCTTTTTTGTGGGAAAAGTTGCGAATGTGAATGAGGGAAACAAGAGAAAATGTAAATAATCTAGATGGGACAATATAAAGTATGTACTTACGATCAAAAATAATGTGTAGGCATTAGGTACCTGCATGTTTTTCAGAGTCGCTAATCGTTATTTTTCTAAATTAATATTTCGTATACTCACTATCATCTACACCAAAATAAGCACTTGTGGTATATATATATATATACAGATACGTCCTTATCTACAAATTTTTATTTAAGTTTTAATTTTAACTGAAAACTATACACCTAAACGAGCCTTTTCATTTCAACTAAATAACCTTCGGTTTTAAAGTTATTGATATGTCCGATTTATATTTTGAGTTAGATCATTCTTTTGTAGGAAGCACTTTATAATATTAAACAAATTCGGTCAGTGTATTTCGGTTGGTTTGTATTTTTTTTCCTCCTAAAGGGTAAATACAGGTAGTGTTATTAACACACGCGTTTCTCCAGCTTATTTTAGGTCCCATGTAATAAGAGGCGGGCTTATTGCCAATAACGGTGCACCACAAGCGATGCTGCCCTTGCTCGTTATATTTTCATAAAAGAACAGCACAGGTAAAAGCACTCACCAGCATTCATTCGGCAAAAAACTGAAAAACTTAGTCCACACCAAGTTTTAGAATTGAAAAAACAAGGCGACTTTTCCAATAAAAACACTTCTTTATATCAAACACTGATAAAACACAAAACAAATAAAATTGATACACGTCGTGACCTATTGTAACAAACTGACAATTTTGGAGCAATTTTTGATTTATGTCAAAAATAGCGTTTTTTAAACTTTCATGAGTTCGTGTATTTTTTATGCCAGTATAAAAATAAAATATATTAAAATAACATCAAATAAATGAAAATTGCCACGCCACCTATTATATTATTACATGGGACCTAACATAATAAGCGAAAGGTGGGTGTTAATTCATCGCTGCTAAACCCCTTCAGGGATCAATAAACGTGGGTTAATTTTGTATGTATGTAATAAAAACAAGGGAAATAATAAAATACCAAGTCACAGGTAAGTTGAGCAACGAGGAGAGCAACGAGCGCGTGCTTTAAGAGAAGACAGCCCAAAGCTGGTATTGCCTAAAAAACGAGCACTCTATAATAAAAAACTATTCCGAAATCGATAAATACTGGTGATCCTCGCTGTCGGCTCTCTTAAGGGGGCACGTGGAAATGGAAGTTTGCCGTTCCTTTGGATGTATGGTAAAAAATTTATAGACATAAGCGCCCGCGTGTAGTGTAGCCGTGTGGTGACGGCAGAGTAGAATACAATTGTCACCATCCCAAATCTCTCCCGTGGGTGTCGTACAAGGCGACTAAGGATAAATCAGTGATGAGGAATGGGCAGCAGCGTTCCTCTTTTACTACCGTCCTGACAATGTACTGCGACTTTTGTGCCCGATAAATGGCAATAGGCTCGCCACCTATTACATGGGACTTAACATAATTGGCGAAAGGCGGGTGAGAATTCACCTCTGCCTACCCCTTCGGGGATATGGGCGTAATTTATGCATGTATAAGCGCCCGCTTTAGGCTACCTTCCCATAGTCGGATTTGAGAAGAGCATGGTGGATTCTGAGTCCTGCCCTCACCGTTCGACCATAGACCGACTAGGTAAAATGCTGATATAGACAGTTAACAACTTTAACAATAGCAAAAATAACATGCCGTGTGGTGACGGCAGAGTAGAATACAATTGTCACCACCCCAAATCTCTCCCGTGGGTGTCGTACAAGGCGACTAAGGATAAATCAGTGATGATGAATGGGCAGCAGCGTTCCTCTTATACCATCTAGCTATGTACCTACTGCGACTTTTGTGCCCGATAAATGGCAATAGGCTCGCCACCTATTACAAGGGACCTAACATAACTTTCGAAACGTGGGTGCTAGTTCACCTCTGCCTGTACATGTATGTACCCTTACATGTATGTATGTAAAAATAACATTCCTTATTTTGACCATCGGAAAATAACATAATATTGCACTATTAAAACACACAATAAAAAACAGACACAGTGGATTCTCCTTTAAGATGTGACACCAGATGTTGTCCATTGCGCCACAGATACAATAACAATTGGTAAAAACAAAACAAAAAGAGGCCACATGACACGTGTTTCAGAAACAAAAGAAGAAAGGGCCCAGTGATTAAATAGGAAGTTGTGTATTACAGAAATCCACAAAAAATACAATGTTCAAAATATCCATGTTGGTACAAACATTGAAATAAAAAGTGAGAACATTATGGTAAGAGCTCTACCGGGATATTGGCGTGATTTGTGTACCTACGGATGAATGTGTCTGTATATGTACTACCAACCCTTTCCTAAACCTATGGATTCCATTTATAAAAAGAATAAAGCATGACTTATGTAGGGTATGTTAAAAAAAAACTAAAGACAATCCATCGGTCAGTAGGAACGACATTAAATAAAACAGTTGCATCACTACAGCAATGAACTCAATTGGTAGACATGACGCTTTTTAATTAAATACAACGAGTTCGTTCAATACCCCTACACGACCAAATTGAGTAGTACTCCGTTCCCCATCGCCTCTATGAGTGCTATCATCTCTTCGAACCGGCAGGGTGTTATTTTGATTTGCTCTGCGTCAATAGATTTTGATAGAGCCAAAAATGGTCTCTTTGTTGTCCTCAATCTAATTTATTGTAATCGGTAGTTATGATGTGGAATAGTGACCTTTTTGTTTCGTACTTTTGAAAGGCAGTGTTGTAGCGTTCATTGTAACTAGTTGTAGGTTACACCAACCAAAATATGAATATTTGAATTACAGTTATGTTTTGGTGGTTTGCACCTAATCAAACTACTCCTATTCAAAATATTTAATATCTGAACTTTTTTTTTTTTTATTTTAATTTGAACATTACTATTATATAATTACATAAATATTAGATAAATTAGTACCCAAAGAATACTGTTGTTCGAAAAAGCTGAGTGGTATACACACCTGCACGGATTGCAGAGGACGCGGGTTCGTTTCCCGCATCAGGACTATAATTTTTTGAACCTTTTCTAACCACAATATTATTTAATTTGCCGAGTAAATATAATACTATGTTATATAAAGTGCCGTGTGATGACGGTTGATCAGAATACGATTGTCACCACCCCCATTTCAATCATCATCAATGGACAGCTGCGTCCTCTTATGCCACCTAGTAATGTACTACGATTTCCGTTCCCGGTGGCAAGATGGCAATAGGCTCGCCACCCATGGGCAAAACGTGAGTGTTAATCCACCACTGCCCACCCCTTCGGAATATAGGCGTGATTTAAGTATGTATGTACTAAATTAATAAGGTTACATAAACCCCTCAAGTCACCCCCGTGTGGTGACGGCAGAGTAGAATACATTTGTCATCACTTCAAATCTCTCCCGTGGGTGTCGTACAAGGCGACTAAGGATGATTTATCCTTAGTCGCCTTCGTGATGAGGAATGGGCAGCAGCGTTCCTCTTATACCACCTAGCAATGTCCTGCGAAATTGTGCCCGATAAATGGCAATAGGCTCGCCACCTATTACATGGGACCTAACATAATTGGCGAAACGTGGGTGCTAGTTCACCTCTGCCTACCCCTTCGGGGATATAGGCGTGAATTATGTTTGTATGTATGTATAAACCCCTCAAGATCCCGAATCTCTTAAAAGAAACACTTAATAGATCGCAATGTTAAGTGGGCTCTATCAAACACAAAAACTGGACCGCTGAAAGAATGCTGCTTGTTCTTCGCCTAATTTTGTCAGCCACTTGGTAGGGTATAGGGTAGGGTATATTGTTCAAAATTTATAGCAACTCGAACGAAACATGTCACATATATTTGGCAGTTTATGGCACTCATCTTGAGCTTAAGTGATATGTTTCTTTCTACCCTTGTTCAGTCAAAGATAGGGGAAAGTATCAGAAAGCGGGTATACTACTTAAAGCTCTCGTGTAAAATTATTTTTGTACTTATACCCAAGGATGCAGAAACTGCAAAATATCAGTTTTGGCAGCATATGAGGCATACAGCAAATTAATCAGTTTTGGGCAGCAGATAACGAGGCTTACTACAAAATATCAGTTTTGGGCAGCAGATAATGATTTCTTCATCATCATCATCATCATCACCAGCCCTTTAATGTCCCCACTGCTGGGGCACGGGCCTTCCCTATGGATGGAAGAATATAGAGAGATTGGGCCATACCCCACCACGCTGGCCCAGTGCGGGTTAGTGGGTGCTAACGACTGCAGATGCAGCCGGGACTAACGGCTTAACGTGCCTTCCGAAGCACAGAGGAACTCGAGATAATAAAATCTTACATTATCGGTCACCCATCCAATGACCGGCCTCAGCGAAATTGCTTAGTTTACGCAATCGCAGGCCAAGCGCGCTGTGCCACTGCGCTAGCGAGCTCCTCGAATGATTTCTTACTGCAAAATATTAAAAAGAAATTTGTGGTTAGAAAAAGTTCGAAAAATTATAGTCTGGTTGGCCGAGTGGTACAGGCATCTGCCGCCAGAAATGCGCCCGGAATGCGGAGGACGCGGGTTCGATTCCCCCATCAAGACTATAATTTTTCGAACTTTTTCTAACCACAAATTTCTTTGTGATAATTTTTCCAATATTTATATAATTGTTGAAATAAAAATCAAAATAATAAAGCTAAATATTAATTTAAAAAATACTCGAGAGTACCCGTTTAAGGCGGTATACCCGATTTGGTCTACCTTCTCCTACTTTGGACTACGTAAAACTATCAAGTTGCTTCAGTCGATTGTCGACCTTATCTAGTATGTCGTAGAGTACAAAAGCGATTGTGAAAAAAATTTACACAGTATTGTGGTGACCTTGTCATACAAGTGCTGGTATACAAGTCGCAGCTTCTAAAGGTTTCAATATTGAGGATAGAGCGAAAAAAGGTGACATGTATGTCTCTAGCAGTAATATTATACGAAATTTACAGCAGCTTTAAACAAAAAATCTGATTTATTCGACACTTAACTAGCCCTTAGGAAACATTTTCGACCCTTGAAGGCAGTTCAAGACTAATAAACAAATTGGTCAAACAAAATTGTCCTATGGACTTTCAACCGAATCATAAAGAGCGTAAAGTGCTAAGTCCATTGAAAAAAATACAGCTTCTCCATGTGTTTAGGACTTACTGGTGGCAGCATTCAAAGGTTCTTATTGTTCTTAAATAGAGAGGAAGGCGGAATCAAAAAAAATCCTTGTGGTCGATCGAAACAACATGTTTTGCGTATTTACCCATTTGTCCAAATTCTAATGATTAACAGCACGTTAGACAGAACATACAAAACTCTCGAATTCCTCCAATCGATTGTCAATCTAAGCATGGCTAACAGTAGAGCACAAAATCGATCGAGAAAAGTTGACACAGTACGCTTAAAATTGCTTTCTAAAATTTAAAATAAAGCTCTTTACAATGATAACGTTAAATTATCACTTGTAAGTGACAATAATTTCATCGTCATCACCAGCCTATTCATCATCATCTTTTCATCCGTATAGATGAAAGAATCTAAAGAAAAAAAGCAATTTTGAATTTTCGAGCTAATGTAGGTTTCGACACAACTTGCAACCTGTTTTGGACTATTACTCAGATTTTGACTTGACGCACACTCTGTAGTGGAGTATTTTGAGTTATCCCTCTCCTAGTTTCAATGATACATAGAATACAGGTTATTACAGGTTAAATCGACCTAGATCCTTTAGGAGGTCATAGTTTCCACCATTCCTGAATAATTTGACTTTGGAACACCATCTCCAAACTTTATCGTTTACAAGTTATTGGACTTTAAAGTATTAAAAATGTCGATTTTTTTAGTCTATCGTCTTAAGTTTTGTTGTGTTTTTGCCCCTAATTTACTTGTGTATGCGATGTTCGATATAGGTCATGTAATCCTGTATTGTAGTGGTCAAAACGAATGTTAGCTTCGTTCTGTATTCAAACTCTACCGTCCTTAGTTCTCCACTATCCGGCACGAAGGACCCAAATACAACTACTGTTTAAAAGGGGCACAAGAAAATGAAGTCACAAATATTTCGATTTGTGAATAAATTTTTTTGATGCGGGAATTGAACCGTGCGTCTACCTCAATACATGCGGCTGCCTATACGTCTCGTTCAACCATGACTGTATACTGACCTCTTTTATTTTCTTCTTCTTCTCCCTGCCCTGTTCCCAGTCTGTCTGGGGTCGGCGCAGTATGTTTTCTCTTCCATTCATATCGGTCAGACGTTATCAAGCCATCCACTCCCTTTTGATTCATATCATCCATCACACCGTAAAGGTGCTACTGATGAATGAATGAATATAAAAGAGACGGAACGGACCATGTCGAGAGACCGATGAACGGAGAGAGTGATTGGAATGACAACATCCAATCCATACTGCTCAAAGTTTTGGCTTAGGTTTTACAGCCGGCGGCCTGCCTGTCACCAACCCTCTTTGGGTATGCTGTTGTAGGTGGTTTGCCCTCCACCATTTGGGTGCCCCAAGGTGTTTCTTGGTCTACACCGGGCAATCTCTCTTAGTCGACTTTTACGACACCCATGGGATAGGTCGGGGCTGGCCGGTTCTACGTTATTTGTTCGCTCCCAGGCCAGAATAGAAAACTCTTTTATTTTATGACAACTTATTATAAGCCGTGCAGCAGCGTTCCTCTTATACCACCTAGCAATAGCAATGTACTGTGACTTTTGTGCCCGATAAATGGCAATAGGCTCGCCACCTATTACATGGGACCTAACATAATTGGCGAAACGTGGGTGCTAGTTCACCTCTGCCTACCCCTTCGGGGATATAGGCGTGATTTATGTATGTATGTAACTTATTATTTACGGCGGGTCCCAATATGAAATAGTAACCAATTTTACAAGTAATCTGTGGTTGCAGTGCACCTAAAAAATACAATCCCATAAAATCCTTCCGTCAGACCGTTGCCTTGCTGTCAGATTGCAAATTTCAGAGCTACCGATACCGTTTGGTTATCGCTCCGAAACTTCAGCTGCAGTGAATACGCAACGCAGCACCTCCCTTCAAATAAGTCTCCTTTTTTATGCAAATCGCTTCTTGATTATGAAAGAGACATAAATCAAAATGCTTTTCTTGCAAAAACAAGTCTCAATTCTAATATACACTTTGAATACTTACACAATGATTTGTAGTATGTTTTGAGTTGTGCCTCTTTTTTACTTATTGTAAGTCTTATTTTTTTGTTCAAAAAGTCTTCTTCTTTACAGTGCTTCTCTCAAATTGTCTAATACCGGCGCATAATGATTTTTGTCAAGTGCTATACGATTCCTTTTGGCTTCGTTTTTATAGCCTCCTGTTTTCTTGACACAAATTCATCTAGTTAACGCACTTGTAGATAGATAATATATATAGATAATAGTTCTATGAACATCACCAAGTCAAGAGACCAATCGATTCAAGCCCCAAGCGCTGCTCCCGGCTTTCCTCTCTGCCATACTATACACAGGGCACTCGGACGGTGAATCCCTAGTATGCGTTTTCGTCTGTTGTTTCACTATACTACTTTAATTGAGACCAATGTATTGATGGTGGCCGTATGGGGACGGCAGAGTAGAATACAATTGTCACCACCCCAAATCTCTCCCGTGGGTGTCGTACAAGGCGACTAAGGATAAATCTGTGATAAGGAATGGGCAGCAGCGTTCCTCCTATACCTTCCACCTAGCAATGTACTGCGACTTTTGTGCCCGATAAATGGCAATAGGCTCGCCACCTATTAAATAAGACCTAACATAAATGGCGAAACGTGGGTGCTAGTTCACCTCTGACTATGCCTTTGGGGCTATAGGCGTGATCTATGTAATGTATGTTTATACTACTTTATACTACTTTTATACTACTTCACTATACTACTTTAATTAAGACCAATGTACTGATTGTTTGTTGACAGTGGCAGCGATGCGCATACGCAATTCAGCGCAACGCCGTGGTAGGGGGGCGAACGAAAATATTGCTCTCCGAGGAGTCCCGGTGCGGGCGGGTGCGGCCACATGTGGCATAGTGTTGTGCTTGTATCGATAACCATGAGAAATAAAGCTATTTAATTTGAACTATTGAAAATATTAATTGTATGTATAGGTAAGGTAACCGTCATTCCTGATTCCTTAATACAATTGCAATGGTCAATAATTACGACAATTGCATAAATAACTTATTTTTAATTAAGTCAAGCGTAGAAGAATAGTACAAAGTATCTAACATAGGTATGTCGGTTATCAAATAAAAAGAAGACACAACTTAAAATAACTAAGTATTACTAATGTGTTCTAGATTTATACATTTTAAGACTCTAAATTTTTACAGTTTGTATAGGCTGTAATATCGCTACTTGAATATGAAAGACATCCTACACCAAATTGCATTTCTTAAAAAGTAAACTGTCGTAAGTTTAGGACAACAACACATGTATTTTTTGTATTAAATGAGCGATAACACAGTAATAAAATCGTCACTCCATAAATTGTGATGAACATTAAAGGTGACGGAAGGAGAAGAAGAGGGAAATCGCAGAAAATATGGACGGATTGCGTGAGAAACGACACGAATGTGAATGGAGTGAATGGGGAGAAGACAGCTAAAAAAAAGAAAGTAGTATATTGTGCCGACCCCAAATGAAATGGGATAAGGGCAAGAGGATCTTCTCCCTCGCAGTATTACGTTATATGTGGTCAGCCTTAATTCTCAATCATGCGTCTTTATCATCTTCCATTTTAATCCCCAGCGCTTTCAAATCCCGTTGGTCACACATCAACCAATTTGTGTGTCTTGCAGTATGAAGCTACTAATAATACTTAAGACTAGATGATAGCAAACTGATATAAATTATGATTCTAATACGTGCTACTTGCCTGTTATAAATTAATTACATTTTATTCCTCGAAAAGCAAGTCGTCAAACTGAATTAGAAGGTAAAAAACTTTATACATGTACTAAATAGGTAAATAGTTACGATAATATAATAAAGATAATAGGTTATTTAGAACGCGTTAAGTTTAAATAATTATCATAATTATAATGAAACAGATGTCTGAAAATTATCGGAAAATTTAAAATGCGTAATTTTTTATATGCGTTTTTTTTTCAATTTAATCATTATGATTTGTTATCTTTTTTTCAACTTTCAATTTTTCTTTTTCTTCACAGTATTGAAAAGTAAATGTAACCAATTATCTATCTGTTAATCAGAAAGAAATTGCCAATACATGCTCAAATACTGCAAGAAGAAAGAACACAAGAGGCAAATAGAGGAGAATAGGGGCAAAAGAATGTCGACAGCAAATATATCGATAGTTTCCGTTCCATTTAAACACCATGCCTAACTCCATATCTCCCGTCTTAAGGCGCGGCGCTAGTCGCACTAAAGCCGGCGCGCGCGCACCCCGCTAACGTACGGGAATCCAAAAATACAACCGACCGGGCCGCGCGCTGAAATGGCTTGACCGAAACAAAAGAGTGTAGACTCCGACGAGATATCGACAACGATCTTAGGCCTAGTTTAATTTTGTTTCACGAGATATCGACAACGATCTTATAGGCCACGAGATTCCGACAACGATCATAGGCCGATCTTAGTTTAATTTTCTTTCGCGAGTGATTCTGTGGTGCTTGTGTCTGATGCTGGGATGTCGCCTACGGCAATGGCAGCCGACCTGCCGCAGTGGTGTGGCAAAGCCGAAGGGTGCCCGCAGGCCCTGTTAGGCTGGCTGTACCTGACACACGATCAGAATGACCAGGTATGTTCCTAACCGCCATCTCGTACCATACACATACACCAACACAATCGTATAAATAAATAACTGACGGATGGTTTGGTCGAACGGTCAGGACGCTGGCTATGGGCCAAAAGGTGCCGGGTTCGAATCCTGGTAGGCAAATGTTTGTGTTGAACACAGACATTTATTCTCGAGTCATGTTTGTATACATGTAGTTTATGACTAATTAAAAATATGACCACAACGGTCATATTTTCCATATCCATAACACAAATGATTATGCTATGATACTTAATTTGGACTAGATGATAGGTAAGAAATAAATAAAGTATGGGATGTTTATTTTGGCCTATTTTTCTATTCTTGAAAAGTCATGACAGGGAAATATCTATATCTGTCTAGCTGTGTATTTTAAGAACAGAAGTGATGAGCTAGCAACTCCGCGTCTGATCGATTTTAGATTATATCAAGATGGTAGCGATTTAGAACGCCAATAGACTTTATCGATAACTAGTGGTCGCCCGCGGCTTCGCTCGCGTTAACGTCGGTTATTATATAGCCCATAGCCTTGCTCGATAGATGGACTATCCAACACAAAAAGAATTTTTCAATTTGAGTCAGTAGTTTCTGAGATTAACTTGTTGAACCAACCAAACAAACAAACCTTTAAGCTTTAGTATAGATAGTCGAATTCACATTCAATAATAATTTTCAGTCGACTTAACTCGATATCTAGCCCACTGTACCTAATAGGTAGTGGTATATTCGCTTCTTTTCTAATATTTCTTTTAAATTATATTACTAGCCAAGTAGCCAACTTATTAATGTAACAATCACATCTTATCTCTATGGCGTTTAAGTAGTAGCTTTATGTTTATTTATTTATTCAGAATAAATTAATAAATGTTCACAGTTCCTGTAAATAAAAAGGTAAATAACATATACAATTTTGTTAAGTGATTTGTTATTGTTACGCCTGTTTTTGTAATTTGAATAACAAGAACTGTGCCAAAAAGTCTTATAATTGAACCACAGTAGACATTCATACATACATCACGACTCTATATCCCCGAACCCCTTCGGTAGGCAAAGGTGAATTAACGCCCGCGTTTCGCCAATTATGTTTGGTAGGTCACAAAATTAGGGGGCGAGCCTATTGCCATTTACATTTTAATTCGTTCATTAAATTAACCTTGCCCTGCATCAGTATGCTACGTATCGTTACTAAGATTAATCGTAAGATTTAAGCATAATTCACAATAGTCACATTCCGCATTTATTTATAGGAGTATTTGCATTTATGATGTGCCCAATATAATTTTCTGAATACTGTCTCATCTGGGGCACAGACCACATCCTATCGATGGGAGAATATGGGGACAATGGTCCAGATTGATGGATGTTAACAGCAACAGATGCAGCCGGGACTAACGGCTCAACGTGCCCTCTGAAGGGCTTCAAGATAACACTTTTTTGGTCACCCATCCAATGACCAGCCTTGGCAAACATTACTTAGTTTACGCAAACACAGCCCAGCGCGGTAGCCACTGCGCCAACGAGCTCCTAAATAATACTGTTTAACTTTTTCACGTTTTTTTTTTGGGATTAATTTATGTATTTATGTATTATAAACTATAATCATACATAAATTTCAATAGCGGCTAGGTTTGACCAGAAACTTTTGTAACAAACTTTTTGAGATTAAGGGCCTGTTTCACAATCGAAAAGTAAGTTCAAAGTAGCTTACTTCGCAGATCATTTGACAGTTGTAATATGAAATATATGTCAATTGAACTGCTAAGTAAGCTACTTCGCACTTACTTCTCTATTGTGAAACAGGCCCTTACTATGTCCTCAGTATTTGACCATCAGCTTACTTGTTCTTCAATATTTTCATTAAAATTTATAAAGCGCGTCATCGCCAAATTAAGATTATCAAATGTTTTTTTAACATACATACATACATAAATCACGCCTATATCCCCGAAGGGGTAGGCATAGGTGAACTAGCACCCACGTGTTTTTTTAACTTTACCCGAAATGAATAAAATGCTCCGTGGATTGTAGTAATGGCAAAGTTAGTGGCTAACACGATGTACAGTAGTTAAATTTTCTCAATCGACATTCTGCTTAACTTCTAACAAATTAATATTCACAATCGATCGGAAATATTCGACAGTTTGACGTGTTGTTGACTGTATTCAATGCTTTTCTAAAAGGAAGCTATTTTCCACCAATAACCAAAAGTGGATATTTTTTAACCCAAAATTAAGTCAACCTACTTAGAATGTAACACGTTTTCCCTGTCTAATATCCACTAATCTAATAGCCATTAAAAAATAAGTCCATATTAGATGTTGACATTTTATTATCAATTCAAATTCACTAGTTTAATGTAGAAACTGGCCTTTTTACGGATTAGTGACGTCACACAGACGCCATTGCTATTTTGGCGTTTTGGCGGAAATTTTAAATTGCATTATTCAAAACATGTTGTTTCTATCAAATTCGAAAGTTTTTACAAAAATATAATTTATTTTGGGTTAAGTAGACGCGTAAGAAAAACATGGTGAGTTTTTCAAAACTAGTCATCATGCATATTATTAGTCATTTAAATATGTTTTGGTAAAATAAAATATCTGGTAATAATTTCCTTAGAAAGTTAACACAATAGTCAAAATATTAGAAAGACCTGTAGCCGTGAAATTTAAAACACACGACCCAACTCCGTTGAAGTCGGTACATATACATACGTACACACTTACATAAAACGCTATTTTTACCCAATCTAGAGTACAACGCTCTGTCTATACTAGTACAGTGAGACTGGTATTTGATTTATAAGTTACATTAACGAATTTACACCGTCTCATAGAGAATTATATTTCCATTTGATTTACGTACATGAACTTTCATCATCATTAGCATCACCAGCCTTTAAATGTCCTCATTGGTAGAGCACAGGCCTTCCCTATATGGATGGAAGAATTTTATTGAAAATGGTGGGAAAAGCGACCCCAGACGTTGAGAGTTGAATTTAGTATGAGAATATTCTAGAAAGAATGGTGCATGTTGGCGCGAAAATACAAACGTTTAATTGATTGATTATGATTACAAAACATTCCGCCCACCAAAATACACTTACGAATGAGAACAAAACAGAAGAACAAGGTGGATGGATGTGTGCTGTGGATGTGTTTGAGTGGATGTTCTGGGTGTTTCTGGGTGGGTGTTGAGAGTGTGTTTGGGTTGATGGGAGGGTGTTGTGGAAGTTTCTGAGTGAAAACAGAAACTGTTGTGATTGTATTTTTTTTTTTGCATTTTGCAATTTCCTCGTTGGGGGGGATGAAAAGTTACGTGTTGCACTCGAGTGCAAAGATTTTTCACCTTGTGCTCTTTTAATTCCCTCGCTACCGCTCAGGATTCTAATTTTTTAGAAATTTTAGAATCCATCGCTAGCTCGGTCATCAAAATTGAGCACGCGGTTAAAAAACAACTTTGCACTCACGTACAACAAATAACTATTTCATCACCCATCCAATGAACGGCCTTAGAGAACACTGCTTAGTTTGCACAATCGCAGGCTGGCGCGCTAAGCCACTGTGTTATCGAGCTACTTAGGTATAAACTTTAGTTCTGATAAAATATTGCCGAATATAAAGTGTCGATCTATAATTTACTTACAGTAAAATTATTTATAAACGTCTCTATTGTTTTATGGATTTTATAAGTGTAAATTCGAATTGAGTAGTGTCGCTCGTCGGATTCATAACGTGTGATAAACAGTTTAACCTCTTATTCATAATAAGAAATCAGTATTAAACACTGTTTTAACTAAATCACTGATCTCCCTTTTCATCACAGCGTAAACACAGTTTGATAAAAAGAAAACAGCAGTGATTTAGTTAAACCAATGTTTTATGAATAAGGGGGATGGGGGTTAGCATTTTCTCGTAAATAGTTTAGTTATTTTTTTTGTTATTAAAAAGAACATTACTCATAATGTGATCTGCATAACTCCACTCCAACCCTAAAAATAAATAAAAAGCATTGTTCTCAGCAAAATTAAGGATCTGTCTATTCCACTGCTAAAATCAAACCCGATCCCTGACAAACTTCCACATAATATAAAAAAAGTTCAAGAACCAAACAAGAATGGGTCTTGTGTCTTCTGCGAGTACGTGTAATTAATCTCATTCCAGTAATTATCGCAATTGTATCAGTTCTATCAATGAAGCGTTATTAAAGCCTGATAAAATTAAATGTTTTTTTTATCATGCAATATTTCAATCTTACATACCCTCAACTCTGCCACTTTATGATTGAGTCAAATAAAAAAATGAATTATTTTAGAATCTTGGTCGTTCGCGTCGAAACCAATGCCTTCTGTACATTATTTACATGATTTGCATGGGTGGTAATTTTTACAACACAAGCGGTCAAGATAGATGGTGAGGGTCAGAAAATTTCATTTATTGAGTAACCGTTGTGTTGAATATTCAGACGAAGTTAACTAGCGGAATCAAGTGCTCATATCAGATTTGGCAGGTGCACTCAATGGGACAACACAAATAGATGTGCTAATTATTTGCTAAGTTTCATCTGAATGTGGTCGTTCTTCCAATAGAACTGTTTGCTAGAGAAAATTAAGTCGGAAAATTATCTTATTATTACTAAAATTATGTTATCTTGATGCGGGAATGAACTATTCTTTATTTTCTTTTTAACATTTATATAAATAAACATAAATATTTCAGAGCTTTGTATAAATATTTTTTGCCAGCCCTATTTATGCGCCTGCCACACTTGCTGCTACGTAATAATATTCCTTAATATTAAACAACTTAAAGTTAAAAAATTTACAGCATTATATACTTCTCGTTTTAAAGCTCTACTGCACCGTGAACTGAACACTCACCTCAAGTACTTTTAGGCACTTATACGTTGTAATATACATATACAGCTGGATGCAAAAGTAAAAGATTAAACGCGTATTAATAGAGATTCATTTTGATCACTATATTTCCAATCGATTCCTTGGACACCCTGAGTAAACAGAAAAGAGACCAGAAAGGACCATGCTTATAGACCAATGAACGAAAAGAGTGATTGGGATTACAGCTCTGCAATCCATACTGCTTAAGGTTTTGGGTTCAGTTTTACAGCCGGTCGCCTGACACCAACCCTCTCGGGGTATGCTGTTGTTGGTAGTTTGCCGTCCACCATTCGGGTGCCCCAAGGTGCTTAGTGGTCTACTCCGGACAGTCTCCCTAATTCCACTTTTACGACACCCGCCAGACTAGCATAGCAGACAAACGTTCACATTTTAAACGAAATCCAGTCCAAATTTTGCACTTGGGTTTAGGGAATGAGTCAGTCAGGCCTTGTTATTGTGTTTGTGTTGAAGATATCATGCATGTAACGTCTCAGCTTTGATCTCGGGTTACTAAACTACATGAATAACTAGTGAAATATTCGCCGGGAACCGGTTCTTTGAGATTTGACTCTTTACTGTTAGTTAAACAATCTCAGTGATAACAGTTTCTGAAAACAAAATGTAGTTGAACAACATCAAGTTTCAGCATTTACTTGTGTTCATAAATATAAATATTAATTGAACTTGAAGCTGTTATCACACCAACATTTTTATTTGAAAGGGTGAACCATATGTATGGTCACGCCAGAGCAGGATATAACAAAATACACTCAAGTGTCACCACCCCTAATCTCTCCCGCGGGTGTCGTACAAAGGAGACTAAGGGAACATACATACATAATCACGCCTATATGCCCGGTAGGCAGCGGTGAACTAGCACCCACGTTTCGCCAAATATGTCAAGTCCCATGTAATATTGCCATTTATCGGGCACAAAAGTCGCATTACATTGCTAGCCTAGGTGGTATAAGAGGAACGCTGCTGCCCATTCCTAATCATATTCAGATTTATCCTTAGTCGCCTTGTACGACACCCACGGGAAAGATTTGGGGTGGTGACAATTGTATTCTACTCTGCCGTCACCACGCGGCTGACTAAGGGAAGGTTTTCAAAAAAGTGTATCTATTGATTGTAGCTCGTAATTTCTAAGACCATGTTACACCCGGATACCGTACATGAGTCAAAGCCTGCAGAGGCAATCTATAATTAAGACTTTACCGAACAAGTGGGCGGAATGCGAGTAATTTTAGAAGTCCTGTTTCAAAGTCAACACTCTCCCTAGCTTTTACAATACGGGTTGTAAGTTTTAAGGCAAAAGCTAAGCTATATATTAATGTCCCCAGTGCTAGGGCACGGGCCTTCCCTATAGATGGAAGAATATAGGGAGATTGGTCCATAACCCACCACGCTGACCCACTGCGGGTTGGTGGGTATTAACGACTGCAGATGCAGCCGGGACCAACGGCTTAACGTGCTTCCGAACTACGGAAGAACTCGAGATAATAAATTTTTGGTCACCCATCCAATGACCGGCTTTAGCGACAATGCGATCGCAAGCCAACCGCGCTATGCCACTGCGCTAGCGAGCTCCTCTATCCTCCTCCAATTATGTATGGTCTCGTGTAATAGGGGGCGAGCCCATTGCCATCCTACGGCCCTGTAAATCGCAATATATTGCTAGGGGGTATGAACCACTGCACTGCTGCCCATTACTAGGGTAACCCTTAGTCGCTTTGTAGGCTGAAGAGATTGAGGATATTGACATGCATTCTGATCTACTATCACCATACGGCATTTGTATAACAAATACAAAACGTATTTAGTCCAAAGTATTAATAGCCCTCGCTGCTTATTTGAACTGAATTAAAAAGCATTCCAAATTGTCCTACCGTTTTTAGCAAAATACATCTTATTGATCGTGGTTCAGAGCTCAAAATTCACTGCAGGGGGTGTGTCTGTATGATTCACGACATCGGCGCACGCGCTTAGAATTGGACCGCGAGTAACGATAATTGATGGAGACGCAATATAAAACATTCCTAAGTATAAATTAAATATTTAAAATAATTATTATATACCTAAATGATGATGATGACACCTAAATATTGAAAATATACTACATAAACATATAAACAACCACGACTCAGCAACAAATATTTGTCTTCACCACAAAATTTGCCATTACCAGGATTCGAACCATGCACCTCTTGGCCGACTGACGATCTGACCATTCGACCAGTCAATTTCAAAATTCATATTTATCTTGCATAGATTACCGACAATTTTACTTCGTACAAATTTACCCACTACACCGTACCATACCTACCATGAGCATGACCGTAATCGTACCAGAACATGCAATAATATTCCTTCAATAAATAAATAGTAACGGTGCCAGTGATGAATGAATTTATAGAAAAGAGACGGAACGGACCATCTTGAGAGACCGATGAACGGTGATTGGAATGACAACATTCCAGTCCATACTGCTCAAGGTTTTGGCTTAGGTTTTACAGCCGGCCGTCTGCCTGACACCATGGGTATGCTGTTGTCGATAGTTTGCCCTCCACCATTTGGGTGCCCCAAGGTGTTTATTGATCTACACGAGGCAATTTCGCTAAGTCGTCTTTTACGACACCCATATGGGATGAGTCAGGGCTAGCACTTTCTATTTTATTTATTTTATTTTGCGTAAAATGACCAATTTTGACGTTCTTAATCTCAGAAGCAAAAATACATTAACAATTTTGACTCACTGAATAGTGTAGAAAAATGCTGCTACGAAATATGTACGATATTTCGTAGCAGCATCGGTTTTTGTAAATTTTGCTTAACTTTTTAAATTAAGCCCAAAATTGTAGAGAAAGAATTTTTAAAATGTTTGAAGGCCCTTTTTGAGCTTCTTGAAGTGAACTACTGATCTACGCAGATGAAATAAAATAAAAAATAGAATTTATCTGTAGTTTAGTGGAATGTGGAAAGAAAAATTATGGGGCGGGATCCATAATTTTTCGAAATTCTTTTTCTAACCACCAAAATCTTTGTACTAATTTTTCTAACATTTATATAATTTTAAAATTAACATCGCTGGGTATAGTATTCTGTGTGATTTTTAATAGGGCTCATAAGGCCTCTCTTTCTCTGCCCACTATAGATAGATTTTATGTAATGCATGTGCCCACCATGTGCCGGTGACCGTTGACGGATCGATCTAGTAGGAAGAGATCTTTAAATCACAAATTAGTTATGTCTCTAACAATCTCGTGTTCTATATTCAACTAACAACATTGCGGTGCTCATACGCAGCACACGCAGTCATAATTCGTTACACAGATGCCTATGCGCACCCCGGCCTCCAATGGCGCCGCGGCGTCTTATTCACTGCTATTTCATTTGACTAATCGTCCTCACAGCTGATGGCGGAGCCGACGGAAGTATCACCGACACACCGAATACAGAAACACTGCTCAAAGTTTGAGGCCTGCTTAACATTTGAGTATTGTCAAAATTTACGTTTATCCATACAAATTCTGACAGCTATTGTCCACTTGAATAAGAAAGCAGGGCTCAAACTTTGAGAAGCGTTTCTGTATTCGGGGGTCAATAGTTTATTACATACATACCTCTCATACAATCTATAAATATACTGCGATTTACGTGTCCGATAGAAGGCAACAGGCTCGCGCCCAGATACATGAGACCTAAAATACAAAGATTTTAGTGGTTAGAAAAAGAATTCTATTTTACTAACCACTAAAATCTTTGTACTAATTTTTCTAACATTTATATAATGTTAAAATTAAAAATCAAATAGACCTAAAATAATAAATTGGTGAAACGTTTTTTATGATGAACACAGACAATGTTCCTGAGTCATGTATGTTTAATTATTTATGTTAAATTATTATGTATGTATACCTATAAAAATGTATCCCTCATCTAGTATCTATAAAACAAGTGCTAATGCTACTTACATTGAGCTACGTGATAGGTATGAGTGTAAATAAAAAAAATAAAGATTACATACAAAAATAACGCCCATATCCCCGAAGGGCTAGGCAGAGGTGAATCAACACCCACCCTTCGCCAAATAAGTTAGGAGCCATGTAATAGGTGGTGGCCAGACCCTGTTCCCATATTATTATATCGGGCACATAAATCGCAGAATATACCACCTAGCAGGTCGTATGAGATTAATGCTGCTGCCAGTTACTCATCGCTGTCTTTATGCTTAGTCGCCTTGTACAAATCGGGGGAGATTTGGGATGGTGACAATCATTGTATTCTGCTCTACCTTCACAACGCGGCTTATAAAAAACTAGTGGACGCCCGCGACTTCGTTCGCGTTAATGTCGGTTATTATATAGCCAATAGCCTTCCTCGATAAACGGACTATCCAACACAAATATGTTTTTTTTTCAATTTGGACTTGTAGTTTCTGAGATTAGCGCGTTTAACCATACAAACAAACTCTTTAGCTTTATAATAATTTATTTATTTATTTATTCAGAATTACCAACATTAGATACAGCATTTGAAATTAACTAATAAATGATTAACATGTGCTCATAACTAACTGCTCTTACAATTATAGGTAATTACAGCATTCATAATAAGACTAAATTGTTCAAATAATAATTAATATAATTTTTTTTTTCATATTATAAAGGAAAAATGAGAAACATTAAATAATTTAACATTGAACATAACAATAATTGTTTTATACTATAAAGGAAAATAAGAAGAAATACAAAGGCAAGCTAAGGGACATCACATTGCTTAACTATATGAAGAAACTTGGGAAGGCTTTGATGGTGTATATCAAGATCCGGAACTCTTCTGGTCAAATCGTTATACAGACGAGATATTCTAATAATAGGTGAATTACGACCCATTGTTGTCCTACAGAATCTCTTTTTGAACAGGCCACATGGGTAGCGTGGCACTCTAATCGGAATGTTAAAATTAAATTTAGTTGGGTTTAAATTAACTTGGGACTATCAATGCAGTGGTTCATTAATTTATGGAGATAAGACATATCCAGAAGTGTGCGTCGTACAGAAAGTGGATCCAGTCGGAAGTATCCAACTCGATCAATGTAAGTTATCAGGGTTCTAGGTACTCTAAATCGATAGGTCATGATTCGTATAAATTTCTTTTGCACCTTTTCAATACGCTTCTGATGTATGCTATAACTAGGGCACCATACTGAACTGCAATATTCAAGTTTGCCCCTGACATAACTGCAGTAAAGAAGTATGACAGTAGCCGGATTTTTAAAGTCTTTGGTACTTCTAGGTATTAGGTATCGATAAATATTAATGTATGATAATAGGGTCGATTCTGACAATGGTTCTCTAAGCCTAAGATTAATTTGACAACAGTGTTTCTCTTTCATTCTCAATACAGAATGAAGAGGAGAGACTGATATTAAATTTAGTATTTTTTTCATGTTAGACAGGGAAGCTCTTGACATTCATCTCACCTGATGGTAAGTGACGATAAGGGCTAGAGATGGAATTGAGGGCTAGAGATAGTTTTAAGTTTAGAGAATCATGGCGGAATTGACGCTATTATGTATGTTATATATTCTTTCAGTGGATGCCGGGCTCCGTATGGGGTCCACTGCCGACCGCCACCCCTGGCGCCACGCAGCCGCCCACCGACGACACCAACTCGCTCACGGAGCAGCTGGTCGCGCTGTCGCTCAGGCGGCCGCCCCGGCCCCCGCCGCCCGCCTACATGTGCCATCTGTGCTTCAAGAAGGGCCACTACATCGGAGACTGCCCTCAGGTGAGTTCATAGATCTTCTTCTTCTCCCTGCCCTGTTCCCAGTCTATCTGGGGTCAGCGCAGTATGTTTTCTCTTCCATTCACATCGGTCAGACGTCATCAAGCAATCCATTCCCTTTTGATTCATATCATCCATCACACCGTGAAGGTGCTAGTGATGAATGAATGTATAGAAAAGAGACGGAACGGACCATGTCGAGAAACCGATGATCGGAGAGAGTGATTGAAATGACAACATTCCAATCCATACTGCTCAAGGTTTTGGCTTAGGTTTTACAGCCGGCCGCCTCCCTGACACCAACCCTCTTAGGGTATCCAAAATAGTATATCATTATAGAATCCTCATACCAGGTGAATTCAAATATACATACATATTATTACATACAATCTTTTTATCCCTGCCCTGTTCCCACAGCAAAGAGAATAAAATACTTCCCAGTCCATCTAGTCTAGCGCAGTATGTTTCCTCTTCCGATGTAAAATATTGGCCATCACTTGTATCCGAAACGACAATAATGGTGACGGTAGTCATTATACGTAGTGTATTATATACTCTTTGGTAGTCATGATGATTTAAAAATGTAAAATAAAAAGAGACTTTGAAGTTCCAGTGAAATGACAGATGACAGTTGCTTTGTTTCTATTCTTTAAAATCTGGCGACCGTGATAAAAAATGAAGTCTACAAAATGAGGAAGAGACATAGAAAAAAAGGAGGAGGAGGAAAGGTAAAATCGGTCTACGGATCTAGACGTCATTTCACAAAATCTGCCAATGCACTAGAATCTATTATAAATACGGCGAAGATAGATGCCTCTAGATACGATCAGGCGAAAGCTTTGTACAGTGTCAAAGCGAAGGTTTATAATAATTAAACACTCGCTTTTCCCCAATTAAGTTAGGTCCCATGTGAGAGCCTATTGCTAACTGTCGGGCACACAAATCGCAGCATAATATTACTAGGTGGTATTAGAGGAATGCTGCTGCCCATTAATCATCACTGTCTTTCACTGTCTTTGCCCTTAGTCGCCTTGTACGACATCCACGGGAGAGATGGGGGTGGTGACAACTGTATTCGGCTCTGCCGTCAACACACAACTGGACGTAGGTAAGCAATAATGTGTCAAGCCCCATGAATACCAATTTGAGATAATGGCGCCCAATGATTCTAAACATGATGTGATTTGCTATTTTATTATAAAAAAATATATATATTTTTGTTAAAGAAAGAGTTTTAAGTCAGTTAGAACACTTTTGAAAATTGTAGAATAAATGATGCTTTATCAACTATGTCGAAATCTCGGCATATGGGTTTTTGTGGGTTGACACAGTATTGCTTATCACCGTCCAACTATTTCTTAAATTGAGTAAATTGCGACTGTACGGCGTCCTTTTATATAGCTTTGGCGTAATCTTGATCAGCAATGTCATCAAGCCATCCAATCTTTTTTGATTAATTCATCCACCTTATCGGAAAAGTTTGATTGTCAGACTCATATTTAACCGTGAATAACAATTTTTAATAATTGGTTGAGTTAGGTAACTTGCATTTAAAAACTGGCCCTTTAGTCATTAATTGAGTTTCGGAATACAAGGGGACATCAGACCACGAGATACGCAAGCATTATCTGTCTAATGCCAGAAAACACGGCACATTGCCAATAATGCCAACATTATTTTTATGCTACAATTTTCTTCAATTCAGGAAGAACGTCGCGCTCGCCGCCTCCACTCGAAATACCAACTCAATAGTGAAGCTATTAAATTAGTTGTCATATTCGTCGCCCTCCCCAGGGGTGTCGTAAAAGTCGACTAATAAGCTCTAATAATAAGGTCTCTACATACGTAACAGGATAATACCCCGGACGGGACGTGATCGGGTCTGGGATATTTCTTTAGAAATATCGTTTCATACAAAATGTACAGGAAGGACATTTCCCGGGACGTCCCGGACGGGACGTAACGGTACTGGGAAGGGTCCCAGTCCCATCCACGTCCCGTCGGGGGTATTTTCCCGTTAAGTATGTAGAGACCTTCAGGGAAATCGGCCGTTGAGGTCCGCAATTCTTCGGGCTATATTGGTGATCTTAGTTCTGCTGCGGATCTCATCATTTGTGATATGATCACATAGGGAAACACCGTGCATAGCCCATTCTCTCCTTTGTCCTTTTTGAGTGACTTTGTCTTCCTTCATATGAGGCCCATTGTCAGAGACAGTAAATTTTACTGTTGGTCATTCAATTGACTGTTGTTTACCTATTTGACGAGGCGATACAAACTATACTCTAGCTATAATAACGAGATAAAAAACGTAAACAGTGTTGATACGTCTCTTTAACGACAAAATGCATTTAAACATAAGAAACATGTATTTTATAATACATCATCCATTTTAGAAAATCAAAATGATTAGCGATTTTGAGAAATAGGTATTACAAATTTTTATTTTTCTATTTTAATAGACTCACCAACATTGTTTACGTTTTTTATCTCGTTATATTGGCTGGAGTATAGTGACAGAACAGAAACCTAAATATACCCACTTTTACTGATCATCTGATTCATCAACAATCCGCAGTCAGTGATGCGACAAATTTTAAATCCCGCGTGGCAGCTTCCTCGAGTGACGTCACCCCCGCTATAAATGAAGACCTCCGGTTTATCGTATCGATAAAATAAACAAGAAATATTTCTCGTTACCGTACCAATATTATTATTATATCATCACAGTGTGAAATAAAAATATATCATATCATCCCGATAGATGGCAAAAGGCCCTCCCCTATTACATGGGACCTTATATAATTTGCAAAACGTGGGTGTAAATAATCATCTCTACCTACACAGTATCTTGAGTATCTAGCTATTAGTAGATGCTGTATCGCTAATGATGAGTTCGTGGAATATACTGACTGAGGACTTACTAATAAAATTGCAAGTGTCAACAGAACGTGACTTTGAGCTGAAATATTTATCAGAAACATTGAACCGTCGGTATAGAGTTTCTTCATTAGAAAATAGATCTTTGTTTTCAATAAGATGTCGTACTGTTTACGCCAGCAAGAAATAATAGCTGAGCCACATCCCGCCTTCCGAGAACTGCGCTGAAAGCTGCGCGGGCGCAATATGGGCGTAGCGCGTTCATAAGACTCAAAATGGTTCAACAGTAGATTGGGTACCGACTCGCAATAGTAATTGTTTTTACAACATGGAGCTCGCTTGCGCAGTGGCATAGCGCGCTTGACCTGCGATTGCGTAAACTAAGCAATGTTCGCTAAAGCCGATCATTGGATGGGTGACCAAAAATTTATTATCTCGAGTTCCTCCGTGCTTCGGAAGGCACGTTAAGCCATTGGTCCTAGCTGCATCTGCAGTCATTAATACCCACCAACCCGCACTGCGCCATCGTGGTGGGTTATGCCCGATCTCCCTATATTCTTCCATCCATAGGGAAGGCCCGTGCCCCAGCAGTGCGGACATTAAAGGGCTGGTGATGATGATGATGATGACAACTGTGCCCCTTGAACTTTTCAAATCGTAATCGTATCGAGAAAGCACTACCAAAAAAAACTACATAAATCTAGAATCGGGAATTTATTATGCTCGATTCCATTCGGGCAAGAGCTTGCCTGCCTAGCATAAAAAAAAGTAATCATACTAGATATATTATAGTATATTAAACGAAGTTTGACTTTGACTTTTATGAGTCTTTATCTAAAACCTATCCTATCTGAACGCCAATTTTGTTGAAATCTCAAAAGGAATTATATCGATTACAGGCACGCCCTAAAGGGGAAGGACTGACCCCGTACCAGGGCAAGAAGAGGTGCTTCGGGGAGTACAAGTGCCCCAAGTGTAAGCGTAAGTGGATGAGCGGCAACTCGTGGGCCAACAACGGGCAGGAGTGCATCAAGTGTCGCATCAACGTCTTCCCACACAAACAGGTGCGACATTATTCATCTAAACATTGAAAACATACATACATAAATCACGGCCATATCCCCGAAGGGGTAGGCAGAGGTGAATTCTCACCAGCGCTTCGCCAATTATGTTATGTCCCATGTAATAGGTGGCGAGCCTATTGCTATTTATCGGGTACAAATGTCGCAGTACATTGTCATGACGGTAGTATCAGAGGAACGCTGCTGTCCATTCCTCATCACTGATTTATCCTTAGTCGGCTTGTACGACACCCACGGGAGAGATTTGAGATGGTGACAATTGTATTCTACTCTGCCGTCACCACACGGCCATTCCTCATAAAAAAATGTTGTCGTTCAGCTATACTGACTACCGTATCAACGCACAGCTCCCAAGAAATATACCTACACAAACAACACATATCTCGCTTTTCTCCCCTAAGGGGTAGGCAGAAGTGAACACCACTCACACACCTAACACCTACGTTTCAGCAATAGGCATGATGACTAATTTTGAAAAACTACACCATGTTTTTCTTACGTCTACTTTACCCAAAATAAATTATATTTTTGTAAAAGCTTTTCGATTTTGATAGAAAAAACATGTTTTGAATAATGCAATTTAAAATTTCCGTCAGAACGCCAAAATAGCAATGGCGTCTGTGTGACGTCACTTTTCCGTAAAAGGCTAGTTTCTTTAATAAACTAGTGAATTTGATTGGCAAATAAAATGTCAAAATGGAGATAACTATAATGACGGCACGCGGCATTTTAGCAAATATGGCGGATTGCTAAGTTTTGTACTTTTATTTTTATAAAATAAATATCAATCACAAGTATAACTAGTGACTATTAACGAATCTCCATATCCTAAATTATTATTATAAATCGTTATATCAGTGATTCTTTGTTAGTGTCATCATCCCTATTATGTTCATACATACATACATAAATCACGCCTATATCCCTGGAGGAGGAAACAGAGGTGAACTAGCACCCACGTTTCGCCCATGTAATAGGTGGCGAGCATATTGCCATTTATCGGGCACAAAAGTCGCAGTACATTTCTAGGTGGTATAAGAGGAACGCTGCTGCCCATTCCTCATCACTGATTTATCCTTAGTCGCCTTGTACGACACCCACAGGAGAGATTTGTGGTGTTGACTATTGTATTCTACTCTGCCGTCACCACACGGCTATTATGTAATTGTTTATAATATTAATTATCAGTAACCTTTTGTTAAAAAACGCCCTTTTGGGTTCCAGCGACCATTGGAGAAGCCAGACGGGCTGGATGTGAGCGACCAGTCCAAAATACACCCACAGCATCTGTGTCAGAAATGCCGCTCCCTTGGCTACTACTGCCGCCGCGACTACTGACGAAGAGAAATTTCCCACCTCTCACTGTCACTCTCACGTGATCAGTTGATCTAGACCATCTAGTCGTCAAGGTGAGGCAAAGCGACGGATCCGAAATTATTTTGTATAGACCTACCGCTAAGTCTTTCTATCTATACTCTGATTTTACAACGGATGTACAAAAATGACAGCTCCAAACGCACTTCATATTTTTAAGGGGCCGACCATTCTTTTTATTTGTTTTATCCCATGATGACATGTAATAAGGGTATTGCCAACTACCTACTTAGAGTAGGTAGGTTAGAAAATCCAAAGATTTAATTTTCCCAAATACAAGTCTGTTTTTCTGTTGTAGATTGATAGAATTATGAAAAACTTTAGTTTAAAATAATTATAATATTCACCAAATGTACTCCAAAGAGTGATCAAAATCTTGCATTTTATTTGCAAAAACTAGCTTGAAAGGCGAATAGAGATTAAAACTTAATTAAACGCGTTAGTTCATTAACGTATACTGTACTTTGTTTTTATTTAAGTTAACTGATTTTGTTTCTTTTTGTTATAAATGTCTTCAGAGCGAGGAATTTTTGTTTAGTTTTTCACAGAAAGGCCTTTGCAGTAAACTAATATCGCAACATTTTTCAATTGTTATAACTTAGATTGCAGTGATTATGATTTTAACTCCATTATACCCTTAACCTTCTAAAGTCCTTTACTGCTATTAAAATAACAAAGCAAAACTCTAGACATATGGCCAGTCTATTAAATGTATGAAATTGACGTAGGTAAAACAACATGGCGACCGTCGTGTCAAAATAAGAGAATCTATCAAAAATTGACATTTGTATTCTATCGTTCGAATAGATTCGCCACTCCCGTTAATTAGTCATTGTAAGGTGACTTTCTCGATACTTTTATGTAGATAAAAGCATCTTACCTATTTTTATAAACCAAATTAAACACTAGGTTTATTAACGTGTAATTTTACTAGCTCTAAGCAGTCGCCATTGACGAGAGCCATTATGAACAATTAAATTGGTTATTTCAAACGTGTTTTTATTGTTAGAAGTTTAATCGATAAGTTTGTAATTTTAAGGATATATTCAGAATAGATGTATATTTCGAACATAATTTCTGTTTTAATTTGTTTTTTTTTAACATAAGTTGATAATGATGAGAGATTTTTTTGTAATTTTTATACTCCAAATGGCATTAAAGTTACTTATCAATGTTATATGTATATTTAGATGTTAAGACTTTGTTATGTTTAATGAGTACATAATTATATTTAACCATAGTTAGTCTACTCAGCATGGCTGCTTCGAACCGTCGATAAACTATAAACTATTGCTAGGTCGGCTTTAACCACTCCGGCTTTTGGCCGCAGTGGCCGAATTTAAAGAAACTAGCCAGAGTTTGTGGCCAAAATGGCACGAATTCTTCGTGGCTTTTTGTATAAAATGTCGTGTATCAGTGTAGTAGTTATTTCGCTCGTTTCTTTGTTGTTTTTAATTATATAAAAAGTATTACAAAGAAAAGAATACTAGCAAGCTGGTTGTCATTTTTACACTTATGACACTTTCACTGTTATATTAGACAATTTTACGATTGCAATATAGCTTTTAATAATAATGCAGTACCAACATGGACGAAGTGTGAACTTACGTAACTATTGCCAAAATATTCCAAAGAAATAAATTAATTTAAGTTTTAAAAATCATATTAAATCTATTCTCTTTATTAACTGTGGGCGTTAACCGTTAACACATATTTGTCAAAAGACTTGCAAATTTTATACTGTCGTTTAGACAGAGCGCCCTTTAGGTAATTTAATTTTCCCCAATATAGGTACGAATATAACTGTAAAATTAATTAATAATTTTACACTTAGCAAAGTACTGCGACTTTTGTGCATGATAAATGGCAATTGGCTCGCCACCTATTACATGGGACCTAGCATAATTGGCGAAGCGTGGGTGCTAGTTTACCTCTGCCTACCCCTTCGGGGATATAGGCGTGAATTATGTATGTATGTATGTAATTTTAATTTCATTTATTAACCCAAACAACCAGTGAATTCTCAATGTGCCATAAGTTTAATTAATTAGTGCCATAGCTGTAACTTTATAATGTTAATTTTTTACTAAATGTTGTAAAGTAATTGATATGAGTATCAAAGTACCAAGCTAAGTAGGTAATATTAATTAAACAGCCACACCAGGTTGACTACGTTACTCAGCTTGGTTACTCTCTTGCTAACAATTATCGGTTGACAAATTAAAAATAATTAAATTGTTGCTTTGATATTATTTATTTACGATTTTACAGTTTTAGTTGCTACGAGAGACTGTCAAATCGTTAATACATAATAATAAATGGCGGCGCTCCCCCTTAATTTCAATCGAGAAATTGTTAGCCAAAATTTTGTTGGCATTCAATGTAATATTATAGGACTGTTTAGTTTATCCAAGACAATATATGATGCATCTACACCAGTGTGATAGGTATGTGGAGAAACTGATATTGTGTAGTTCTACTAACTTTTATAGTTTTTCACTCACACACTTGACTTCGGTTACCACTGCCAGACTAAAACTAAAATCTTAATCAATATACTGATTCTTACTAAAAAGCCCTTATTACTGATATGCTGAAGTTGTGACATAAATTACCCAAAAGAGAGCCCTTACTACTTATATTATGCTTAAAGCGCTTACACGGTGTGACATAAATTACCAAAATAAAGTACAAAAAATAAAACACAATTTGCGTGTGAAAAATGCAAAATTTAATTTCGGTTCTTAATTATGACGGAAAATCAATTCAATCAAATCAGACACTTAGCGAAAAGTTACATTGGTGTAGATCCAGCATCAGTTGCATCAGGCCTAGTGGCTTTTTAAATCTGCAGTCAAATCTAGGCTGATATTAATATTATTTGCATTGAATATTGTACTTATCTACTCATAGTTACTAATAAATTTAGGTTACTGTACTCCTTTACCAAAACAATGTGTTTATACTCGAAAACATTATTTTTGAGTAGAAAACGTTTTAATCTAACATACCGCAATGATCGCTTTTACACATAAATAGATAGGGGAAGGTAGACTTACATATGTATAAGGCACTGAATATATAATATATAGGTGTTGAAAATAATTTTATACACGAGAGTTGTCGCTATAGGCAGCATGCCCGATTGTAGCCACCTTCCTCTACGCGCTCATTGTAAAATTCAATTCATTTGAGAAAACACGTTATTCTAGTAAAGGAGTGATGATAACACTTAAAAGTTACTCATTTAGAAATGTATGCTTAAATGTAAGTCGGAGAATCAAAGCTAGAACTTATTATCGCTGAATCGACGGTGCTTACTTAAAATAATATAGTTTAAAATTTTGTATCGTTTCTGTGTGTTTGTTTATTAAATAATTTAAATGCTTTTACATAGAGGGGAATCAGAGTAAATGAAACCAGTTGCTGAATTGAATCACGTCGTACACCACTCAAACAATACTTGTATAAGTAAAGAAGCAACACTGTGCGAAGTAAGACATTTCTCTATGCGTTTTGTCACTCAAGTATTGTCTATGAATAGGTTTTTGGCACCCTGTGCGTTAACGCGCCTCATAGTAATGTTTATGAATACGGGTGTAATTCTCGATTCGATCAATGCTAATGATTCTTTTGCTCTAATTTCTAAAAGTAACAGTCTGCTTCGTACATAGGTAATGTTCTCTTATAATGTCGATATTTGCATGAGCACATAGGTGCCTACATAGGTTGATATCTGAAATAAAACAATTTGACCCATTCACTGCCTTACTGAAAATTAACGGCATTACCCAGATGCCGTCATACTATCATCTATCATCTATATATCATCTATCATCTATATCATCTATACTTATAAATAAATAATAATAATAAATAAATATTTTTTACACTCACGCCTATCATCTAGCCCAAAGTAAGTAGCCTAAGCACTTGTGTTATGGATACTAGATGACGGACATATTTTTAATAATATATAATTATGTATATAAATGTTGAAAATATACTACATAAACATATACACAACCATGACTCGGGAACAAACATTTGTGGTCATCACAAAGTTTGCCCCTACCAGGATTCGAACCCGGGACCTCTTGGTCAATACCCAGCGATCTGAGCATTCGAACAAGGCGGCCGTTAATATTTATAAAGCTGAAGAGTTTGTATGGTTAAACGCGCTAATCTCAGGAACTACTGACTCAAATTGAAAAATTGTTTTTGTGTTGGATAGTCCATTTATCGACTACTATCTATTATAGGATTTATAATAACCGACATTTACGCGAACGAAGCCGCGGGCGTCCACTAGTGGTAATATACAGACAGGCTCGCCATCCGTTTCCGTTCAGACTGACCCGCTCGGAGAGGCGAGCAGATATATATCGCATTTGAAATTGAGTCTAGAACTATTGGCACACAAGGTTAATTTTTACATGCCGCATGTTAGTCTCAATTCAAATAGGGCAAAATCAAGTCAATCAGTCAATTTCATTGTAATAGTTAGGCAATGCTTTAAAATTTTGCCTAAGCAGTCCCTAATTATGTAACGTATCGGCATACCGGTAATTTTATGCATACAACTTTATAGGTAACTGAAATATATTATGGAGAAGTACAAAGAATCCAAAAAAATGATTTATCGAAAAATTAAATACAAACTATGTTTTTTTTTAAATCTTTACAGAACAGTGCCAAGAATAAATACTCATTTTTGACTTTGATACAAAGTTATCCACTTTTGTGTTGTTAATTATTATTATTATTTATGCAGTTCATGTAATATTTAGGGAGCCCGGTCATAAGTTGTTTTATTACAGTGCCGTATACGTTTAGAAATGGTAATAGCAGGAAAAATAATGTTAAAATTACCCTACTTTCCCCTATTATAGTAGGAGTTTCTGAAACCTTTTATGAGTTAAACCTCTCAGATGGTTAAACATTGAACGACATCAGAATTATGGATGGTTCGTGGGTTGCACTATTATTTCGCGTTTATTCTAGACAATTATTTCAATCTATATATTATTATACAACATGTAACATAAATAACACACACCCTGAACACTACCCATGCTAACTTAGACCGGTTTTTTGATGCATCAGTTAGCTCAACTAATTGTTAAAAATTGTTACTAATGCTTGTATATCAGTCTGATATTTAACCATTAGTAACGATTGATTGAGTTTACATGCATCAAAAAAATATATATAATATATATGTAATAATATATATATGCATAATAAAATCTGTTTAAAACCTCATTGAATCAAAACTATGATATTCCTGTAGTATAAATAATTATTTTCTCACTGCAGGAAACTTAAATTTTTTATAAAATTTAACAAATTATAGGTTAATTAGATAGGTACTTAGCAGAATGTGGAAGGGGTCCTTAGCGGCATACTGTCTTACCCCCGAATTATTATGAATTGCTACTCAAAGTTTGTGTTTATCCATTCAAATTCCGACTGGTATTTTACATTTACCTTTCTAAGCAGTGCTAAAAATTTGAGTAGCTTTTCAGTATTCGGCGGTTAGTACTTTAGTTTTTTATACATTATTGTAACTATGAGTACTCATCGTTTGCGATATTTTTCTTGATATTAATTTAAATTAACTATTGTATTGTAATGCCCTATTATTGATGAACATATTATTATTCAGATAATTTGTTACTTTATGGAATAAATAAAGTCTTATGTAAATAGCGCTGTTTGATTTCAAATAATATTGTTTTAGTTTAGATTTCTTTGATAAACATAGTATAAAATTATAGTTTCATCATCACTCGTGTCAGACATTCCTCTTCTGAATTTAGTTGAATGTAACCGAGTTTTCACTAGGGGACATTTGTCGCTCGACAAGTCGACACGAAATTCACGTATCCCGCGCGCGATGTCGCCCGACGTCGCTTGGAATTTTTGCGGGTCGCGCGACTTGTCGCTAGGGTTGTCAAGTGTCGATACGCGGCGCGAGTAATGCCTACATTTCCTTTTGAATAGGTACTTATTGTCTCTAGCGATAACGTTTTCACTCCCCTTAAACTTTTATTGAGAAAATTTCGAAAAAGATAAAATTGGTCATTTTAGATTCAGTACATCGTAGTCAGGGTTAAAAGAGTGATGAGGAACGGGCAGCAGCGTTCCTCTTATACCACATAGCAATGTACTTTTTTCGTGCCCAATAAATGGCAATTGGCTCAGCACCTAGTGGCGAAACATGGGTGTTAATTCATCTCTGCCTACCCCTTCGTGGATATAGGCGTGATTTTATGTATGTATTTCCTTTTTATACACGTTTATAATCTAATATCGAAAACTATAACGCACTATCTATACAAATTATATAACTAATTGAAATTATGTAGACAACGGAAAATAACAATTAATATCTCATTTTTACATGATGACGAAGTTCTGTTCTAAATCTTTAACGGATTGTGAAACTATTTCCTCTAATTATTAATAACTACTCAGTTAAATTTGTTTTTAGGTATACTAACACTTAGATGACTAATTTTAAATATAAATAATACAGAAAGACATGCTAAATATAAAACATAAAATAGCAGTCAGCCGGGAGACACCCACCGTTGGGCATAGGCCTCCCCCAAGGATCTCTAAACCGATCGGTCCTGCACTGCCCGCATCCAGCCGCTTCTGAACTTACCTTAATAAAAAAACATAACATTATATAAAATAAAACCAACAAAACAATAGAGATTTAAAAGTCAAGCTTTAATAGATCTATATTAGTACAAAGATTTTGGTGGTTAGAAAAAGAATTTCGAAAAATTATGGTCTTGATGCGGGAATCGAACCCGCGTCCGCTGCTATCCGGGCAGGTGCCTGACCGCTCGGCCAACCAAGACACCAATTAACTTGCCGAAATTCTTCTAACCTTTACACTTCACGTTGTAAGCCAAAGATCTATATTATGAAAAATGGACTATCCTATCCAACACAAATAATTTTTCTTATTAAATCAGCATGTAGCGGCTACGTCATAGCGCTCCATAGTGTCTAGTAACCAAGAAATGGTGAATAACCAAGTCAAACCAACATTAGACCTGTTGTGATAAGGCAGAACGAGATTAGCAAGTCCTCAATCACGTTTACCAAGTTTCTGGAAGAACTCAGAATAGATCATACAAGTACAGACCGACCGCGGTCCCCGAGCGTACACCTGGCTCGGAGGAAGATTTTCTCTTTTCGCTGACTGAGTATGCGGCGACAATACCGCATACCAACAAGTATTTCCCGAGATTACCATGTTCAACTAAACAAACGAACTCTTCAGCTTTATAATTATTATTAGTATAGTACAGATGATAATAAATATACGTACATACAAAGGCATTAAAACAACAAATGTTATCATAACCAAATCAGTACGGTCGAAACAGCTAAGCGCAGAACACGAAATTAGTTTGAAGAAGACAATTATTAATAAAGAGTGTTTCACTATGTGAATTGAAAACCGCTCGACTGCATAGAGATATTGCAATTTCCGAAGGAATCAATTGAACTGTCGAAGCCTTTCCACTGACTGCCCAAGATGCTGTGTCGAAAAGGCAAAGGCAATGACCAGGACCAGGGGAAAGTGTACGAAATATGGGAGGTGTTCGACAAATTCGGCAGATACCAAATAATGCAGTACATCTTCATCTGTGTACCAACAATGTTCATAACTATGGCCCATATCAATTATGTGTTTGTTGTCGCAGACGTGGGATACCGGTGAGTTGAGAAACTTAAATAATTTTATGGGATACATACATACATACATAAATCACGCCTATGTCCCCGAAGGGGTGGGCAGAGGTGAACTAGCACCCACGTTTCGCCAAATATGTCAGGTCCCATGTAATAGGTGGTGAGCCTATTGCCATTTATTGGGCACAAAAGTAGCAGTACATTGCTAGGTGGTATATGACGAACGCTGCAGACCATAATCACTGATTTATCGTTAGTCGACTTGTACGACACCCGCGGGAGAGATTTGCGGTGGTGACAACTGCATTCTACTCTGTTATCACACGGCACTTATGTACATATTTTAAGGAATAGATTATCACAAATCCCCCCCAAGGGATAGGCAATGGTGCTTTAACATCTGCGGTATAGAAAAAATAATGACTATTAGTAGACTATCTAAATAAAAATCGGAGTTTATAGTAAGGTCACGGCAAGTAAGGTGGCCCTATGGTGATAGCAGAACATAATACAATTAATAAAATTTAATTTGAATAATGATATACTTGTAACGTTAGAAAAAATTGTACAATGAAAATTTTGGTTAGAAAAATACAATTACCCGTATAGTCATTAGCCTATGAGCGCCCTCTTGTAAATACGCGGTCAAATTGAAATGGGATTGAATCCCTCTTCTCCTCTTCTTACATGTATGCCCCATTTGACCTTCATAAAAAAATATTCCTCTTCCTCCTGCCCTTATCTCGCTCAAGCGCGGTCGGCACAACATGTTTTCTTCTTCCACTCCTCTCTATCCTTCATCAATCTCTCATTCACTCCTCTCGCTATCGTATCAGCCTTTACACAATCCATCCATCTATTCTTTGGTCTTCCTCACCTTTCACGTTAACGGTAAACTAACATTGTTCCAATCAAATAAAACAATTTGTCCTCATTAACAGTTTTAAAATATTTTTCTGTAAGAACCGTTGAAATATAATATGATATTCAAATTACCAAAACCAAGGTTAGCCAACTGATTACATTTTGGGGTTTGTTTTATTTAGTCTTACGATAACGTTTAGATAACCCATAAAAACAATGTATAAGTTTATTTAAAACTAGTCTTCTATGCTGGCCTGGGAGCGAACACATAAGGAAGAATAGGCCAGCCCCAACTCATCCCATGGGTGTCGTAAAAATCGAATAAGGGAGATTGCCCGGTGTAGACCAAGAAACACCTTGGGGCACCCGAATGGTGGAGGGGAAACCACCAACAACAGCGTACCCAAAGAGGGTTGGTGTCAGGCTGGCGGCCGGCTGTAAAACCTAAGCCAAAACCTTGAGCAGTATGGACTGGAATGTTGCCATTCTAATCACTCTCTCCGTTCATGGGTCTCTCGATATGGTCCGTTCCGTCTCTTTTCTATACATTCATTCATCACTAGCGCCTTTACGGTGGGATGGATGATATGAATCAAAAGGGAGTGGATGGCTTGATGACGTCTGACATATGAATGGAAGAAGAAACATACTGTGCCGACCCCAGATAGACTGGGAACAGGGCAGTAAAAAGAAGATGTTTATTTAAAACTAATTCCTGATTTTCATGTGTGACGTGTGACATAACCTTCCCTAATATTTAATATACATACATTCATAATTCACGCCTATATCCCCGAAGGGGTAGGTTGAGGTGAACTAGCACCCACGCTTCGCCAATTATGCTAGGTCCCATGTAATAGGTGGCGAGCCTATTGCCATTTATCGGGCACAAAAGTCGCAGTACTTTGCTAGGTGGTAGGTATAAGAGGAACACTGCTACCCATTCTTCATCACTGATTTATCCTTATAAATCAATATTAATATTGATTTTATCAATATATTATAGATATATTTTATCAATATTTCATATGATGTATATATATATAACAAGATATTCTTCTTCTTATTCCTGCCCAGTTCCAAGTTTATCGATCAGACGTCATATCCGCTCCGTGGTTTTCCTTCCACCAATCGGGTGCCCCATGATGCATAATGGTGTATACCGGGCAATCTTACGTAGGGCCTGTTTTTTGATGCATAGTTAACTCAACAAATTGTTAAAAAATTTTACTAATGTTTAAATATTTAAACATTAGCAACGATATTTTGGAAAAAAAAATGTTGAGTTAACTATGCATCAAAAACCGGCCCTTACTGCCGCACTCAGAGACGTCAAATAACGTTAATTAGTACGTAATGTCAAAAACTGAGAATTTAAAACTCGTCCCTATTCTTTCCGGGTCTATGGTCTCGTTTTCAATGAATTTTTTTGACACTGAGCACTCATTAAAGTTAATTGACGTCTCTGAGTGCGGCAGTTAGTCAACTGTTACGACACCCCTTGGGAGTGTTAGGTCTGGCACTTTCTGTGCTATTTCTTCGCTCCCAGGCCAGCATGGAACCAAAGCTAAGTTAAGATCTATAACTCAACTCAAGTTTATCTAAGTTTCCCTAGTTCTTAGCTGATTAAGCTGATTCGCGTTTTCTGTACAATTCATCGGTTTAACGACCACCTTGGGGTACACGGTGTTTCTACGGAATGCTAAGAGTTTTCGGCTCTATTGTCAGATGAACATTATCGAGTTCATTTGACAATAGATAGTGCACTGGTTTAGCGTGCTCGCCCTACGATTGGGGAAACTAAGTAGTATTCGCTAAGGCTAGTATTATATTATCTTAAGCGAATTCCTCCGTGCCTCAGAAGGCGTTGGTGCCAGCCAGCTGCATTTGTACATTTGTACTCGTTAATACCTATCTAATCGAACTGGGCCAGCGTGATGGATTAGCCCATTCTCATTATATGATTCTTCCATCCATAGGGAAGGCTACCCCGGCAGTAGAGACATTAAAGGTCCGCTAATGATTATGATGTTGTGACTGCAGAACAGAATATACTGCAGAATATAATTTTTATCATCCTACATAATCTCGCTGCTTAACGGTAGGCAATTTTTAACTGTAAAGATACCAAATCTGTTAACAGGAATTTTATCTCAACTGACCCTAACGCGGGCAAGAGGTCCAAATATTCGAAGCAAACCAAAATAAAAATGAGGTCAAACATATTTAATGTAGCACATGTATTTAAAATACGTAGAAGTGCCGTTACTTATTATTTGGGCTTCGAGAAATCCGTTAATAATAATTCATCTGTCATTGAGTGTGCGTAAACGCGTAAGTGCCGGGTAATTAATAATACACAATTTTTTCCTAGTAGTTCAGTAATAATTACACTATGTTCTACATTCATTCAAGAGTTAAATTGATTAAGCAATTAAACATCAATTTGATAACCCTGACAACACAAATTTTTACTTTCCGTAAAGTGGTCTCATTTCATTTTGGAATAACGGTTTCTATTTCTAACAGTTTGTCATTGATTTCAAGAAAAACGATGAATGCATTGGAATAAAATTTCCGTCTTTTTTTTACATAGTAAGTCACACTAAAAGTTTCCGCAACTGGCCACTTATTTAATTAATGAATACCCACCAACCCCCACTGGGCCAGCGTGGTGGTTTATGGCACAATCACCTTATATTCTTCCATCCATAGGGAATGCCCCAGCAATGGGGACAATAAATGGGCTTGTAATGAATGTGTATGATGATGACTTCCAATGTTTTAGGTGCCGCGTGCCAGAATGCGAAGGCCCAGACTCGCCGCTGGAAGCAGGATGGTGGCCAAACGGGACCATTGACAGGTGCTACAGGCCTGTCGCGAACGTCACCTACGGTCAGAACTGCACTGTGGACACCTTCACGGACCAACTGGAGGAGTGCCGCGAATGGATATACGAGAGCCATAACAGCGCCGTGTCAGACGTACGATTAGCTAAGCTATCGATGACATTATTTTCAAACAGGATCCCTGTTTGAAAATAATGTCATTTACCGAATATTCGTCTGCCATCCCCGTGCTATTTCTCTATAAAAAAATAAAGATTGATTGAGAATACATCAATTTTCATAATGATTTTACACAAGAGAGTGTCCGTTTTGTTGCGCCACCTATTCTACCCTCCCTTAAGTCGACTGTCAAACCACATCTTTCCCTTTTTACGTCATTCTCTATTGAATTCCATTCAAACTCCACCGAGTTGTTAGTACCATACAATATGTAATGTCGACATCATAAAGAGGACATCGGAAAACTTTACATTCAACGCACATTGGATGCGAAAATAGAGTAAGACTGAAATTAAACAAAGCAAATAGATAACATTTATATTAGTTAATTGTTATCGAAAAAGACAAACAAGATACAGTTATTCTAGGAGTAGGATCGTTTTATGCTCTTGTTCTAAAGTGTGGTTAAGAGTTTAAAATAATCTGTTATGTCATTATCTGTCTACTGGCAAACCTTGAGTGAGCTGAGTAAAATGGTTCAATGCTAAATACTTAACTTATTTCAGTCCCTTAGAAATCTGCAAAAAAATCTCCTTACAAACTGCATTCAACGCCCGATTTGGGTCAACTTACCAAACGTAGTGAGAAAAAATTAAGAAAGGGATGCTTGCATGGTTTGTCCACATAGAAACAATCATTCTTATCCTGAAGTAAGATTGATAAAACGGTTTTTTTTGTCTGGTGGAAAGATAAATCAGGTGGGGAAAGGGGGATGAATATTTGGCATGGACTATTTGGTAATTAAATTGAGGAAAGGGAAGAAGGAGGAAGTGGTAAAAGTGATCTCTGCTCTATATTTAACCTTCCGCCCCCTATGATTACCTTAATCATTGTTATTTTTTATTTTAATTTGAACATTATATAAATGTAAGAAAACAATATTAATACAAAGATAAATAGGTTATATAAAAAGTTCAAAAAATTATGGTCTAGGTACGAGAATCGTACCCGCATCCTCTGCAATCCGGGCAGATGCCTATACCACTTGGTCAACCAAGTTGTTAGTTAACTTTACGTTAATGATTACTTAGTTCGAAAAATGATAATTCAAAACTAGTCGCTATTCTTGCCGGGTCTACGGTCCAGATTTAAATGAACTTATTTGACATCAAGCACTGATTAAAGTTAATTGACGACTCTGAGTGCGGTAGTAAGTTTTCTAACTTTTTATATTTAATTTTCTTTATACCTTAATCATGTCACCTGTTCTAAACTTCTAGCTAGACCTGGCGTGTAAACCATGGCTCATAAACTCAGTGGGGACTATCCACAACTCAGGAATGCTCATTGCGATGCTGGTCACTGGCTGGTTAGCAGATAAGTGAGTAAAATCCACTGTTATTATCTCAATAAATCCGTCCTCTTATATTTGCACGAGCACTACTCATTTGAAATAAAACAACTTTTACGGATTAGACTCACGTATAGACACACTTTACAGCGGAGGATCACTTTTACCCCAATTTCAATAAAGACAATGGCTGGAGTTTACCACCTGCTTGGGCTATAGGGCTGCTGTATGTCCATACATTAGGCATTTAAAACACTGCTTGACCGGTGGTATATATTTCTTAACAGGGAATAGCCAAGAATTCAATTCTACAGAGTCTGGTAAAGATGTTAAAGCAAAAGTGATAGATACTGTTTGAGTAGGTTGCATGGTAATACCTGTCTCTGTTTTCACTTTTCGCATAAATCTGCGAATTGAAATTATCTTCTTAGTGCATGTAAGATGTTTATACAATTTCTGGTTACTGTATTCTATGGGTACACTTGTAATAACACCAATCTGTTCTGAAGCTGAAGCGGGTATAGTGGCCTGTAAGCTGTGCTGTTTGAAAAAGTCTGTATTAGTTAATGCAGCATTAGCCATAGTAGGCTTGTCAAAAATTATTCCAAATTTATATTTATTAATTCTTTTGAATTGTTTAATTCCTAGTTTGTGTCATTTAGTTATACACATAAATAAATGACACAAACTAGTAGATATACACTAATGATAAGTCACTGAAGACAATAAATAGGCACAAGATGGAAAACTAAACTAAAACAATGCTTTAATTTATATTTTCAAAACGGCATAGTGACTTAAAGACATTAGTGACACACTCCGGCAGCGCGAGACAAGGAAGGTTAGATCGGAAGTAAGAGACAAAACAAGTCGCCATTAAAAATTGCCTAAACTCCATACATTTTTTCTGCAGTATGGAGTTTCGCCAGGCTGGACACAGTGAGCTCCGTCTGCTTAAATCGGACCACATAAATATTAATTAATTTGACGGTAGTTAATTATAACTTATGATGCAGACACCTGTCATCTTTAGTCACCCCGAGACCACGGCCGCTGTAAAGTGATCGAAACGTCAGGATAAATAATAATGCCAAACATCTATATATATGCGAGTCTATAAATTGTGAATAAACGGGATTTATACAACGTACCTGGATTTTGTTATGATTCCGATATTTCGGCACAGTTACATGCGCCATGGTCACGGATAACAAAATCCAGGTACGTGGTATAAATCCCGTTTATTCACAACTTAAAGATGAAAGTGACCACGTAAGCTTAAAACAATATACGTGAGTTTAATCCTTAAAAGTTTTATTTTATTTTAAGTTTTATTTCAATATATCCGTTTAATAATCTTCTTCCTGCACTGCTCCCAGTCTATCTGGGGTCGCCACAGTATGTTTTCTCTTCCATTCATATTGGTCAGACGTCATCAAGCCATGTGTCATAGAGTAGCAATAGATTATATTCTTTCTTTATAACAAGGCTGCCAACGCGCATATAAACACGGATCTAATAATGGGTCGTAGTTATTCTTTTTCATCCAATCCAAGCATTTTATAGTTATTTGTTGTACGTGAGTGCAAAGTTGTTTTTTAACCGCGTGCTCAATTTTGATGACCGAGCTAGCGAAGGATTCTAAAATTAGAATCCTGAGCGATAGCGAGGGAATCAAAAGAGCACAAGGTGAAAAATCTTTGCACTCGAGTGCAACACGTAACTTTTCATCCCCCCCAACGAGGAAATTGCAAAATACAAAAAAAAATACAATCACAACAGTTTCTGTTTTCACCCAGAAACTTCCACAACACCCTCCCATTAACCCAAACACACTCTCAACACCCACCCAGAAACACCCACAACATTCTCACCCGCAATACACACCCATCCACTCAGACACACCCAAAAAACACCCATTCACCCAGAAACACCCACAAAACACCCATTCACCCAGAAACACCCACAAAACACCCATTCACCCAGAAACACCCACAAAACACCCATTCACCCAGGAACACCCACAAAACACCCATTCACCCAGAAACACCCACAAAATATCGAATCACCCAGACACACCCACAACATCCATTCAGACACCCACAACTTCCACCCAGTCACACCCACAATACTCACCTATCCATTCAGACACACCCACAAAACACCCATTCACCCAGACACACCCACAAAACACCCATTCACCCAGACACACCCACAAAACACCCATTCACCCAGACACACCTCCAACACCCACCCATCCACCCAGCCACACCCGCAAAATTTATCCAGACACACCTATAAGTACCTAATAAAAATTACCGTCCCTAATGGAGTTCCGAGACGGTCAATCAGCTTGAGTCAATGTTGTTTGTTTGTTTGATGTTTTTGTTCCGTTGCTAGCGTAAACAAATCAAACAAACCTAAAAAGCTTTTAAATGCTTGACTCAAGCATAAAGCAAGCATTGTAGACGATCAAATAGTTTAAAGCAAGATTGACGCCAAGCTGATTGACCGTCACGGAATTCCAAGGTTTTAACAAATTTATGACGTGAAAAGAAAATGGCGCGCGCAAAGCAAATTACAAAAAAAGTACACCAAGAAGGTTCCGAGTCTGAGTTTTTAACAAATTAAAATAGGTTGCATGATAATTTCGGCACCATGGAGGTAGAAATAAATAAGGTATAATGATGTTTTGAATTCACAAACTCATTGCACACGATGTTCTAAATTCAAATTTACTTTAACCTCTAGAGGATAAAAACGGCTTTTGCACTCAGATATCGAAGAGCAAAAACGCTTTTTCCGAGATGGTGGGATGAAAAAGCTTTTTAGGTCTGTTTTATTTGTTAGACCTAGCAACGGAACAAAAACACACAGAAAATCAACGTGTTTGACTCAAGCTGTTGACAGTCTCGGAATCTCGTTTTTTATTAAACACCATAATTATTATTTTCTATTCACAGTAGAAAATAATAATTATGGTGAGTGTGTCTGAATGAATGTTACGGGTGTGTCTGGGTGGATGGGTGGGTGTTGTGAACGTGTCTGGGTGAATGGGTGTTTTGTGGGTGTGTCTGAGTGGATGTGTGTGTGTGTTGTGGGTGTTTCTGGGTGGATATTGTAGGTGTGTCTGGGTGGATTTTGTGAGTGTGTCAGGGTGGATGTTGTGTGTGTGTCTAGGTTGGTGGGTGTTGTGGTTCTGTCTGGGTGTATGCTATGGGTGTGTTTGGGTCATGGATGTTTGTTGTGGGTGTGTCTGGGTGGATGGGTGGGTGTTGTGGATGTGTCTGAGTGGATGTTCTGGGTGTGTCTGGGTGGGTGTTGAGGGTGTGTTTGGGTTGATGGGTGGGTGTTGTGAAAGTTTCTGGGTGAAAATAGAAACTGTTCTGATTGTAATTTTTTTTAATTTACGATTTCCTCGCTGAGGTGGATGAAAAGTTACGTGTTGCACTCGAGTGCAAAGATTTTTCACCTTGTGCTCTTTTGATTCCCTCGCTAACGCTCATTTTAAAATTAGAATCCTTCGCTAGCTCGGTCATCAAAATTGAGTACGCGGTTAAAAAGCAACTTTGCCTCACGTATAACAAATAACAGTTGAACAGCCTTATCTCTAAAAAGCCAACTCTTCCAGGCAACCGAGGGTGATAAGAAATACGAAGCTTATTTAAAGACTACCATTAATTGCAATTTCTTAAATCAGTAGAAGCGTTGCGCATTTAACAAGTTAATGAACTTGTTAAATGTGCAACGCTTCTTCTACTCTTCCATTGTCTTCTTTCACGCGTCGTCGACTCAGTATTTATTCACTTCTTTCTCTCTTGTATATTTTTATAGAATATTCCATGTAGACAATTTTTCTTTTAATTATACCTACCTGCGCCGACGACCGCCATTCACGTGCCGGGATCAATAATGATCTCATTTTTTTTAAAAGAATCATCATCAATAATTGGCGAAACGTAGGTGCTAATTCAACTCTGGCTACCCCTTCGGGGATACATGCATACAAACATAAATCACGCCTATATCCCCTAAGGGGTAGGCAGAGGTGAACTAGCACCCACCCCTTCGGGGATATAGACGTGATTTATGTATGTTTGTTTACTAGGTGTAACAGAGGAGAGGTGTAGTCATACACTATAAAGGGGTTATTCAGGCCATCAAACTGATCAACTTTCGCTAAGGGACCAAAATCAAAATCTCAGAAAAAAACAGACTTTTATTTGAACATTATACTGGGTGTAACAGAGAGGTGTGTAGTCAAAAAAAATCACTTCCCCATACTAAACCGAGATTCAGCTGACATCAGTTTGTATGGGTGAGTGTTTATATTTTTTGAGATTTCGATTTTGGTCCCTTAGCGAAAGTTGTTCAGTTTGATGGCCTGAATAACCCCTTTAAATATGACTACACCTCTCTGTTACACCTTGTATAAAGTGCTCAATACAAATGTATGTAACGTGCCTGGGTTGGGCCGTGTACGTGCCCCGTACGGACCACGTGTTTTACAGCTACAGTTGTACGGTTCCAGATACGGACGTAAATATTTAATAACGCTGTGCATGCTGGCCAACACAGTGGGCATTCTCAAGATATTCGCCACCAACTACTATATGTACGTCTTCGTGGAGTTCATGGAAGCTGTACTGGGTGGTGGAAGCTATTCCTCGGCCACAGTACTGAGTAAGTTTTCCATTTTGAACATTCAATCAGTGTACATCATCACCAACAGCCCTTTAATGTCTCCACTGACATCTACGCACCTAAGAACCCCAACACATATAAGTAAATTTGCACAAGGTCCTCGCCGGAGCAGACGACGAGGCTTGCGGAAATATACCCGCATCGTTCCGCTCCGTTCCAATTATTTTATATACGAAAGTGCTTGTTTAACGCACTTTACCTAGTTCGGTCCACCTCCCTCTATTGTGGGGATATCTCACTATCACTCTCCATAACCCACTCGCTAACTTTCCATTACTAAGTCCTGAATAACTTTACTCACTTTACAGTCATCGAAATAACTGGAACCAAATATCGCATCTTGTCCGGAGTGATCTTCGCTTACTCCATCTACATGGGCGAGATGCTGTTCGCGCTAATCGCCATGTTGGTCCAGCACTGGAAGACGCTGGTCATCATCACGTACATACCGACGATCCTGTGCTTCCTCCTCGCCTTTGTGCTAACAGAGAGCCCTAGGTGGCAAATCTTGCACGGGAAAACTGAGGCAGCTATCGAGAACTTCAAGAAAATCTCGAAAAGCAACAAAATGGATATTAACACGAGCAATTTGGGCGATCTGACCGCGGACAAGCTAAGGGAGCGGTTCGGGATAAGGAACTACCAGAAGAACGAGGGTGTCCGGGAGGTGTTCCGCTCCCGGGAGATGCTGAAGCGGATGCTGGTGGCGTCCTCTTGCAGATTCACCTCCAACTTCGTGTACTACGGCATTATGGTAAACTCCGTGTGGTTGCCTGGAGATAGGTAGGTGTACCAGCTGTGATTTCATGTTTATTTAAACATCAACTGCCGCGCTCAGAGACACCAGTTAACTTTAATGAGTCCTTAATACAAAAAAATATTCCATAATATTATAGACTAGACAATAGCCCGCCTTAACTTTGCTTAGATTTAAATAGACTTTTTTTGCCTAAAACCTGCAGATGCACCTGGGAGCAACGGCTTGACGTGTCTTCCGAAGCACGGAGGAACTCGACACACTAAAGGGGTATGGGCATTTTGGTCTACTGATCAATAGACTAGAATTGTATAGCAATGGATTTGTCCTTTCTATCGGGAAATAAGTTATAATGGGGTCACATTTCGAATTGTTGTCCTATTCGAGATATCGGCTTATGAATGTGTTTTTTGTATGCAACTCACGGTCGCCATCTTGATTTTTTGTCTTATACCTGCGCTATATTTACTGTAGAGATCTATTGATCTAAAACTCTCTTAAGTATTTTTGTTATATTCGTCAAACGGCTGAACTGATTTCAATGATTTAGGTCTTAAATGAAAGGTATAAAATAATGTATGGACGAATTTCGACGTTTGACGAATATAACAAAAATACTTAGAGATGTAATCACAAAATAATTTAATATTCAAGGTACGCGTACTCCGATCAGACTACAAATCAGGACAAGCGCCATACCAATTCGTATTCTATGAGTAGGTATATACCTTTCTAACGATATATGACTTATATCTATTGGGTCCTAGACCAGAGTCCATACATTTGTGTCCATACCCCTTTATGGCCACCCATCCAATGACTGTTTGCCCGAGTGGTATACGCATCTGCCCTAATTGCAGAGGACGCGGGTTCGATTATTTAAGGACAAATAATTTTTCAAAACATTTTCCTTCTTAATTTTTTAGGTACACCAACTTCCTGTTGACGACCATCATGTCGTTTCCTGGGGAGCTGATGTCCCTGTACTTGATGAACAAGATCGGAAGGCGAATGCCCTTAATCTACGGGTTCTCCATCACTGGAGTCCTGTGTATACTGTCGGCGGTGGTGCCCGAATGTGAGTTTCTTAAAGAATTCGTATTGAACAGAAAAACAGTAAGTATAATATGGCTGTCCTCTATTACACGAGACTGAAAATAGTTGGCGAAACGTGGCTGTTAATACACCTCAATTTACCTTTTCGGGGAAAGATGGGCGTGATTTATGTATGATATATATTTACCCGGTCTCTATCTATCTCTCCCGTGGGTGTCGTACAAGGCGACTAAGGGCCGGTTTTTTGATCCATAGTTAACTCAACCAATTGTTAAAAACTGTTACTAATTGCTAAATATCAGTCTGATATGTAACCATTAGTAACAATTTTAGTCACTAATGTTACTAATGGATAAATATCAGTCTGATAATGTTAAAATTGTTAAATATCAATGATATTTAAAGATAAATAACAATTTTTAACAATTGGTTAACAGTTAACTATGCATCAACCGGCCCTCAGGGTGAAGACAGTGATGAGTAATGGGCAGCAGCATTCCTCTCATACTACCTAGCAATATAAAATATTGCGATTTATTTGCCTATTAAAAGGGAATCATAGGATCTAAAACTTTGTCGAAAATGTGGTTCTGCTCGCCCCTCTAGATAGATAAGTGGATACATTTGTATTCTATTTCATAGATGGGCCACTTGCCTAGGCACCTGCCCCCTAGCCAAGTGGCCGATCTATCGAACGCATAGAATACAACATGTATGAAAATGACGTATTACAGAAAAAACAAGACGTCAGCCCCTGTAGCATGGGCCGTGGACACATCTCCTTCGGGGGAAAGAAAATCTTTTCCTCTCGCTCTAACTCCCACTAAATCTCGAGACAAAACACTGTCAGGTGGTGGAGAGAGACTTGTCCAGGTCCACGTGCTAGGCCCGCTGTTTCATACTTTTGTTTTATTATTTTTTTATTAATAGGTTAGGACTAGTTTCCAGGGAACTTTCTTCAAAGCATTTTCGTTAAATTTTCTTAATTTCGAATGAATGATAAAATGAATGAATGACATTAATGCATGAATTTAATGGATGAAATGAATTTTACATTAAAATATGGGTGAAACAAATTTTAACGCATCTAGGGAGTGCTTGGCGCGAATTGAATGGTAACAGAGTTCATGACGGTGACCGAAGGGAGGTGGTGAAATCCACTATAAAATTCTCAACGTCAAACACGGCCCAGCACTTTTATTTCAATGATTCTTCATAATTGAACATCAACACGAATCCTTATGCATCAAAAATAACACCACTTTTACTACACAAAGACCACTCTGAAACACTTTTTGAATGATTGAAATAAAAGTTTGACTGATGCCATTGAAAGCCCGCCAAGCACTCCTCATACTTTTGTTTTCTATGCGTTCGTATAGATAATTAAGCTGTCTGTCTTGGCTAGATCGGCTCTCCCATTCCTAATCCATTCCGAATGGGCTGCTGCCCTCTTATACCACCTAGTCTAGCAATGTACTGCGACTTTTGTGCCCGATAAATGGCAATAGGCTCGCCACCTATTACATGGGACTTTACATATTTGGCGAAACGTGGGTGCTAGTTCACCTCTGCCTACCCCTTCGGGGATATAGGCGTGATTTATGTTTGTGTGTATGTATGTCTTGGCTAGGCCCTCTGGACACAGACCTTCCCTAAGAATACTCCTCTACGCTACGATTGGCATTCACGCGCGCACATCAGGTACTATTGACAACCTTTTGAAGCCTCGCCAATCGGTCACGCGTTCGTTAATTGATGTTCTTAAGTGTCAATAACAGTATCAGCTTGTTTTACAACTTGACCCCTTGTATACCGGACTACTGTGAAGATATATTTGGGATTGACCTCGGCACCTTACAGAACTGTGATAAGACGAACATTTCCGATGCAGTTGGAAATGGACTAAAATGTGTTCACGATATGTCATAGAGCAGCAATATATTATATTCTTTCTTTATACCAAGGCTGCCAACGCGCATTATTAAATAAACACGGATCAAATTAAACGGTCGTAATTATTATTTTTCATATAATCCTAACAAATCCTCGATACCTGCCCAGAAGTATGCCCGAGTGGGACTTAAGACAGCAGTGAGTAATGGGTAGCACCGTTGCTCATAAACCAACCACTTAGCGATATCCTGCTAATTACGTGATCGATAGATGGCAATAGGATCACCACCTATTACGGGGGATCTAGAATAGTTGGCGAAATACCCCTTCGCGGATGAATAGGCGTGATTTATGTATGTATGTGTGTAACTTGTTGTTTCTCTGTAAACTGACGTATTACAGAGAAACAACATGGCGACCGTCTCGTCTCAAATGTAAGAGCTGTCAAAAATCATCACCTGTATTCTATTCGTTCGGATAGATTGGCTGCTTGTCTAGGCTCCCTGAAAACGAGAAAGAAACTCACTCAGGTTTTTTTCTCCCTTTACAAACTATTAGGTAATTCAAATTTAATAAATCGCCTCTGTCTTTATGTAGAGCTATAGACCTTGTGTCTTAACACGAATTTGGCAAATAAAGAACATGAAATATGTATTTCAGCCGCTGCCTGGGCTAAAGTAATGCTAGTCCTTATAGCTAAGATAGTCATATCCGCCTGCTTCACTGGTGGCATCACCTACTGCTTGGAGCTGTTCCCAACAAGTGCTAGGGGATTCCTGCTGGGGATTTGCGCGTTGGCTGCCCGCATCGGCGGCATGTTGGCACCACTGACGCCGATATTGGTAAGAAAATTTTGTTTTGTTTTCTTATTAGTTTGAACATTATTTATATAAAATATAGACACAGAAAACTTTTGGGCAGATGCCTAAACCACTCGAACTGGGCAGATGCCTAAACTCTAACGAACAAAACGAACAACTTACGTCTATACACAATTTTCTTTTTCTATGTTTTGTTTTTTGATTTATTTTTTACTTAGTGACGCCACAGGAGGAGCTCGCTAATGCAATGGCATATCGCGCTAGGCTTGCAATTGCGTAAAATAAGCAATTTGCTAAGGCCGGTCATTGCATGGTTGTAAAAAAAAATTATATCTCCAGCTCCTCCATGCTTCAGAACGCATGTTAAGCCGTCCCGGCTGCGGCTGTCTGCAGTTATACGAGCTGACCCGACTCTACCGTACCGAACGGACGAACGTGTTTGACATGAAAGCAGTTTTTAAGGGGAAATAAAATTTTCTCACCTTTTATACCTTGTCTGGCCCAAGACAATCATTTTAAAACTAAAATCAGCTAAATCGGCCCAGCCGTACTCGAGTTTAAGCGAGACAAACGCACAGCAATTAATTTTTATTTAAAAAGAAAATTATTATTTATTCATTACGGCCGCCTTCAAGACGGCCGCCTTGGTCGAATGCTCAGATTGCTGGGTATTGGCCAAGAGGTCCCGGGTTCGAATCCTGGTAGGGGCAAACATAGTGATGACCACAAATTTTTGTTTCCGAGCCATGGTTGTGTATATGTTTATGTAGTTTATTTTCAACATTTATATACATAATTAATAAATATGTCCGTCATCTAGTATCCATAACACAAGTGCTTAGCTTAGGCTACTTACTTTGGGCTAGATGATAGGTGTGAGTGTAAAAATATTTATTTATTTATTATTCATTCTCTTAAAACTCCCAGAATGGCATCTCAGTGCTCCTGCCACCCATCTGCTTCGGGGCATCGGCCGTGGTCTCCGGCCTCCTTATCATCCTCACTCCGGAGACGAAGAATTTGCCTCTGATGGACACGATAGAACAAGTCGAAGCCAGCATGAGAGACGCCAACAAATCCAAACAAGTCGACAACCCGGGTTCCAGCGAATTGGAAAAAACAAAGTTTTAGGTGAATAAGGATTAGAAAAAAATTATATATCTACTCTATCATAAGTCGATTAATATTTTAGCCCTCTGTCATACCAAAGACAGCGAACGCGCAGTAATAATTGACACCAATTTGTACGAACAACTGTTGTGACAAGGTATTAAAGTGTTAATCTACTTATGCTGCTGCCTAACCTAGCCTACACATGTGATTTTCAAATCATTTTCTCACCATCTAATCAGGTGATACTTGATCCAGTAAAATGTGCAAACACTCATAATTTAATGTATAATAAAAAAAATTAATACTGAAGACATAGCTGTGTGAGCTGGAGATATACTAAAGTAGATTTTTTTTTATTTGAAAGAATTAAAACCTTTCATTAGTAAATTTTTATAATGTTAATATTAAGTCTATATAATTTGAAATAAAACAACTTTTACGGATAAGACTCGCGTATAATTTGGTGTTTGGCATATTAATTATTTAACCCGACGTTTCGATCACTTTGCAGTGGCCGTGGTCACGGGGGACTTTCTTTCCGTATAATTTGCTAAGAAATGTTAATAAAACGCCAATTAAGAATTCAAAGTTTATTTTTTGTAGTTTTATTTAGGGCTTCGTGCTTTCGCGATACGATTACGTTACGAATACTTCAAATGTTCGTGCTTGGGGCACGGGACAGGAAGATGATGAATTATTCAGTCCCTTTGGATTTATCAAGCGGGTGATGTACAGCCGACAGCACGTCAGAGTATACATAACTGTCAGATGTCTCCAATCGATTTTCAACCTTGACCTGTTTGATGCAAAGCACAAAGTCGATTGAGACAATTTGACATATTGCGGTTTCCTGACGTGCTATAAGAATGAACCTAAAGCGGGCCGTACACAGCCAATGTCGATCGCGATCCGTGATCAATGATCACGATCCAGATTGATTGACACAATCAATCTGGATCGTGATCATTGATTTTAATCGCGGATCGCGATCGACGGTGACTGTGCAAGGGCCGCCTAAAACTTGAATCCGATAATTTTGCTGTGTGACATTATTGCTTTCCTAGAACTCGGTTTTGGGAGCATTGGCGAGGTATGTCTTCAGCTGTGGGAGGGCGTATACGTGGTCTGCAACTTTCTTAAGGTTGGGGTATTTGGTTTCCAAGTCCGGGTTGTTGATCATGACTTTTAAATAGTCGTACATCCCGCCGAAAACCAGGTCTCCCCACGACAACTGAAAAAAAAATAGTAAACCAATTTGTTTAGAACCTGCCAGCCCTGCCAGTATTCGAACGAATAGAATACAAAAGTATGAAACTGGCGTATAAACAAAACAACACGGCGACCGTCGTGTCAAACGTAGTGTAATATTTTTTTGAACTGATACATTAGGAATTGGGTAAAGTTCCCGGTGAATGGCTATAGGCTCGCATTGACCGGTATTACTATTTAATATGGGACGTAAGCTAGAGAAACGCAGGTGTTACACGTCTGCCTATTCTTTAGGCAAAAAAGCTTGATTTATGTGTGTTGCATCTCTATTTTTTGCCGTGTAGTGACGGCAGAGTAGAATACAATTGTCACCTCCCCAAATCTCTCCCGTGGGTGTCGTAAGTCGTGTCTAAGGCTAAATCAGCGATGAGAAATGGGCAGCAGCATTCCTTTTATATCACCTAGCAATGCACTGCGACTTTTGTGCCCGATAAATGGCAATAGGCTCGCCACCTATTACATGGGACTCGATATGGTTGGCGAAGCGTGGGTGCTAGTTCACCTCTGCCTACCCCTTCGGGGATATAGGCGTGATTTATGTATGTATCTCTATTTTTGTCTTTATGTTGCTGAATACTCAGTACTTTACTTATCTATTTAAAAATATTTGTAAGTTCTAAAAAGAAGCTAATTGTTATTGAGTATTGATGGTAAATAAAGCCATCTAGCAATAAACTGCGATTGACGTGCCCGATAAATGGCAATAGGCTCGCCACCTATTAATAATTGGCGAAACGTGGCTGCTAGTTCATCTCTGCCTACCATTTCGGGGATATAGGCGTGATTTATGTACCTATGTATGTATGTAGTATAGTACCAACCTTTCCATTAGCGACATATCCGTTGTTGTTGCCGACTATCTCGTCGAGTTTCCCCAATAAATCAGGGTACTCGCTGAGGGTGTATTCCTCATGCTTCGCCTTTTTGACGGCCTCGTCACGCTCATAGTGGACATTGGCAGCTCCTGCATTTTAAATACATAATTAAGGACTTTGCCCAGCAGTGGGATCTTATAGGCTAACAAAAAATATTAAGCCTTTAGCATGGCAGAAGAATGTTAGCTGTATGAACGTGGAAGGACGTAGAAGGAGAGGAAGACGAAAGAAGAGACGGATGGAGTGTGTAAAAGAGGATATGATGTGAAAGTAGTGGATGAAAATTTATTTATTTATGCAGTTTCCCAAAACGTCAACATGCTAAATTATAATTAAGTCAGTAAATCATAGAATCAATAAATCAAATACATTATTTCATGGCAATCCTAGGAGTAGCATAAGGGCAGGGAGAAGAAGAATCCTATACAATCAATAATACACAATATTAATATCGATACAATTACAATGTGTTATGTCAGTACAAAAGTGGTGACGTGGTGAAGGTGAGAGAGGAGTGCAAGAAGAAAACATGATACTTGACAGTGTTTTGTGGAGGGATTTAGTGGGAGTAAGAGCGAGGGGAAAATATTTTAAATTTTGATCACGTACCGTGTTAGGCCTACAGAGAGACTGGGAACAGGGCAGGGAGAAGAAGAAGATTGGCCACTCGCCTAAAGGGGTAGGGCAGAGTAGGGCAGAAGGGTACTAACTTGCTTTGATGTCATAAATGAAGTCCACGATCTGGTCGATTTCGAAGTCCTCTTCGGGGGTGGCGCCGCCTAGGCCGAACTTGTGACCTAGGTACCGCGAGATGGCTATGCTCTGGGCGTATTTCTTGCCGTCTATCTCCAGTAACGGCAGCTGTCCATATGGTGTACCTGAAAGAGATTGGTAGGAAACCAGTTAAACAACATATTATGTAACAGAAATAACACACCCTGAATACTATACAACTACTCACGCTGACATACATACATAAATCACGCCTATATCCCCGAAGGGGTAGGCAGAGGTGAACAAGCACCCACGTTTCGCCAATTATGTTAGGTCCCATGTAATAGGTGGCGAGCCTATTGCCATTTATCGGGCACAAAAGTCGCAGTACTTTGCTAGGTGGTATAAGAGGAACGCTGCTGCCCATTCCTCATCACTGATTTATCCTTAGTCGCCTTGTACGACACCCACGGGAGATTTGAGGTGGTGACTATTGTATTCTACTCTGCTGCCATCGTCACCACACGGTGGCCGTGTGGTGACGATGGATGATGTTAGTCAAAAGGTAGTGGATGGCGTAATGATGTCTGACCGATATGAATTAAAGAGGAACAATTCTCCACCGACCCCAAAATAAACTCATCATCATCATCATGATGCAAAATAAACTGGGAACAGGACAAGAAGAAGACTGAAAATCTACTAAATAAAAATGCTAAACGACTATGAATCGAGAAAAGTGTAGCTGTCCATCACACAATCATTTGCCCTTACAGGATTCGAACCTGGGACTTCTTGATCAGCCATCAAATTCTGAGTATTATTCTGAGTTCGGCCAGAAACTTTGAAATCCTAATTCAGATATTGTTAATCTTATTCTGCCTTATCAAAATAATCATTTGCTATGTTATTGATTTAACTCCAACTGTCGCACTTTTCAGTTTCACTGATTGATAAATCACTAATCAACCACACATTATTGGATAGATATTTTGATTAGAGCTATGATGTAACCGCTGCCATACCTAGGTACCATTTTAAACAAACAAAATTAAAAAAAAAGAGTACTAACTGCAGAGATAACACCAACTCTTTGATGTCCCCACTACTGGGGAATAGGCCTTCCCATCTGTGGACCTTCCTTATGGATGGAAGAATATCGGAAGAATGGGCCATAACCCACCACACTGGCCGGCCCAGTGCGTGTTGGTGGGTATAACGACTGCAGATGCAACCGGGACCAACGACTTAACATGGCTTCCAAAGCACGGAGGAACTCGAGATAAACATTTTGGGTCACCCATCCAATGACCGGCCTTTGCAAACGTTACTTAGTTTACGCAATCGCTGGCCGAGCGCGCTATGCCACTGCGTTAGCGTGCTCCATGTTGTAGAAACAATTATTATTGCGAGTATGTACCCAATCTACTGTTGAACCATCTTCTACCATCTTATACTCAAACATACATAAATCACGCCTATATCCCCGAGGGATAGGCAGAGATGATTTAACGCACACTTTTCGTAAATTAAACTAGGTCCCATGTAGGTGGCGAACCTATTGCCATATATCGGGCACATAAATCGCAGTAATGATAGCTGGGTGTTACAAGAGAAATGCTGCTGCCCATTGTTCATTGCTGTCTTTACGCTTGTACGACACCCACGGGAGAGATGGGGGTGGTGACAATTGTATTCTGCTCTGCCGTCACCGCACGGCGGAACATTGGTAAGTTTACTCAATCGCAGGCCGCGCTATGCCACTGCGCTAGCAAAGTGCTCCTGTCTCCTGCCCGGCTAGCATGCCACCCACAGATATATTAATTTAATATATCTGTGATGCCACCCAAACACGATATGATATAGTCGTTTATCGGGTTAAACATACAAAATTCATTGGAATTTCGACAGTTCAAAACTTCAAAGCGATAAATAGCTATATCTTATTATTAATTTAATATATCTGTGATGCCACCCAAACACGATGATATAGTCGTTTATCGGGTTAAACATACAAAATTCATTGGAATTTCGACAGTTCAAAACTTCAAATCGATAAATAGCTATATCTAACTGCCGCACTTATTATATAGCCTAACTGCCGCACTCAGAGACGTCAAATAACGTTAATGAGTACTTAACGTCAAAAAATTACAATTCAAAACTAGTCGCTATTCTTGCCGAGTCTATGGTCTAGATTTGAATGAAAATTTTTGACATTTAATACTCATTAAAGTAATTTGACGTCTCTGAGTGCGGCAGTTAGAGGCTTATTCAATTGAGGCTTATTCAAGTGTTAAAATCCAATGATTTTTTACTGTTTAACGCGATAAATGGCTATATCAAATCGTGTTTCGGTGGTCATGCTAGCCCGGCTGAGCTAATATACTTACTGGATTTTATTTTGAGCCACTCATCAGACTTCACTCTGATGTCTTCGAACTCCTGGCCGCCGTAAGCCAGCAGCAGCCTGCAGGGCTCGCCGACGGCTTTCAGGGGGAAGTATGTGAACTTGTATTGTGGCATGCTGATAGGACAATTAAATACCACGAGATGTGAACATACACTCATCAACAATGGCTAAGGATATTCTAACCTACACCTATTTCATGTTATATCAGCCTACATACATAAATCACGCCTTTATCCCCGAAGGCAGAGGTGAACTAGCACCCACGTTTCGCCAGTTATCTTAGGTCCCATGTAATAGGTGGCGAGCCTATTGCCATTTATCGGGCACAAAAGTCGCAGTAGGTACATTGCTAGGTGGTATAAAAGGAATGCTGCTGCCCATTCCTCATCACTGATTTATCCTGTGTCGCCTTGTACGACACCCACGAGAGAGATTTGGGGTGGTGGCAATTGTATTCTACTCTGCCGTCACCACACGGCCATTCTTATACGGCCATACTGACGTAAGTTGCAGTATATTGCTAAGTGGGTATGTTTTATGAGGATGCTGCTGCCCATTACTCATCGCTGTTTATACTATATAGCCTTGTACGAAACACGCGGAAGAGATAGGGGATGGTGACAATTGTATTCTACTCTGCCGGCACCACACGGCAGATAGATAGTAAAAAAGATCGTCGAATGCCTAATTCCAGCAACTAGTCGTAGAACTTCGATTGAATTACTATAATAATTACTATTTATTATAATAATCAGTTATTTATGTTTCAGTTTGTGAAACATAAATAAATGATAATAATCCTGTGGTTCAAGATTTTGGTGGTTAGAAAAATAATTTCGAAAAATTATGATCTTGAGGCGGGAATCGAACCCGCGTCCGCTGCTATCCGGGCAGGTGCCTGACCGCTCGGCCACCCAAGACAAGATACAAGACACTGACAGTGTCTTTATATAATGTTAAAATTAAAAATCGAATAATCCTGTGGTTGATGATAATTATCTATAAAACTAGTTAAGACAGGTACTCCATTACACTCACATGGTTACACGCGACAGGCACCGTATACCTCGTAATCGAAACTAAACCCACTGCCGTAAAAACCGTGTGTCAGAATGGTGTTAAAGATTAAAAGTTTCTAGATAAAAAATCATTTGATGATAACGGTACACACAATGCGATTAGACTCTATTACTAACTGCCGCACTCAGAGACGTCAATTAACTTTAATGAGTATTTAATGTCAAAAAATTTCATTCAAATCTAGACCATAGACCCGGTAAGAATAGCGACTAGTTTTGAATGGTCATTTTTTGACGTTAAGTACTCATTAACGTTATTTGACGTCTCGGAGTGCGGCAGTAACTGCCGCACTCAGAGTCGTTCATTAAATTAGTGATAATGGGTATTTTACAAATTATCATTAAAACATCTAATTGACCGTTCCTCTCAGAGTCGAAAATAATTGATTGATTAGTTATGTGACAATTTTAAGTCAGGTTAGTGCAGTGCGTGTGTTATCCGGTGTTATCCGTAAGTGCGGAATTGCCACATGCAAAAAGCCATTGAAACAATATTATTAGTTACTCTAGTTTTTATATCACAAAAGTATTGTTTTCCATTAGAATTAGTTACTAATATCTATTTAGTATAATTTTTACGTAAAAATCCATAATAATAATTTAATTTCATCAAACTTGAACTGTAAATGCCAAAACTTTTTAGATTTGGCCACACCGGACCAAAAGTCATTTATTATAAAATTAAAAAGTCAATGTCAACAAACAAGAAATACCCTAAATAATTCCGTGAAAATACCAAACAAAAACATAATAATATCAAATTATTTATTTTGTGATCAAAATTGATCAAATAGATACGTGGAGTCTGCAAGTGGAGTCAGCCTGGGAAATCATTAACATACAAAAGTCTGAGCGGCACACTCGATATTGGCGAAATCATATAGGAAACGCCATAGAAAAAAGAAGAAGAAAAAGCCACACAAACCCTATCTTCAATAAAATAATTGATTAGTACTGTGATTGTCTTGGTAAGTATTGATAATTTCTTTGTTACATGCATGGGGCTCGATCGTTCCGGGAGTGGAATGACTGAGGAATTTAATTGTAATGCATATGTGCACAGTAATTAGTATTTTCTTATATTTTTTTGTGCTTAAATTATAGAATTATTCTATATTCTAAGGTGCATTATTAAAAAGTAACTAATATTTCTTTGCAATTTGCAGTGTGATACAATAACATTAAAAAGAGCATGGGACAATCTTAAGGCCATGACCTGTAAAACAACAGAGTGAGGGAGTTTATTAAAAACTGGAAATGGTCCATAAAATCCACCACTTTTCCCACAACAAGGAGCTATCTTAAGCAGTAAAGAAGGTAACATTTATTTTCTACTAATAAACTGTTATGAAAATATAACAATTTATATAAATTATCTGTAATCTATCTGCAACCTATCCTTAGTTACTTTAATATCATTATTCAGGCTGCACCTTCAATTATATGTGAAGTGCAGAACTCATTTGATAATGATGGTATTGCGCTGTCCATCATCATCATAATCATCATCGCCCTGACTTTATCCCATCCTATTTGGGGTTGGTGCAGTATGTCCTCCTTTTCCATTCTCTTCTGTCACTTGTCATCTCCTCATTCACATCCATCACCTTCATAGGTATAGGTATTGCGCTGTCCATATAGACATAATAATCAAAATAAAACAGTATAAAATATTTGGGAGAGTGAGTTTGACCTAGACTTTGCTATGGGTACCTATTAAATTTTATAAGGTTTTATATAAAATGGGCACTTGTTGATATGAATCAAGTTGTTTTATGTTACTTTTAGAAAAATTGTAAAACTTGGTGCAACTGGCTATTAGTGTATATAGTTCAATCATAACATGCAATTAGAAAAATGATTTAAATTAATGATATTATACCAATCTTTTTTCAGATCACATTGATATAATTATTAGATGAGGGCCATATTATCAAACAAATCTAAAGACTGATAATTACACACCGAGTCAAAAAAATTTTTTTACCCGGAGAATCAAGTTAAAAAGAAATTTGCTGCTAAAATGGAGGAAGAGAGGAGTAAAACTCTTCTGGAAATTTGAAAATTACCATTCAAGGAATTAAAAATAAATTGGAACACAAAATAAAATATTTCTTTTAAATCTACTAGTTTCATTCAAAAAAACAAAATAAACCCCAAGCAATGAAAATGAATTAGCAGAAAAATAAAAAGATTAGGCTTATAAAATAATTTCATTATATTATTTTAATTTGACAATTAGTAATATTAATTGTGACTTTGCTTGATAAAATTTTGCTTTATTCTGTTTGTGTCTTCGTCTGTAGAAGGGAATTTTACATAGTCTTTCATTGTTCTTGCTTAGATAGACACTTTGGTGACAATTGGTGATACTCACTGTTGACCTAATAATATTTCATCACATCACCACCTAGTTTCTGAAATAAATATATAGACAGTAATGACAGATATTGAAAGTACATGCATACATACATAAATCATGCCTATATCCCGAAACGGTAGACCAAGGTGAATTAAACACCCACTATTCGCCAATTAAGTATGGTCCCGTGTATTACGTGGCGAGCCTATTGCCATCTATCGGGCACGTAAATCGCAGTATATTGCTTGGTTGTAGAGGATTGCTGTTGCCCATTACTCATCACTGTTTACCTTCAGTTGTTTTGTAGTTGACACCCATGGGAGAAATGGGGGTGGTGACAATTATATTTTGCTCTGCCATCACCACACGGCTAATATTGAATGTATAGTAATATACTAACCTGAAAAATCCCAGTTGCTAAATACTGCAATGTGGGCAAATGGCAAGCCTGTCCTGTTTCGGTGCTTTTTAAATCAGGTTCCAAAATTGGGAGTAAAGTATTTTTTACTGCCTGGAGTGCAAATCTGTATCTTGCATGTAATTTAAGCACATAGTTAAAGGATCAGAATAGCCACGTAAATAGAATCTAGGCTGTGATTTTCTGAACCTTCTTACGTAATCTGTAAACTTCACAAAATCTTCATCGTAATTTATTCTAAATAATTATTGAAAATATCACTATAAATGCACTGAAATATAATTACAACAAAAGATAACCCTACTTTTGAAATGTCAAAAAGACGTTAAAGACGTCACATAAGAGTTAAGTAAGGGTCATCGGTCACTTAAAATTTAGGGATCATTAACGTCACTATTGACCCATTAACTGACTCTGAGAGGGAATTTTATTTAATGTTTACTTAAATGTCATTTAATGATCATTAAAGCGACTCTGAGTGCGGCAGTAAGACTTTCTTCAATTCGTTTCCAACATGTAAATCCTTTTTTGTCATTCTCTAACTTTTCTCATCGTTTCTACGCAGACCTCTATTAAACAAGTAGGCTGGACTGTAGGTCCAAATCCATCCAAAAAATGAAGTCAATTTGATTATCGCCATCTTAGCGCTGATAGCACTGGTTTACGAAGGTGAGCATCCACGGAACTATTAGAGATGTATTTGTAATAACAAATACAAACAACAAACGTCAAATTTAGTACCCATGTCGCTCGATGAAGCGCTTCAAATCGGCACAAGAAACATTAAAATTTGTCATTTTAGTAGAAGTATTCAGTCCAGCGTACTTATACATAGAGGTCAGTGTTTCTACGTGACCAAGCCATGCGAACTCCTCTTTCCCATCTTTCTTTGTAAATTAAAATGAAAATATGGTTTATTCATATAAGGTATAATTACATACACTCATGAATCGTCAAAGAAATAACGTTAAATACTGGAAACGAAAAGAAAAACAGTTTCCAATATTTAACGTTATAAGCTACACCATCCGTTCGTAAACTACCAGGAGGCCTTGTTCTGAGAAGAACGGGCAAGAAACTCAGCAAGTTTGTTCCTCCCTTTACATGAAGTTATGAATTAATGAAAGATGTCATAAAATGTTTTAATATATTAGATATCCTATTATATTCTATATCATTCTATTCTATATTCTTATCATATTTATAAAATATATTTAATTTGAATGTTTATGGACATCTTTCATTGAGTATAAAAAAATATATATAATTATTACTGGTAGTTACCATAGCTTAATTTACTTGGTTAACAATAATTAAAACTAATACAGAAATATACACGTCATTTGGTCTCATTACCATACAAAATCTATATCCACGCATCTTTATGTTTATGTAGTCTATAACCGTATAATATCCCTTTTTCATTAGTCTTTTAAATTTAAGATAAGGGAGTTCCGTTAAAGATCGTGGGATTTTGTTGTATATTTGTATACATTTAGATTTACCCCAAGAAAGAACGACCAGTTTTATGCAGACGGAATTGAGGAAAGGCTAGTCTACTTTTATGCCTGGTACTATATTTATGGGTATCACGAACTTTAACAACTTTCTTTCATTCATCTTCTTCTTTCAGCTCAGTTTTACCCCAGCCAAGCTCCCCAGCGCTCTCTTTTCTTTTACTCTACTTTCATACTTCTTCTCCCATACCTAACCCAAGTTAACTGTAGTATTCCTAAATCACACATGCTACTGGTTAAATATATTGTTTCATTTCACATCTGAAAAATTAATTAAAAAAAATTCAGTGACTGATAAGGTATTCATAAATTGCCAGTCATGTTCAATGGTTCGATTTCATATCTCTACCCACACGAAGGTGACGTAACACTTTGTTGTAGTTAATAATAAAGTACAGTCAACACATTGATTTATCTTTACATCTTGCAAAATTTTATTATTCAACTGTATAAATAGCAGTTGTGATTAGATATACAGAAAAAAATCTTCCTCTTCTTCCTGTCCTACTGTTCCTATTTTACCCGGGGTCAGACGTCTTCAAGCCATCCACTCCCATTTGATTCTTATAATCCATCACACCGGAAAGGTGCTAGGGATGAATGAATGTATCGAAATGACACGGAAAGGACCACGTCCAGAGATCGATTGTTCATCGATCTGAGAGAGTGATTGGGATGACAACATTCCAATCCATACTGCCGCCTGCCTGACACCTATTTCATTTAGGGCCGGTATTTCAATAGCAACTTATCTTGAATTGATCCTGGATTTATAATAAGTACGACCTATGTGTATTTCAAAGTAGGATTAAAATTAAACGGCACTTAAACTCCACCTTAACTAGCCTTAATCTAAGCGGAGGATTTCTGTCGCTTAAGTTCCGATCCAGGATTGTCATCTGGTTACTTTAGAAAAGTTGCTTAATGATAATTTATTTTGGACCCACAAAAAGCAACACGCTGGTTAGGAAATTATGGCTAGTTAAGATAATATTGTATCTATGTAGATAAGTACGCGAATTAATAAAATACCATCCTAAACAGCATTTTTAGTTTCTGTTATGTACCAATTTATTTTTAATGTATTTTATAGTAACATTTTAAAAAGAGGGCTAAAACCAAGGATACACACCTCTTTAGTACAAGTACCCAAGGCTGAAAGCCAGAGCGCCGTTTAAATGAACCTTTATTAAAAAAAAGTCAATGTCAATGCCGCGAATTTGTGTTGCTGCTAGGTATTATAAATTATTCTATTCGATTTTAATTTTAACATTATATAAATGTTAGAAAAATTAGTACAAAGATTTTGGTGGTTAGAAAAAGAATTTCGAAAAATTATGATCTTGAGGCGGGAATCGAACCCGCGTCCGCTGCTATCCGGGCAGGTGCCTGACCGCTCGGCCACCCAAGACACTAATTAACTTGCCGAAATTCTTCTAACCTATACACTTCACGTTGTAAGCCAACGGGTACCCTCGCAATGTAGAAAGGACGCGGGTTCGATTCCCGCATTTTTCGAAATTATTTTTCTAACCACCAAAATCTTTGTATTATAAATTATTTTTTGTTTAGAATCGTTTTAGAATGGATAAAAAACGTTGCGCCATCTTCAGTGCAATAGTTTTTTTTTAATTCTCTCTATATTTTAGGGAAAGCAAAGGGCCTTCTAGCCCATACAGCCAAGTCTTTAGTGTATATTTTATCTGTAGTCTTATGAAATAATGAGTGGGTGAAATGTATGAATGAAATGAATTTTACGTTATAATATGGGTGTCACACATTTTATTGCATCTAGGGAGTGCTTGGCGCGAAATGAATGGTAACAGAGTTCATGATGGTGACTGATGAAATGGATAAAACCACTTTTTATAGTGATCTTCACCACAACATCAAACACATCATAAGACTTGTTTTCAATGATTCTGCATAATTGCATATCAACACGGATGCTTGTGCATCAAAATAACACCACTTTCACGGCACAAAATCCACTCTGAACCAATTTTGGAATTATTGAAAAAAAATCTGACTGACACCACGAAACGCGCCAAACACTCTCAGTGCAATAGAGATAAATAGTTTGCACATGTGTCATGTATCAGTCAATATCACCAAATGACAACTAACAAATGACTTATTTTGTTTGTTATGTTGCAATATTGCAATTAATCTTAGATTAGTTAAGGTGAGGAAGATCCGGATTGAAATACGGTACTGTCGTTCAAAAGTGAAACTTAGCTTAAATGTAGGACTTAACTTAAGCATTAAGATAAGGTTATATTGAAATACCGGCCCTTAGTCACACTACACTACATAACATCCCTAATCTGAAAATTGTAAAGCTAAACTCTGACTGACTATATACTGCCCTACCATTAATTTTTAATCAATTCGTAAATCTGTAATCTTAAATCGTTAACACACCTACCTAAATTTATCTTTCCCAACGTAAAAGCGGACATATTTACCTCAGCGATTGTACCTACCTGTACGATGTTTCAATGTATTTCGCAATATTGATCAATAAAACACCCAGGTACTTAGATAACAATCTACACAAGCCCTAAAATTAGTTTTTAAGAATACAAAACTCAGTAGGTTAGTCAGCTCTAAAAACGAATAATAATTTATCTTTATAATACATAAATAAAAATTAGGTTTACATAAATGAATAGTTTCTATAGGTAGGTATGAGGAGAGTAGTTTCTGATATTATCTACACCAGGGCTTGAATGCGGTTTAGGTATAAGTTTAAGCTACCGGTATAAAATTACGATACTGTTTTGAATTAAAGGTATACCAAAACGGTTGAGAATAACGGTTAAGCTACCGGTATATAACCCATTATACCTTTATATTTTTTCGTTATCGTTATACCTTTATATTACTAGTACCTAAACCGAAATCATTTCGGTATACCGAAAAAACCAGAGTGGCGCGGGCGGCGGGTGGCGGGGATGAATTGGAGCGCGCGTTGGGAGCGCTACAGGCCGCTACGTTGCCAATTCGAATGAGTCATCCCTACAGCATACAGAACCGAAGCTTTTTTTAGGAACCGGGATTTTCGGTTCCGTCTCTCCGAAGAACCGGGTACCCGGTTATTTTCGGTGCTTTTTGGTCCATGAAATAAATAGTAGATTTTCCATCAAGTGCACAAAACGAATCATTTTTGTCCGAGACTTTTGGCTGATAGTAATGTCGAGGATGAAAATGGTTTTGTGGACGAGTTAGAAACTCTGCTTTTCACTTCGATTGCGAGGAAATAAAACAGTAGTTTTAAATTGCCTAGGACTATATATAAAGGTAGAAATAAATACATAAACCTATATTTTTTTGTTGCCATATCGCGCCTTTCATATTTCACGTTCGCAAACAACAAAACAATATTACTGTTATTTAAGAGTCTGTCTGCAGATCAGCTGCTAAAATAGGTCCAGAGATCGATTGTTCATCGATCTGAGAGAGTGATTGGGATGACAACATTCCAATCCATACTGCCGCCTGCCTGACACCTATTTCATCTAGTCACACTACACTACATAACATCCCTAATCTGAAAATTGTAAAGCTAAACTCTGACTGACTATATACTGCCCTACCATTAATTTTTTAATCAATTCGTAAATCTGTAATCTTAAATCGTAAACAAAACAAAACGAAAGATAAATTTAGGTAGGTGACCTAAATTTATCTTTCCCAGCGTAAAAGCGGACATATTTATCTCAGCGATTGTACCTGTGCGATGTTGATATGTATTTCGCAATATTGATTAATAAAACACCTACCTACTTAGATAACAATCTACACAAGCCCTAAAATTAGTTTTTAAGATTATAAAACTCAGTAGGTAGGTCAGTCAGTTCTAAAAACTAATAATACTTATCTTGATAATACATAAATAAAAAATATGTTTACATAAATGAGGAGTTTCTATAGGTAGGTATGAGGAGAGTATATCCCCGAAGGGGTAGGCAGAGGTTAATTACCTAATACCCACGTTTCGCCAATTATGTTAGGGCCCATGTAATAGATGGCGAGCCTATTGCTTTTTATCGGGCACAAAAAAAGCAGTACATAGCTAGGTGGTTTAAAAGGAACGGTGCTGCCCATTCCTTTAACCTTTAGTCGCCTTGTACAACACCCGCGGAAGAGATTTGGAGTGATAACAATTGTATTCTGCTCTGCCGTCACCACACGACACGAAACGAAAGATATCTAACTGCCGCACTCAGAGACGTCAAATAATTAGCGTTAATGAGTACTTAACGTCGCTATTCTTGCCGGGTCTATGGTCTTGATTTGAATGAAAATTTATGACATTAAATACTCATTAAAGTTAATTGTCGTCTCTGAGTGCGGCAGTTAGAATACATCATCACCAGCCCTTTAATGTCCCCGCTGATGGGGCACAGGCCTTTCCTATGGATGGAAGAATACCTATACGGAGAATGGGCCATAACAGTGTTGAAAGTAAGGAATGTCGTCATTCTAATCACTTTCTGTGTTCATCAGACTCTCAACAAAGTCCTTTCCACCACTTTTCTATACATTCGGTCATCCCTATCACCCTAGGTGTGATGGATGAAGGAGATGACTGACCGATATGAATGGAAGAGGCAACAGATAACCTGAGAACATTTCAGACAAATGGTTGGTTTTGTTGTCTTTAAAATAAATTAAATGAAAAACAAGTTGAAAAATCACAGCATTCAATATAATAACAATCTTAGTTACATTACAATAAGTATTAAAATTAGTCCTAACTTCTAAGAGAAACAGAAGATTCTAACTCACTCCAGCCTCTTCCGTTGCTTCTCGATACTGCTCACACCAATACTCAGGGCTTTTCCCGAACGCCTTGAACAATTAACAAAAAATTAACAATATAATTAAAAAAATTAAGCTCTCTATAAATTCTAACCAAATGTGACATGATTTTTCATGTCGCATGAATTTTTATGTTTTGGCTGTGTCTGTTGAATTCTTTTGCCTCGTCAACGACCGAAAACAAATTTTTACGGGAGGGGAAACCACTGTCATCCACGACACAAGCCGACCTCTTCTCGAGATCGATTGTCGATCAATACGATGGTAAATTAAAATCTTTATTTTCATAGGCCATCTGCCTTAATTTTATATTAGAACTATGTGTGGTTCTTTGTGAGTCAACACAAGAAACAATTGGTAAGCATATTTTTCGATATTTTAAACTTTTTGGTCGAAACATTGAAACACGTTTTTTTTGTTCGATATTTCAGTGTTCTAATTTCTTGTTTTAGGGGTATGCCGCACTTTACGCACTTTATGCCGCACTTTGTTTAGACGCACTTTCTATCGCCTTTATGCATTTTGGACCCACTTTATAATGCAAATTTAAAAGCCGTAGTCTTCTTCGCATTTTTCTTCGCCTTTCTTCTTTGCCTATTTTTCTGGACTGCAAGCCTTTTTCATCTTGCTAAACGTTGGGAGCACCGAGGAGAGGGAAGGAGGTAAACCCTGCACCCTACACCCTTAAGCCATACACACACACCGGCAGCAGGTATGCAGAACCCTTTCTAAAGTCTCATCTCAACTATCTAAATTCTTAACAAGTCAAATTAAAATTAATTTATATAACATAAATGCAATCTCTTTCAAAATTTAGGCAATTATTAGAATATTAACTTAATCCTATTTGTACAGCCCCAGTGTGCCCTTAAGGCCAGCTTAACATTAATTTACAACTTTGTTTTTATAACCAAATACACGCACAACAAAGTAACCGTTGTTTTCTTTGTGTACAAGCCCCCCTTATGATTAAATTTCTAATTCTTTCCCAAGTAGCAATCCGTGTGCAATTTTGTAGGTGAGTCTGGCGCCCGAATATACCTTTTTTTTCTACATTTATTTATATATTTTTGACTCATCTCAACCTTAAAATTCAAAATTTAAACTCTTTAATTTTCTGTTACATTTGACATCCTTATAATTAACCTTCAAAAACATTATTTTTAATTTTTTATTACATTTGGCGCCCGAACAGGGACTTGAATATTATCTAGCTTTGTTTGTTTGTTACTTTGTTGTGTGGATTACATTTTTATATGAAAGATATTGCATTTTGTTTTTCTATAACTTTTCAACAAAACAATTGTTTGTTTTTATAATTAATTCTATTTGAATTATATAATTTGTGCGGCATACTACCAAATAAAAGTTCTTGTTGTTGAATTTATTTACCCCATATTTATGTGTAAAAGAATAACTTTCATTTTTATGTGTTTTTGTATATTTATACATATATAGGCAATTTAACCTATATACTTTGTTTTTATACAACATTTATTGTATTTTGACATTACGGTTTACATATTTTAGGTGTAAAGAAGCTATTAATTTATATTTCAATAATTCTACCAAACACTTAGGGATTTTTATTGACTTTTTCTTGTAAACTTAAAACAATTTTCTTTGTTATAGTTTTGAGGTTGTTTTACCAAACTTAATATTAAGATATTTTTGTTGGCAGTATAAACTTAGAATTTTTAGCTAATAATATACTTATATAATTTAAATATTAACTTTAAAATATTCATCTATATGAATGGTTGAATAAATAATTTGTTTTATATTACAAATTTAACATTTGTTATAATATTTTATTTCAGTTAGGTAATTTTAAGTACATTGTGAAAAGATGTTGCATTTGTTTGCTTTGCAAATTAATAGTATTACATTCAAATATTAAGATTTCCGCTTACCACTATTCATTTAATTTGAATTGATATTGAAATAGCGTTATCACATTATCATATTATTAAAATTTTGTCATTATGGACATGGATAAACCTGCTTCTGCTGGACCATCACACAAAGTTTCTATTGCTACTGACACTACTGACTTAATTCCGCCTGTATTTCCGCGTGAATTGGAATCGCAATTAATTACAATGTCTGAAGAGCCTCCTCGCTTTGATCATACTCATAACGTTGCACAGTCTTCTTTGCTGGATTCTTGCTTGCCTGGTGGATCACAATTGCCTAATGATTTATTTGTTCGTAGTTCTGCTAAACATGGTTATTTTAAGCGTCCTGATTTTTCTAAGAGTAAAATATCGTTTGACGGTAAGTCTTGCGTTAGGGAATTTATTTCAAATGTAGAAGAATATATAGTTTCAAGGGATATTGATGAACACTTTGTTTTGACTTCTTTTTCAGAATTTCTTACTGGTTTGGCCATGATTGTGTTGTTTTTTACTTTGTGTACCCAAATTGTTGGTCACCATACACATCATGTTCGGAAAGTTGGTGGAGTTATGCCGACCATGATAGTGCTTACTAGAGTCTGATAAACTGTTTGTTTTCAGATCTCACATTTAAAAAAAAAGACGAGTAGAGAGGAAGAGTCAGCGACGAGGGTGTCCAACTGATCTCCAAAAATTAAGGATAGTTTTGTTTCGGTAGGGTAGTTTATGAGTCAGCGACTAGGGTGTCCAACTGATCTCCCAACTTTAGGATAGTACTAGTCAGTGACTAGGGTGTCCAACTGATCTCCAAACTTTAGGATAGCTTACGAGTCAGTGACTAGGGTGTCCAACTGATCTCGATACTGAGGATAGTTTAGTGTTCAGGTAGGAAGGTGTTTAGAGTCAGTGACCAGGGTGTCCAACTGATCTCCATAAACAGGATTTTTAGGATTTTTTTTGTTATTGTCCTTTTTTGTTTCGTTTCTTGGGTTTTGAAACCAAGGTTCATTACGAACTTGGGTTCGGGTTTATTTACTTTTCTTGAACTGATGTTCACAATATTTTGTTGTGTAGGTATTTGTTTTGTTTTTATCAGCCTCGCTTCTCGATGCTTTTCTTGGGGAAGGGTGAAATGTGACATGATTTTTCATGTCGCATGAATTTTTATGTTTTGGCTGTGTCTGTTGAATTCTTTTGCCTCGTCAACGACCGAAAACAAATTTTTACGGGAGGGGAAACCACTGTCATCCACGACACAAGCCGACCTCTTCTCGAGATCGATTGTCGATCAATACGATGGTAAATTAAAATCTTTATTTTCATAGGCCATCTGCCTTAATTTTATATTAGAACTATGTGTGGTTCTTTGTGAGTCAACACAAGAAACAATTGGTAAGCATATTTTTCGATATTTTAAACTTTTTGGTCGAAACATTGAAACACGTTTTTTTTGTTCGATATTTCAGTGTTCTAATTTCTTGTTTTAGGGGTATGCCGCACTTTACGCACTTTATGCCGCACTTTGTTTAGACGCACTTTCTATCGCCTTTATGCATTTTGGACCCACTTTATAATGCAAATTTAAAAGCCGTAGTCTTCTTCGCATTTTTCTTCGCCTTTCTTCTTTGCCTATTTTTCTGGACTGCAAGCCTTTTTCATCTTGCTAAACGTTGGGAGCACCGAGGAGAGGGAAGGAGGTAAACCCTGCACCCTACACCCTTAAGCCATACACACACACCGGCAGCAGGTATGCAGAACCCTTTCTAAAGTCTCATCTCAACTATCTAAATTCTTAACAAGTCAAATTAAAATTAATTTATATAACATAAATGCAATCTCTTTCAAAATTTAGGCAATTATTAGAATATTAACTTAATCCTATTTGTACAGCCCCAGTGTGCCCTTAAGGCCAGCTTAACATTAATTTACAACTTTGTTTTTATAACCAAATACACGCACAACAAAGTAACCGTTGTTTTCTTTGTGTACAAGCCCCCCTTATGATTAAATTTCTAATTCTTTCCCAAGTAGCAATCCGTGTGCAATTTTGTAGGTGAGTCTGGCGCCCGAATATACCTTTTTTTTCTACATTTATTTATATATTTTTGACTCATCTCAACCTTAAAATTCAAAATTTAAACTCTTTAATTTTCTGTTACATTTGACATCCTTATAATTAACCTTCAAAAACATTATTTTTAATTTTTTATTACACAATGTAATTTACTTTTATAATACATAATTAGTGTTGACCTATAAGTATTATATTTAATTTGCTGTATGGTAATTAATTAATTGTAAGCAATAAGCAATTATTACTATTAATTTCATGGCCTTCCTTTTATTTAAAATGCAATGTTATTTAGAAAAAATAATTCTTACGATAGAGCCATTTGATGGGTATTGTAAAATAATGGGTATTTCATTTTTACCATTTGGATAACAATCATAATAATAATACAATCACAACGAGTAGCATGCCGTTTGATGGCAATGGATTCAACATACTTCAGCCATTTTTTTGAGGATAAACATTTTCGGTAGTTCTTCGGTGGACCGTTGACCCCATTCAAAGACATTTCTAACTAGTTCACCTTCCCCTACCTGCAAAAAGCATTAGAACATTGTATTATAAAGTATTTATTAGCCTATGGCATTATTCATAGTATCCAATCTATAAAAATCTTGCGTTTGTTATCAAAGTCCTTAGAAACAGCTTGACCCATAGTTATGTAATTTTTTGTATATATTTAATAGGTCTGAAAATAATTTGTAAGCTAATTTTTATACCCCTCACTGATAAGGGCAAATCAATGTTTGCCAGGTCAGCTATTTATTATTTTATGTATTTTAACATTTTATTATTTTAACATATTATAGTGTAAATTACCTTAGAATACATCAAATACATCTGTCTCGTCAACGTGTTGGTCAAGATCTTTCGTCCTGCATGATCATTCTCCTCCAACAACCCAGCTTCTGACATAAATTTCCACATGTCATCTGCAATTTAGTTTGATATTTAGCTCTGCTAAAATTAAAATTATAATACCGTATCTCAACGACAATTGTGGTTAGAAAAAGTTCAAAAAATTACAGTCTTGATGCAGTAGTTGAGACCACATCATCTGCTTTTCTAACCATGGTTATCATTGTAATCACTCCTATTTCCCTGATGAGGTAGGCAGAGGTGAACTCGCAGCTACATTTCGCCAATTATGTTAGGTCCCATGTAATAGGTGGCGAGCCTATTGTCCTTTATGGGCACAAAAGTCGAAGCATATTGTTATTGCTAGGTGGTATAAGGGGAACCCTGCTGCCAATTCATCATCATTGATTTATCCCTAAGACTCCTTGTACGATACCCACGGGAGAGATTTGCGGTGGTGACAATTGTATTCTACTCTATTGTCACAGCACGGCATTTATACATATAATCTTCAAATAAAAATCAAAATAATAATACAGTATCTGTCCTAACTGGCCACCAACTATTACAAAAAGGGATAATTTTACCTTCTTTTACTGGTCCTCCTGTCATATAGATGTGTGTCAAAGCAGCAATAAGTAACTTTCGATGATAAGGATCCACTGCAGTTGATTGCAATGACTCACAGTCTTCGTTAAGAACAATGATATACTGAATACCACTCTTTGCCTCTACTTGAACTAGTTTGTACCCGTACACCTAGCAGAAAACAAAGTAAAAATTAATAGCTGACTATTAAAATTGTACTCTACTAAAAAGCCACATCCTGGCAACTAGATGCTTAGTAGATGCGACTTTTTTCTTGGGACCTTAAGGTATTCATCAATTTTATTAATTTCAACATGTTTTATTGCCTTCTTTGCAACCTTGGGGTGGTATGTGATCAACAGTGGGCCTCTGCTGAAATGATGATGATGATTTTCCATTTGCCAGTAGCCACAACCACTGCAAAGTGATCAAAGTTCAGGATATGAAAACATAGTGCAGATAATCTGGATAGGAAGCTGATGATGTAAGATGATGTACTCGTGCAAATATAAGAGAGAGAACATTACAATAACATTGTATTGTTTTTATTCATCCATTTCCAAACAATAAAACTGATAAAAAATATTGTCTTCACTGACATAATACTTACATACATACATACATACATAAATCACGCCTATATCCCCGAAGGGGTAGGCAGAGGTGAACTAGCACCCACGTTTCGCCAGTTATGTTAGGTCCCATGTAATAGGTGGCGAGCCTATTGCCATTTATCGGGCACAAAAGTCGCAGTAGGTAATAGCTAGATGATATACGAGGAATGCTGCTGCCCATTCCTCATCACTGGTTTATCCTTAGTCGCCTTGTACGACACCCACGGGAGAGATTTGGGGTGGTGACAATTGTATTCTACTCTGCCGTCACCATGCGGCTTTACTTACGGTTTACATAATACTTACGGTTTTTAAAATATTATTGGACTCTATTATGACTGAGTTCACTTGGTTAGCGGATGTCTGGCAAGTGGTAGTTAAATGTTTTAGAATTTCAGAGCGTTTTATTGGTATTTTACTGCCTTCTCTGCATACCAAGTAACGTACACATTCTTTGATCGCATCGCCTAATGTAATGTCGGTGGCATCGTCGTTGTTGCTCCCGTTTAATGTTCGATTATTACGCCTTTGACTCATAATTAGAATTCGAAACTATAATAGTAGAAACAAAAAAAACTTTAACGAAATATGTTTTCTAAATTAACCAAGTTTTCTAACCAAGGCCAAACAAGTTGTTTACGTACGTTTGGTTTTGGTTTTAATTCAGTCAGGGGGTGGCGGGGGGACCAAAGAGTATATAATACACTACGTTTGGGGGGACACCCAGACTTGTACTCTTTGACCCAGACAGAACTGAGAACATTATATGGCTATTTTTTGTAAAAAGTGACATCTTCAAAATGCTTCAGAGTTTGATCACAAATTAAGTAACTTTTTTTAACTAGATGGCGCTACGCACAGAACACTATTACTCTAGGAGAAGAACGACAACTTCATACTAAAAAAGTGAAGATGCTTTTAAGAAACGCCATCTATAGTTAGCCCACCGCAAAATTTGAATGATGAAGTACCTACCTACTCGTAGTGTATTATATACTCTTTGTACCTACTTACCACTTAGAATAAATTAGATTTTCGATGGAGGTTTAAGCAATTTCACTTGTAAGAAAACTATTTATTCTCAGTTTTCTTACAAGTGAAATTGCTTAAACCTCCATCGATAGATTATGAAAGCAAAATTGAATAAGTATTTTTTTTTCCCAAATAGTTTTATTACAATAGGTACCTATATAAAATTACAAAATGCCTCTATTTTCCTTAGAGCTAGACTAGGACTGTTGAGCACCGTTTAGGTTGGAATCACTGTCTCGTATTCACTAATCACTATTATAAATAATTGTCACCTAATAAACAGACCTAGGCTCAAACTTAACGTCGTAAACGTTCAAAAGTTATCAGAATTAGTAATACTATAATAAATCAACATGAAACCGTGATTGAACAAACACACTTCAGCCATTATTGGTGTTTACTTTGTATTCTTAATTTCTTAAGCCAGGTTTTCACGATCCGAGTTGGCTTGAATCGAGTTTACCGAGTACACTCGAATGAGTAAGCTCGTGTATCGAGTGTACTTGGATTGCAGCCAAAGTCAAAGACTAAAGTCTATTTTTTATAACTCGGGTAGTAAATTGACAGCTGCAAATGTCATGTTTTCAACTCTTTACAGTTTAACATGACAAAAAATAGACCTTAAGGCCCTATGAGCCGAAAGAGGCAACTTTCAAAACAATCTGAGACATTCAACATAGTGTTTACAAGTCTGAAAAAAATATATGTATAAGTTAAGGATTTATTCTAGTCAAATTCGCATTCACTTATAAAATTTAATAAACTTCACTCGATAGAAAAAAATCCCAAAGCGACCCCTTTTTACTAACATTTTTTCAATATTATGACGAAACTACTGATAATTTAAATTTAATTCTTGCCCACAATTAAAGCCATTAAATATTTATAGACAAATTCGCAGGGTTAAACTTGATAAAATAATTGTTTTAATTATAATGTTTAAATACCTATAAAATGCGCGAATGCAACAGCTCGGCAGGCCCGATCTGTCGCACGTTGGTGCTCACGGACGACGGACCTGTGCCAATTTCTTGAATTTTTTCCGCTCCGCTTTTTTCGTGCACCACCAATGAACTTGACTGACGTCATGCCTAAAATACTATCATAGTGCCTTAGTAAAAGAATATCGGCAGATGGTATACAGAGGATAGCTACGATTTTTGATAATGCATATTTTGTCGAGCTCGCTGGCGAAGTGGTATAGAGCGCTTGGCCTGCAATTACATAAACTAAGCAATGATTGCTAAACCCGTTCCTTAGATGGGTGACCAAAATTTTATTATCTCGAGATCCTTCGTGCTTCGGAAGCACATTGTGTGTTTGGTAGTGTTGGGCAAAATTTAATTAAAAATAACAATTGATTAATTGTTAATTGTGAAATATCAACTAACAATTGATTAAATGATATATAGATATTTGTATTTATATAATATAATAATTGTATTTTAAATTATAAATAATGTAAATAATATTAGATGGAGGAATGGCTTTGGAGTGGAATTTGATCGTCTACAACGCTTGCATTTGAAATATTTTTATTTGATGTAACAACATGTAATGAACAGAAACACATAGAAAATGAACGTGCTTGACTCAAGCTGATTGATGCTTGAGTCAAGCATTATAAGTTTTGTGATTTGTTTGACCTAACATGCAATGAACCGAAACATAGAAAATGATCGTGCTTGACTCAAGCTGATTGTTAATGAACAGAATTTGGTTTTGAATCAGGTCTTATCTCAATAACTAATCCCATTTGTAAATATTACCATACACCAATCTGTTGAGACATCAAGAAGTAATGGTGGAATAAAGGAACTTTCGTAATACATAATATTTACAATACATGAACTCGAAAAACAATACAGCTCCAGTTTGGCGGTAATGAATAAAAAAATACTGGGTCAAATTTTAGTAGTAATTGAGACCCAAATAAGTATTACCTATAGTTAATAAACAATTAAAATACATTAATAAAATGAACAAAGCCACAAAATAACGATTCATAATAAATGCATTGTTTAATATGAATAACATTATTCTATTGCTTATTTTTTTACTGTGTCACTGGAGAGGGTATTTGTGAGTTCACTGAAGTCCCGGCGGCGCGAAGTAAGTTCCGCGCGGCCGGGTCGGCGCTAAATACCTATTTACGCTGACCGACCGGCCCTTAAAGTGTATTTTTGTATCTCGGATAGTAAATTACATACATAAATCACGCCTATATCCCCGAAGGGGTAGGCAGAGGTGAATGTTGAAAGTTGATTTAAACAATACAAAATGACATTTGCAGCTCTCAATTTACTATCCGAGATAAAAAAAGACTTGAGGCAAATATTCAATCATAATGTCACATAAGGCAAATAGTCCCTCGGACAACAATCGATAGATATTTAAATCGAGATTTATGCTATGATCACCCAAAACACCTCATTGCCACGCTTGAGTTGAGTTATTATCCTATAATGCACTTTTAAAGGTAGAATCGGGATGTCTCGACTTAAAAATTAGAATCTAAATTTACGTAAGTCAAGCTTGATAGCTTTTTGGAATAAAACATAAAGTAGGATGCCCATTTCAGACCTGTCAAAATAACTATGATCGTGTATAGGGCAGTAATAATATAGCTAAAATTGCAATTTTTATTTATTTATAAATTGATATGACTTATTAAAATCTGTAATCTAGGAAAAGAGAAAATCAGTAATAAAGATTGACAGTTTACACAATTAAGAAAAATATAAGAACACAGCCATAATATCATTGATGATTTTACCATTATTATATTTTTTTCGATTGCCAAATAAAAATTCATTAATGCCAGTGTTTTTCGGTTGTATTCACTAATGAAATAAAATATTATTTACAATTTACATCCACTTTTAAAAAATAGCAATGACAAGTCAACGCTAGTATGGGCAAAGGCCATTGTTCTTTACGTAGGGATTCTATATCTAGGCAATAACCACTTGAATTTAAATTAAACGACACTTTCAAAATACGGGCCTTAGTTTATTTATTGTAAATTATGAAAAAGAAAAAGAAGCAGAAGTACCTACCAGGTAAATCGAAAGGTGTAAAATTTTGTTTTTATAATATTCGAGTGGTCTCGGATGAATAGAGCACGGTCCTATTCCACACTGATTGGATGCCGGCATCCCAGTGCGCTCGGATTACGTGTTTACACGATACGAGTAACTTCCGAGTAGTCGTTCGAGTGCACTCGGCCCGAACCAACTCGAACCATGAATAATCGGCTTTAAATTTGATGTTGCCAACTTATATGCCAAATTATATATTTTTTTCAACTTGCAACATATAAAGTTTGCCCCTGTAGGTATTCTCAATCCGATGTATAGGAAGGTCGAGAACCATAAGGTTTGTATGGTGCGTTTCATCTTATAGTTCCTATGCCGTGAGGGTGGTAGTAATGATACCACTTTACCTTTATTGTTACCCTTTTTGTTACCTTTAATTCGGGGAGATTTTTTTCAAATAATCAATTGCTATAAAAATGATATTATAATTGAGGATTGTATGCATTTATTTTGTTTGTTACTTTTGACTTCTAGTTACATATAAATTTTATATGAAAGTCCTAAGCTAAGACTTGTGGGAAAAGATAGTATAGAACAGTGGCGGAACGTCCATATAACCCGATTCCCAACAGCCGTACCAAACGAGCGAGCATAAAAAAATCATTACCATAATTCAAGTACAATACCATTTTATAAACAAATATAAAAAACTATTCGATTTTAATTTTAACATTATATAAATGTTAGAAAAATTAGTACAAAGATTTTGGGGTTAGAAAAAGAATTTCGAAAAATTATTTTTCTATTTATATTTCTACATTGCGAGGGTACCCGTTGGCTTACAACGTGAAGTGTAAAGGTTAGAAGAATTTCGGCAAGTTAATTAGTGTCTTGGGTGGCCGAGCGGTCAGGCACCTGCCCGGATAGCAGCGGACGCGGGTTCGATTCCCGCCTCAAGATCATAATTTTTCGAAATTCTTTTTCTAACCCCAAAATCTTTGTACTAATTTTTCTAACATTTATATAATGTTAAAATTAAAATCGAATAGTTTATAAAGCAAACCCAAGCTTAACCGAACGCACGGTATTTGTAAAAATATCTGCTTTGGAATGTTTGAAATTTATTTCTACATTGCGAGGGTACCCGTTGGCTTACAACGTGAAGTGTAAAGGTTAGAAGAATTTCGGCAAGTTAATTAGTGTCTTGGGTGGCCGAGCGGTCAGGCACCTGCCCGGATAGCAGCAGACGCGGGTTCGATTCCCGCCTCAAGATCATAATTTTTCGAAATTCTTTTTCTAACCCCAAAATCTTTGTACTAAATATAAAAAATCCATCAATAAAATCTTAACATAACAGTATTAAGCGCGCGCGAAACAATATGTAACACAGGTACATACAATTCGCTCCCGCTCTCTAGATTCCTTCATTTAACTCGCTAAATTTCGAGTTATGGACGCCTGCTATACAGCACGCACACAGACAAGCGTAGTCTTGTCAGGCGCACGCAACGAGAAATAGTACCTAAAGATTGCCTACAAGCCGGCATTTCGGCAGCCTACGCGCTTAAGCATCGATACACTACCACACGCACACATTAGTAATAAACTCCCACGAAAACAAGTTCCGTCAAAAGTAAATATGTAGTAGTAGTAGGTCTTATTACAATGGCCATAAAAGCGGAATTTCACTGCACTGAACTCGCGGTCCAACAAGCCGCTCCGGAGCGGGTTGCATCGTCCTTCCCTTTTTATCACGGCTTGTGTTTGTATAATGATCTCTCTTTCTGGCCTTGCTGAGAAATACTCATGACGGCTCCGTCATGCCCACAGACGAGTTATTCTGTTTTGAAATTTGCTTGCACTGACATAAACTTAACGTAATTAATTAGTTTTATTGTATTTATAGCAGTAATTCAGTGAAATAGTAAAATTTAACTAACATGAATTTGGAAATAGTAGAATAGAAAACTATTTTAACAATAATTTTGGCGCTCATAACCGCAAAGTCGAGCGTAATCGTATCTGCGAGTACCAATTTTTTGTGGGTCCTAATTTTTACTGTGGCTTGCCTAACTTTTTTTTTCACGCCACGCCACTGGTATAGAATATTATTAGTATGATAGAAATGATTAATTTTGATAGATAGAAATATTAGGGTATGTTCCTAGAAGGAACGTCCGAAAGGATAGACTTATTAAATAAAAAAAAGGTTTAATTATAATAATAATAGGTTGGACAAAAAGTTTCTAGTATTTCATAAGAACTCAAAACACTTTTGAAAAAGTAGATAAATATAAATTGTAGTGACGTTAGAAGGATAGAATCATTAAGTAAAAAAAGGTTAAATTATAATAAAATATTATATTTATAATCATTAACAATAATTGTGTTCATCAAACATGTCTACATTTGACATATCATTAAATCGTTATTAGTACTATTTATTTACAGTTATAAAACTGAAATAAAATATATTTAATTTATTAATCAAACACTTAATAAAACTGATACTGGTAACCCAATTTAATGGCGGCAATCCGAACTTGTACACACTAATATGGATTAAGCGGGACCTCTTTATGTTTTTCACGTTCAAAAAACACCTCAGCTTTTAACACAATTAATCTTTCATCACTTTTCTATGTTTTGGACATGATTGTCTCAAAGATTGTCTATAAAACTTAAAAAAACCTGGAACTATGACTTACGGGTTGATGTTGTTGACAGACAGGGCAGCCATCATCACGGCATAGGAACTATAAGATGAAACGCACTATAGTGTAGGTGGTCTTCTGTTTGTGACTGACCATGAATGACATTGACAGCCCAAAAAATGTCAGTTGTTAGTCGAGAGTGTATTATATAAATACTCTTTGAGTACAACTTCAAAACTTTAAAATTAATTTGTATAAACGTAGTGTATTATATACTCTTTGGATTGACATTCCAGTTTCAGGCTCACGGACGGCTCTTGCTTATCAGCCACCCGCCAGCCTGTGACCATGCGTATGCCACAGGGGGGTTATTAATCTACACCGGACAATCTCCCGTAATCAACTTTTACGACACCCCTTATGGAAAAGTACCTAAGTAAAGTACAAGTGACCCCCCAATCCACAACAGGGGTGACCCCTGTGTGGATTGAAAGAAAGATAAGATTTTTACAAAAAAAATTAAATCAGAAAAATTAACTGCCCGATGCTGGAAACGAACCCGCGTACACTGCAAAGTGCAAGTTTCTTTGTAATTTTTTTTAAATATTTAATATCATATTCGAATAAAAATCAAATCATAAAGTTTTTACAGCTAAATTAACCAATGACACTGCTTAACAAACATATTATAATAATTTTACTAAAGGCAATTTTTGTTAAGTTGCTACTTAAAGTAGATATATATATTTTATTAGTATTTTTTTAAATAGGTATGTTACTCTTCTGTGAAATTTACTAACTCGCATCTTGTGTCGCACTCGGAGACTTCAATTAACTTTAATGAGTATATAACCCAGAAAAATATGAATCAAAACTAGACCTGTCGGCCTATTCCCTAACTTTTTTTGACAGTTGAAAGTGATGATCACCGAACTATTTACTTATCCATTACTACTTTACTATAATGCTATTGTGACACTTGTCCTGTGATAACAGCAATGTATTCGTAAATAGTTCGGTGATCATCACTTTCAACTGTCAAAAAAAGTTAGGGAATAGGCCTACAGGGGGTGTCAACTCCTATACATCGGATTGAGAATACCTACGAGGGCAAACTTTCAATGTTGCAAGTTGAAAAAATATATATAATTTAGCCATCATCATAAGTTGGCAACATCAAATTTAAAGCCGGGTTTTCACGGTCCGAGCTGCAAATGTCATTTTGTATTGTTTAAATCAATTTTCAACAATAAAACATGATATTTGCACCTGTCAATTTACTATCCGAGATAAAAAAATACACTTCTTTTTGTCATGTTAAACAGATAAGCGTTAAAAACATGACATTTGCAGCTGTAAATTTACCATCCGAGTTATAAAAAATAGACTTTAGTCTTTATTGGCTGCAATCCGAGTACACTCGATTTACGAGCTAACTCATTCGAGTGTACTCGGTAAACTCGATTCGAGCCAACTCTGACCGTGAAAACCTGGCTTAAAAATAAAAATACAAAGTAAACAACAAAAATGGCCGAAGTGTGTTTGTTGTTATTAATCACGGTTTGGTGTTGACTTATTATAGTATTACTAGTTCTAATAACTTTTGAACGTTTACGACGTTAAGTTTGAGCCTAGGTCTGTTTATTTGGTGACAATTATTTATAATAGTGATCAGTGAATACGACACAGTGATTCTAACCTAAACGGTGCTCAACAATCCTAGTCTAGCTCTAAGGAAAATAGACGCAAGTGTTATTAATCTAATAATACTATTCGTGCAGCATTTTGTAATTTTATATAGGTACCTATTGTAATAAAACTATTTGGGTAAAAAAAATATTTTGTTTAAATTTATACTTGTTCAATTTTGCTTTCACAATCTATCGATGGAGGTTTAAGCAATTTCACTTGTAAGAAAACTTAGAATTAATAGATTTCTTACAAGTGAAATTGCTTAAACCTCCATCGAAAACCCAATTTATTCTAAGTGGAAAGTAGGTAGGTCATACAAATTTTGCCGCCATACAAATTATTTGCTGTGGGCTAACTATAGATGGCGTTTCTTAAAAGCATCTTCACTTTTTTAGTATGAAGTTGGCGTTCTTCTCCTAGAGTAATAGTGTTCTGTGAACTAGACCATAGACGGCAAGAATAGCGACTATTGTGCGTTTCATCTTATAGTTCCTATGCCGTCAAGTTGGTAGCATTGCAAGAAAATGATACCATGTCAACTTTATTGTCTTACCTTTAATTCAGGGAGATTTTTTTCAATTAACTAAATAAACAATTATGCATCTATCTTATTATGTTACTTATAACTACTAGCGGTACTAAGTAGTAGTTTCATATTGTTTTTTTTATGAAAGTCATAAGCCAAAGCGCGTGAAAACTTGCGAGAACAGTTATTTCATGATTATAATAGTATGATAGAAATTATATAGATAAATATAAATTGTAGTGACGTAAGATAGACTCATTAAGTAAAAAAAATTAAAATTATAATAATATATTATATTTATTATTATGATTGACAATAATTGTGTTATTTAACATGCCTACATTTGATATTTCCTCACTCTTGTCAATCCTTAAATCGTTATTAGTACTATATTTACAGTTATAAAACTGAAATAAATATATTGTATTTATTTATCAAACACTTAATAAAACTGATACTGGTAACCCAATTTAATGGCGGCAATCCGAACTTGTACACACTAATATTGATTATGCGGGAGCTCCTAACGTTTTTCACGTTCACAAAAGACGTTTGCATATAACACAATCAATCTTTCATCACTTTTCAATGTTTTGGACATGATTTTCTCAAAGATTTTCTATAAAACATAAAAAAACCTCCAAATATGACTAACGTGTTGACGTTGATGACAGACAGACATTGTAGCCACCATCACGGCATAGGAACTATAAGATGAAACGCACTCTAGTTTCAAATTGTAATTTTTTTTTATTAAGTAAGTACTCATTAACATTAATTGACGTTTCTGAGTACGGCTGAATCTGAAACAGATAAAGTATTAACTGCCGCACTCAGAGACGTCAAATAACGTTAATGAATACATAACGTCAAAAAATGACAATTCAAAACTAGTCGCTATTCTATCCGGGTCTATGGTTTATATTTGAATGAAAATTTTTGACATAAAATACTCATTAAAGTTAATTGACGTCTCTGAGTGCGGCAGTAAGTAAGATAAACTTGTTGACAAGAAGATATTCGGTTCCTACTTCCTATTTGAATAGCAGCCCAGCTCCAGTATCACACACCGTAGAAAACACCTCCCCGGGGAAAAGAGAAAATCTTTTTATGTCCGCTATAACTCCCATCCCTAAATCCCGAAACAAAACACGTCTAGTGGTGGAGAGAGATTTTTTCTACGTCCCGCGCTTGGTCTACAAACAGCCCACAATAAACCGGTATTTGTATAATTTCTTAATTCGACTCAATCAGCCACCAAGACATCGCCTCCCTCCTTCCTTCAGTCCAGTCACACATCGATCACGCACACACAGTCAGTTTCGATTGAGCAACCGGAGGGACCACACGACTCGATTTAACCGTAAGTACTCCCACATTCTCCTCACTCAATTACCGATTTACTAAATAATTTCATTAGTTTTGCTACAGAGTCCTCATTTCACGCAAATCGTAACGCAATGAACGTTAGCGAATCAAATAAACATTGTCTGTTAATAATACGCATTTGTTATTGGTCGTCCAAGGACAGTAACGGTTGCCGGCCGGCCGGCGAACATATTTATTCATTTTTAAACAACCTCACGTACGACTGAAACTATCGTTAAGTACACCATGTGAATAATTTGTTGCATTATCGATCTAATACAATGTGAATAATTTATTGTTCATGTGTTTGTTTAAGTAACCTCCAGCTACCTAATAGATACATCGTTTGCTTTGACGTCGTTTGGTTTGTGTAGGTACGTATGTTTTTTGAAAAGAGTTCATTTCATTGCTTGATTTGATATACATTTTTGAAAAGTTAAAGTCACAGTCAAATTTAAAGTCTCCATAACATTAGGTACAGTAGATGTATGTAATCCACTCTTAACTATAATAGGTACCCTATTTAGTTAAAAGTAGATAAACTCTAAAAAATTAATCCACTTTAGAAATATTCTTTTTTAATAATTATTCTTGTTGGGTTCAGAAGCAACCCAATAATTATTAATTTCCTACAATATCATCAGCAACAGTAGGATTGTAAATAAAATTTATAGTAAAATGTCGATCAACACAAAACGCCGCAAATAACAACAAACAAGTCGCCATCGTAGCTTTCTTTGTGTACCTACCTCGAAATATTAAAGATGCGTTTTTAACTGTACTACTCAAATATTATTATACCTATCTATTACAATGCGTCTGTGACTATCTGCCTTTTAATATAAAAACGACAAGCCAGACTTATGCCAGATGTTTTTATTACACTGCGTCCTACACATGTGTTGAAAGAACACACTGAATAGGTATATATTATATACATTTACATACATACCTAGAAGAATAACATTTCGTTTAAGCCAACATAATATTGCATTTGTATCAATATATTAATAGTTTGTCTTACTTCTACTCAATCTATTTTTGGAAACATTAACACCACCGATATATCAATTAACACGTAACGAAAAAGTGTCAGAAATAAAATAAAAAAAGTATAATGACTGTATTATGTTGCCGAAAGCGGGTACTTTCGTGTATCACTTTCTTGAGAGGACATTTGTCCCGAAGTTGTCGTTTATGGCGACATAGGTATGGTAAAGACAGCGATAAGCCGATGAGTAATGACCAGCAGCATTCTTCCACCTAGCCTAGCAATATACACTTATGTGCCCGATAGATGGCAATATACTTACTGTATAGGCTTGCCAACTATTTACACGGGACCTAAATTACCCCTGAATACAGAAACGCTAACCAAATTTGAGGCACTGCTTAAAAAGTTAAGTGGACATTACCTGTCAGAATTTGTATGTGAAAACGTCAATTTTGACAACATTTAAAGGTTTAAGCAAGACTCAAACTTTGATTAGGGGTTAGTTGGCAAAAAGTAGGTGTTTATTTATTATTTTCCTCCGCCTATAGGCGTGACTTATGTATGTATGTATTAAAAATAACCCTTTTTTTCTCTGTCTGCAGAACAATAATGCCTCAATACAAGTTCACGTACTTCGCCGTGAAGGCCCTCGGAGAGTCGTGCAGGATGCTGCTGGCGTACGGCGGGCAGGACTTCGAAGATATCCGGGTGGAGTTTGACAATTGGCCGGAAGTGAAACCTAGTGAGTATGTTAGGCATGGTGACTAATTTTGAAAAACTACACCGCGTTATTTTTAGATTATTTAAAGTAGATAATATACTCTTTACTAATAATAAAAAGCTGAAGAGTTTGTTTTTTGTTTGGTTGGTTGGATGGTTAAACGCGCTAATCTCGGAAACTGCTAGTTCAATTTGAAAATGTTCTGTTGATGTTGGATAGTCCATTTATTGAGGAAGGCTATAGGCTATAATAACAACCGACATTAACGCGAGCGAAGCCGTGGGCGACCACTAGTATAAATTATATTTTTGTAAAATATCTAAGATTTTCGGAGAAAACACATGGGCGGAAAATCCACTTTATGATGAGGTGTGACATGAAACTATGATCTAACCTCGGGCGATAAAAAAGAAAGCTTCTGTCCGGCTAGCATGACCACCCAAACACGATAAGATACAGCCATTTATCGCATTGAACAGTCAAAAATCATTGGATTGTAACACTGGATATTGAATATGCCTCTAAAGTATATATTATACATAAAGATAAAGCCATTTATCGCTTTGAACTGACGAAAATCCAACGATTTTTATAAGTTCAACGCGATAAATGGCTATATCATATCGTGTTTCGGTGGTCATGCTAGCTGGGCTGGTCTCATACTTATCGTCAATTACCTGCTATCTAAAACATTCTTTGTTTTTGTAAACAACATTTCTCGAAGGGTATGATATTAACAACAGCTACTTATAAAAAAAGAAACAAAAAAAACTTTTTTTTTTTCGTCATCTTCACACATCTTCACACACAGACGGCCGCCTTGGTCGAAATCTCAGATTGCTGGGTATTGGCCAAGAGGTCCCGGGTTCGAATCCTGGTAGGGGCAAACTTTGTGATGACCACAAATGTTTGTTTCCGAGTAACGGTGGTGTATATGTTTATGTAGTATATTTTCAACATTTATATACATAACTTTGGGCTATATGATAGGTGTGAGTGTAAAAATATTTATTCATTATTTATATTATTTACATATCCTGAATCCAGTGGATTGGAATATTCGAACCATTCATCGGTCTCTCGTCGTCGTCATGGATGACTTATTATTCCATAACTTTTAGATACATTCATTCATCCGGTGTGATGGAGTCTCACACAGGATGAACAAGTTCCTATTACAGTATCTAGCCTACCCACGACGAGGAAATACGATTGCGATCTTTAGTATATTCAATAAATTGAAGTCAATGTGCAAGTCACTGTGACTATTATGTTTTGTCGTCTCCAAATGACCATTACCTACGTCATTGAACTACTATTTACTTTATAACTCAATGACCTACGTCCGTCAATACAGATCTCCTATACGACCTTACACTGAGTATTATGATGTCAAGGTTGTGCTGTTATTAGTAGATAATTGACAATGCTAGTTAAACATAATGCAACCGCATAATTACGTAGAATCCATAGTCATCTATCTATTTCTGTGTATCCAAAAAACTACAACATTAACAAAATGATTCACCTACCAACAGTTTGTCTATAAAGTCGTGACATTAAATGAGGCCGCTTTTTATTATGCATGCAGCAACGCTGCATAGTCTGACCAAAATAATTGATACTAGCAGTTCATTCAAGTGAAATAAGTAATGGTAAGACACATTAGACATGGGTGTCGTACAAGGCGACTAAGGGTAAAGACGGCCATGAATAGGTAATGGGCAGCAGCATTCTTCTCCTACCACCTAACTATACTATATATACTATTATATAAATACTGCGATTTATGTCCCCGATATGGCAATAGGCTCGCCACATATTACATGGGACTTAACTATATTTGCGAAAAGTAGGTGTCAATTCTTTTTTTTAATACTATACCACCCCTTGTAAAAACGGCGCGTCTTTTTAAAATGAAAATATCTCTAAAATGTTGTATAAAGGTATTTTATAAATGTTGTGTTTCTGAAATCGTTATGAAACAAGCTATCGAGTGTATGCACACATTAATACAATTATACTGGAAATATGTTATTAATTCTATGTTGAAATGAATTTTTGAAGTTTTTGACAGTTCTATGAAAACACAAAGGCAGCTCGAGTAGGTACAACTAGTGACTCATTCAATTCAGTTAAAATGGCGCCGTTTGGTTGTCATGTGTCATTATATGCCGTCCTTGTTCTTTTCTTTACGGGTTGCATAAGTCAGAGCAGTAATAAATAAAATAAATCGCGTGAGTTGTGCTTTAATACAATGTAGGAGCGATCGACCTCCAGGAGGCGGCTTGACAGATAGGCGGTTTTTGACATCGACCTCAATGAGGTGGCGTGACAGACGAGGGGATAACAATTGTCAGAACACAATAATGCTGTTAACATTATTATGGCTCACTAACTTATCACAAATTGTCGGAGCACAAATATACATAATGCTGTTTACATTATTATGGCGACAGATTTAGATAAGATGGTGGTAGCTAGCCAGGCAGACTTGAAATAAGTCCTACCACCAACCAATCCGAGTACAATATGTCACCTTCCTGGGATCGAACCTCTGGATCTTATATCCGGTGGGCGAACCACTAGACCACGGAACCGGTTGATTTTAATTCACCTCTGCCTATCCCTTCAAGGATAAGCGTGATATAATATGTTGTATTTATGTGATAATGATTTATATGTATTTAATTTCAGGTACACCATTTGGACAGATACCGGTGCTGGAGTTCGACGGCAAGAAGTATGCTCAGAGCTTGGCCATCTCGCGGTACCTGGGCCGCAAGTTCGGCCTAGCCGGCGCCACCCTCGAGGAGGATCTGGAGATCGACCAGAACGTGGACTTCGTTCACGATATTAGAGCAAGTTAGTTATCGTTCAGCATGCTGAGGATTTCGTACCCTTATAATCGTCATCTTCACCAGCCTTTTCTCCAGCCTGTCATCACTCTCCATTCATCGGTCCCTTGACATGGTCCTTTTCTCTGTTTTTCTGTACATTTATTCATGACTAGGACCTTTTCGGAGTGATGGATGATACATTCAAAAGGAAGTGAATGGCTTGATGTCGTCTGATCGATATAGAAGGAAGAGGAAACATACTGCGCCGACCCCTGTAAACTGGGTATAACTTACTTTTGAAATCCAAATACTTTTAAGTTTTTGTCTCTTTCCATCTCTTACTGCTAATTGGCAGTAAAAGCCGTACCTAACCAATACAGGTTTACTACTTTAATTATTATTTTTAACTCTCTTGCATTTTAACGCCCATAAAGGCGTGTGTTTATAGAAAAGTATAGGTAAATGTAAAACTAATTTTTCTAACAGAGGGTCACAGGATGCGGTGATAAGACATTTATTTATCATAAAAATAATGCGTGGTGCAATGGAGGAATATAAAGATGCTGTTATAACTTGCAAGATAAGACCATCAATACTGGTAGTGTTTCAACATCCGCAATATGTTCACTTAAAAGCTCTTTGTTTTCATAACATGTATCAGTGCTGTAAGTATCAGCCAATGAGTAATATTATATTTCACATGGCTGGGTTGAATTCTATTACTGTTTAACTCACCCGAAGGGGTCGAGAGATTAAAAGAATTATTATAAAGGTAGGCATATACTGCATGGTGTACCTGACATAGGTTTGGTAAACCGGATCGTATATATTACTAAAAGAGCTATGGACATTAATGTTGGATGTCTAAGTAGAGTGAAGGTGATGAGTGTGATTAAGGAGATGATGAGTGAGAAAAGAGAGTGGAGGAAGAGCACATACTGCGCTAGGAAAAGAATGGATTAGAAAAATTAGTACCAAGTGGTACAGGCATCTGCCCGGATGGTGGATCTACAGAAGACCCGCATCAAGACTATAATTTTTTTTACTTTTTATAATCACAGTATTCTTTGTACTTGAATTAAGGGATTAATTCTTTGACGCAGAGGCTGCCACTGTCCACTACGAGAAGAACGAGGCCCTCAAAGAGGAGAAACACGCCGATTCCTCCATCAACGTGTACCCGCAGCTGTTGGAGAAGCTCAACGAAATTGTCGGCAAGAACAATGGGCATGTAGCTCTTGGAAAGGTACCTATTTACATACATACATTCATACGTCACTTTACGTCACGCCTTTCTCCCGCAGGGGTAGGCAGTCAGAGATCACTTCTTCACTTCAAACTTCTTCATTTCTTTCCACTTGCTTCGATCCTTAATACTTCTTTCGTTTCATCCAATCTCATTAATGGCCTCGTGAAAGTAGGTATGCCCATCCGTTCCATCCGGTGCTCTTGACCTGGCCTTTTGTAATAGACTTTCAATTTGATTATGAAAAATCCGCCGAAGCCTTCTATTATCGTCGCTGTCCTGTCACTCAACCAAACCATCCAAGCATCCCTTTTTTAATTCTTGTCATTACGTCTTCTTTCAAACTACACCTTTCTCTGGTCACAATATTATACAATCGATGGCTCACCTTACCCCAGCCATACACACCTACATAAATCACGCCTATATCTCCGAAGGGGTGGGCAGAGGTGAAATAACTCCAACGTTTCACCAAATTTTAGGTACCACCCATATAAAAGGTGGTTATCCTATTGCCATGTACCGGGCACGTAAATCGCAGTATATTTCTAGGTGGTTTATGAGGAATCCTACTGCCCATTACTCATCGCTGTCTTTACCCTTAGCCGCCTTGTACGACACCCACGGGAGAGATGGGGGTGGTGAAAATTGTATTCTGCTCTGCCGTCACCACACGGCTGTTACCACAGCCATGCTCCTCAATATTGCAACTTCATGCTTGCCCGTCGGTTTGGGTTCTAAAGTGATATATGTAATATTAATAAATTATTAATTTTCCAACGTCCAACTTTTCCAGCTCACGTGGGGTGACTTCGTATTTGCTGGGATGTACGACTACCTGAAAACGATGATCCGTAATCCCGACTTCGACACCGTATACCCCAACCTCAAGAAACTCAACGACACCGTCTACGCTCTGCCAGAACTGCAAAAATACCTGGCAAAGGCGCCCAAAACTGACATCTAATCGAAACATTAAGCAGGGAATTCACTACACTTATAATATGCCCGCGGGCATACCTGCAGACATCCCCGCCGGACCTCGCTTCTATTAGATCTGTGCAATGTTTGCCTAGCGTAGGACTGTCACAGTCAGCCTGGTCTGGCGGGCATGTCTCGCAGGCATGCCGGTCTAGTGAATTCGTCGCATTAAGCACGCCGCGCTATTTTAGTATTTGCAATAAATTATATCTTTTGCACATGTTGAATATGCTTTAGATTGTACTAATGTACTCAAGAATTTCTCGAATAAGATACATTGGGTAATGTGGCCAATTTAAGCTTTTATATGATGTAATTATGCACATAATGCTTATATTATTTAGGAACTCTTGAAAATTTACTTCTAGTGATACCTATTTTACCCTCGTTAAAATAACCTACTGTGTATAAAACAGAAAGAAAATATGACTGTATAATGTGTCATAACTTATTTTGCTTGAATGCTAGTAGGTTGGTCAGACTGTACAGTGTTGCTGCATGCTTAATAAAAGTGCAAAATAAAAGCCCTCGTTTAGTGTCGCGACTTTATAGACAAACTGTAAATCATTGTTTTTAAATTACCTTAAAGTTTGGTATCCCAGGTAAAGAGTAATAAATTGTTAGGAATAATTTAGTTATCACGACAGTATTGCATAAAATATGCTCACTTGATTACACCTGATTATCTGACCCACTTGATTAGACCACATTACAACCCTGTACCTTCCGATGATAGATTATGTTTTGTTATTATTGCTAAAGAAAAAGAATTGTCATTACTATTGGTAATAAGAAATCTTTATTGATTAAACTGAGAGGGAATGTGAAAGAAGTAGAATAGTGGGTACTAAAAACCGAAAGACTCGCCATTTCTTCACTATAGATCACCTGCGGGGATGAAAAGTCTCTGGACCGCGGGGTTATTACGTTATACTCTGTCTGTCTGTCTGTCTCACTCTTAACTATTATTCTCAATGAATAAGAGTGATGGATAGATAAACTAAAGCAATAGTAATTGGCCTACATAATAAACCCGCTGTGCTGGTGTAGGTGTACGAGCTGGGGTTATACGTTTTTTTTTGGCCTATCACTCTTGCTTGAACTCATTAGCAAACAAATAAAGTGTTATTTTATTATTATTTGAATTTTTATTTTGATCTCAAGTATCCTTAAAATTATACTCCTATTAAGTAGAATAAAATCGCTAACATTGAAGGAGAACGTTGTGTTTGTACATTTTTGTAAACTTAAATCCATTATAGGTATGGTATGCCTAAATCCTTAATGTATTTTTATGTCGTAGGCAAGGTGTTCATTTATATCAAATATCTACATACACAAATCGCTCACCCATTTATCGCCGAAGGGGTAGCCTGAGGTCAATCAAAACCCACGTTTTGCCAATTATGGTCCAATGTGTATAGGTGGCGAGCCTATTGCTATCCATTGAGCACATATCTCGCAGTATATTGCTAGGTGGTTAAGAGGAACGCACCGCTATCTTATCCCTTAGTCGCCTTGTACGAAACCCGTGGTTGAGATTAGGGGTGATGACAATTTTATTCTGCTCTGCCGTTACCTCACCACACGGCCCGGTCGTTTCATGATCAAATCAGCAGTTCTCTGCTGATCATTCAAAAGATTTTACGATATATCTACGTTTTCTAATATTCATTATATGCCAACTCGCCGAATTTAAAGAACTACTTGCGCCATAATTAAAATTCCACCCACAGGGGTCCGTATACCACGCTTGTATACCGTAGCAGTTAGCAGTGTTAATGCTGTTAACTTTGATTGGATGAAGAAAAAGAATTAAAAAAGATATAATAGATTTGTACACCACTAGCTCTGATCATTGCATTCTGTTCTGCCATTATCACACTCCAAACTTAAGACTTAAAATTGATTTAAAAAATTATCAATTTATATATTTGAAATATCTTTAATAACATATTATTAATTGGCTGTACGGTAAAATGATTTTGCTTTTATCTAAAACTAATTTAAAAACTCTCATTTGACATTGACAATTATGACAGTAACCTGACAGACAGCTGTCGAAACGTCGAAACCAGTCAAGGGCGAAAGTTTGAATTTTGTAATTACATTTCTTTCCAAGACTTGTATTTAAATTTTATAGTAGTGCCTTTTTATTTTTAAAACCTGAATTATAAAATATTGAGTGTCTAATAAATTTTTTTAACACCAAAATGACGACAGCCGGCCCAACCAAAGAACGATATATTCCCAATGGATTGAAATTCGCCTTCGGCGGTCTGTCTGGGTATGACTTCTGGTTTTATTTTAAGATTTGTACACTTGTCCTTTAAATATAAATGAATGTCATTATCACGGGTGTTTTATAAACATCAGTAAGCGGCGCTTAAGCTGTTACCATGCGATGTGATTTATTGATTTGCTTCTTAACATATAAAATCTTAAATAAATCAACAGCAGTGCAGTTTGCAATAATTGAGCTAACATGATAAAGTATGTCTATCATTGACCTTCGATTCGATGATGCAGTAATTAATTATACCTACTTTTACTCTACGATTATGCAAGAGGTTAAAGCTCCTTGAGATAATGTACTTATTTTCTTGTAATGAATATAGTTTAGAATTATGTATAACATTATTGTTAAATTCTTAAAAGACTATATTCACATTCACATCGGATCAAGGATGCCAGAATATTATTTAGCTTTTTTTTACTAATAAAATATGCAGTATTTAAAACTTTGACACAAACTTTAAACTTAAAAATTAAGCCATTACAGAGAAAAGAAGGCCAGAAAAAATTCAAACTTTCTATAGTTTTTGACCTAAGTTTTTTCTTTATTACAGTGTTTGGAATATTACCTATAAATTTGAATGGACACAAATAATAGTGACTAGTGATATTAGAAAATAATAAAGAAGTCCTTAGGACTAAGGACATATTTTTGTTAAAAATCAAATCTTATTTTTCTTCGTATTCAGTGGCCAATCTATTCAAACGCATAGAAAACAAATGTATGATACTGGTGTATTACTGAACAAACAAAATGTCATTTTCATACTTAATATAGCCACTTGTCTAGGCCCTCAGATCAGATATTGTCCTGTAAACCATAAAATCATGTTTTCCATGCCACTTGGGTGATTATACAGGCTAGTACAAAACTGTGCACAGACAGTGTACATAATGACTTAGGAAACTAATTGGCCAGTTATTTACTGTCCAAGTTTCCCTATCTTCAATTTGACAGTTAGTTTTGTGAACAGTTATTGTCATTAGGTACATTTTACCTGTGAGCTAAAGGTCAAATACATAAAAGTTACTGTTGCGGATGTGGATACAATTTCATAGTGATAATTTTTTTTTTAGAAGACTTAGGCTGTTGGCCGAAAGGCCTTTACAGCATCTACCGGGTTTTTTGGGGAAGGCGAAGACCTTGACTTAAAGCCAAAGAGTCCTCAAGCCTTGTAGTCGACCACTCGACTGCAAAGCTTGAGGTCCTTGCAGTAGAGTGCTCGACTGCAAGGCTTGAGGTCCTTGCAGTCGAGTGCTCGACTGCAAGGCTTAGGAAACAACACCAGTTACAACACTTACAACATATTAACCTAAGTCTAATTAGAAGATGAATAAATAGTAGAAAATAACATACATTAATATCAATTAATATTTTAAGTTGGTTAAAAAGAAATGTAATAAACCGTATTTTACTGTTTCTGAAATTAAAGGTTTTTTTTAAATAAAATGTTTATTAAATATACATTTGTAACAAAACAAAAATTGGCAAGTTGTGTGATTATTTGTAATAATAATTATTGTGGGCACATAGTTATTTGTCATTTACTTAATCTATTTACTTCTATTTTTGTTATCATATCTTTCCAATTTTTTTTTATTAAAAGTTCATAGTAGTCTATTAGTGTACATACATACATAAATCACGCCTATATCCCCGTAGGGGTAGGCAGAGGTGAACTATTACCCACGTTTCGCCAGTTATGTTAGGTCCCATGTAATAGGTGGCTAGCCTATTGCCATTTATCGGGCACAAAAATCGCAGTACATTGCTAGGTGGTATAAGAGGAACGCTGCTTCCTCATCACTGATTTATCCTTAGTCGCCTTGTACGACACCCACGGGAGAGTTTTGGGGTGGTGACAATTGTATTCTACTCTGCCGTCACCACACGGCCTATTAGTGTCATATCAGTTAATTGTCTGACGCGTTTCAATCAGCCTAGCTTCAATAAATGCAATATAATATGTATAGGTGTCATTCAAAAGCAAATACGTTTGACCCAAATGCATGTTGTTCTACATATATTAGTATAAGCCCTGTCCATGGCCACATTAATTATTATAGTACCACTAATTCTGCAAGTGCATTGTTTGCATTAGTGTTCAGGTAACTGTTTAGAAAAACATTTCAAATGTTACAATAATATCAACCGTAAACCGTTTTGTCACTCACTACCGTCATTAAAATTTACACTTGTACCGTGTGGTGACGGCGGAGCAGAATACAATTGTCACCACCCCAAATCTCTCCCGCGGGTGTTTTACAAGGTGACTAAGAGCGCTTGCGCACTACACCGGATCTGAATCCAAGATTTGAACGGACCGTTGTAGCGTTAGTTCGCGCAATCTTTTTCACTTCACTTCTTTATGATAATAATTAGTAATTCGCTAATTTCCAAGCCAGAAATCCCCAATCTCTCCCGCGGGTGTCGCACAAGGCGACTAAGGGTTAAGGCAGCGATGAATAATGGGCAGCAGTGATACTCCTTTACATATGGGGGTGGTGACAATTGTATTCTGCTCTGTCATCACCACACGGCCTCTTTTACCACCTGAAAATATACCGCGATTTACGTGCCCGATAGATGGCGCTTAATTCATGCTAGTGGGTGATAATCACCTCTGCCTGCCCCTTCGGGGGGAATTATGCGTGCTTTATGTATGTATGTACATGTCAAGATTAAAAGAAAGCCCTGTCGCAGAATATTGGTTTTTAAAACGTTTTTTACGTCCAACTTGACCATAAAGTGGACTTTATATATTTTAGCGCCGCTACGCGTGCGGAAAATCCCACGTCCTGGGGGCCTACCGCCTAACTCGATTGCTGATGTTTGCTATTTTGCAATGCACTGCTTACGGCTATAGAAGCCATCCTGAATTTTTAGGCGGCACGGATTTTGTGCCAAATTCATACAAAATCATTCGGTGATTATTCGTGCAAAGCTATCGCTAATAGTTTAGGTAAATTTGGTGCGAAATGACAGCATGACGTCATAAACTAGAGTTAGGCGGTAGGCCCCTTGGTCAGGGGGTGACATAAAACTGTGATCTTACTTCGGGCGATATAAAAAGAAGCCTCAGATCGCATTTTAAACGCCAAATACTTGCTTCTGATCTGAGAAATTCTTTGTTTTATCGATCTTGGCATTATGTATAATCTACTATTTTTTTCCAGTATGGCAGCGACGTGCGTCGTCCAGCCGCTGGACCTGATCAAGACGCGCATGCAGCTGGGCGGCAGGGGGCGCAGCTCCTTCGCGGTCGCCAGCGAGATCGTCGCCAGGGAGGGCGTGTTCTCGCTGTACACGGGCCTGTCGGCGGGGCTGCTGCGGCAGGCCACCTACACCACCGGCCGCCTCGGGGTGTACAACTACCTCTTCGACGCTTATCGGGAGTGAGTTAAAATAAATATAAATAATGACATATTCGCCCGCTACGAGAACGAATAAACCCACTTTCTGGTCAGGGGGTGACATAAAACTATGACCTTACTTTGTTTTATCGCCCTTGGTATATAAGGTGTAACAGAGAGGTGCAGTCATATTTAAAGGGGTCATTCAGGCCATCAAACTGAACAACTTTGGCTAAAAAATAAACACTCCCCCATACAAACTGATGTCAGCTGGTTCTCGGGGAAGTGATATTTTTTCTGAGATTTCGATTTTGGACCCTTAGTGAAAGTTGTTCAGTTTGATGGCCTGAATAACCCCTTTAAATATGACTGCACCTTTCTGTTACATAATATACATACATGCATAAATCACGCCCATATCCCCGAAGGGGTAGGCAGAAGTGAATTCTCACCCGCGTTTCGCCAATTATGTTAAGTCCCATGTAATAGGTGGCGAGCCTATTGCCATTTATCGGGCACAAAAGTCGCAGTACATTGTCAGGACGGTAGTATAAGAGGAACGCTGCTGCCCATTCCTCATCACTGATTTATCCTTAGTCGCCTTGTACGACACCCACGGGAGAGATTTGGGGTGGTGACAATTGTATTCTACTCTGCCGTCACCACACGGCTACGGCACGGCTTTCTGTTACACTCTGTATAATATACTATTATTGCACATAAAAGAAAGATACTTTTAAGTAAAAGAAACAGAAAAGTACAATTGGGCGGCAAAAGTTCTTTTTCTTTGTCGCATCTGTGGGTCTAGCGCGTTTTGTCTCGGGACTTATTAGGGGTTCGAGCGAGAGGAAAACATTTTCTTTTCCCGAGAAGATTTTCTCCACGTCTCGTGCTACGGGGATTTGGATGAGTTCCGTGTTACCAGGCAGCAATTATAATAAGTAAATGAGGGTATTCTGACAGAAACTGAATAAGTGCCAAATAATTACGTGATTATGAGGTAAATGATCATAGTTAAACTGATAGCCAATTGATTTGCACAGAAAATAAAATCGTAGATAAAGCTTCTACAATTATACGGGTTGGCCAGATAAAAAGAGCAAGTATGCCCATGTGTGAAACCAAAATTTACTTAAATTTTGCACTTATTTGGTTCTGCACTTAATAGGTACCCTCGATATGAGACGTGTGAAAGGGATAGATCAAAATGACAGCTGTCATGCGTATGATCCTACAGTGAACAGACATTATCAGAATTTTGTTTAATTGATAACATTAAAAACCTTAGACACTGTCAGCTCCTCGTCTAAATCATCCTCATCACCACCTCTAGGACCACCTTAAAATACTTTCTATTAAATACTAGTTGACCCGGCATAGGTACGTTGTTATGCCATATAAATTATCCCGTAGCCATGGTTACGATTTGGTTGCCACGGTTACGTCAAATGTCTGACAGGAAAGCAGTTTATATGGGAAAATGAAATTGGTTTTTTTACCTTTTTTCCTCGCAATTTTTCCATACTTTCTCATCTTTCTTGCCTTGCCTGGCCCAGGACAATCAAAACCTTAATCAGCTGAATCAGCTCAGCCGTTCTCGAGACAAACGCCCAGCAATTCATTTTTATACAGAAGAAGAAGATTATGACGGTAGTTAACTATTACTTTGTATGGTCTCCCCGTGACCACGGCCGCGTAAAGTGGACTAAACGTCAGGTTAAATAATTAAAATGCAAAATATCTAAATGTACGCTAGTCTAACCCGTAAAGTTGTTTTCAAATTTTAAATGTGTGGTGCTCGTGCAAATATCTCGCATAAATAAAAATTGCTACCCCAAATTTGGTAAATGAAAAATAACTCGGCTGAAAAATAATGTAGCTATCTATTTTCTCTTATATAAAAATGAATTGCTGTGCGTTTGTCTCGCTAAAACTCGATAACGGCTAGGCCGATGTAGCTTTTTTTGGTTTTGAAATGATTGTCTTTGACCAGGCGAGGAAGGGAAGGTGAGAAAATATGCCAGAAAAATAGTAAAAACAACAATTTAATTTTTTAATATAAACTGCGTTCCTGTCAAAAATTTGACGTAACCATGGCAACGAAATCGTAACCATTGTTTCGGGATAATTTATATGGCATAACAACGTATGCCGGGTAAGCTTGTCTAAAATAAAAACGCAACGAAACACTTATTTCCAATGGTTCCCTTGGCTTGGCCTTGGCCTCCGAACTCAACGGAGTAACCTTAAACCCTATCCCCACGCAAATAACGGCGATTTCTCCTTGACACTGCCAAGAGTCACATGAGTTAATTGAATCAAAAATAGCGTGATGTGTTTCGCAAATTCAATTTTAAATTTCCTCACAGTTCTAGATTTCGACATAAAACGGTGACTACTTATGAAAGAGAAACGGTTTGGCTTAGAAAAACACATCGTAAATTTATTCTGTAGTAACATAACTACTATCAATAGAGCGTTAGCCGATAACGTTAAGTTATTAAGATAAAAGTTAGAGTTTGATATCAGTCTGATATTTAACCATTAGTAACAATATCAGACTATTTATCCATAGTTAACTCAACCAATTGTTAAAAATTTTGACTAATGTTAAAATATCAGACTAATATTTAACAATTAGTAACAATTTAAAGTTACTAATGTTACTAGTGGTTAAATATCAGCTTGATATTTAAATACAAGTAACAATTTTTAACAATTGGTTAAGTTAATTATGCATCTAAAAACCGACGAGAATGTGTATGATTCCTTTTTTGTTATACTTAAACCTACTTAGGGCCGATTTCTCCGCAGAATTAAACGCGATCAGTTGAAGTTGAACTCGGTTTATGTTCTAAACTGAGTTCCGCTGCCAAGTTTGCATTAATCAAAACCAAGTTTTATTAAACTCAGTTTCTATGAGAGACGGTGAAATCAGCCCTTAGTTGCTGTATATGGGAGCTTGTAATTGGTCTATGGCTGCTTATTTTGTTGTTTAACTATGTTTTTCTACTGTAAGAGCGGTTACGCACTATGTCTGATCCGAATCCGTGGAAATATGGTCCGTAGTAGTAGCCGTAGAACTATTTCTATGGTAACTTACGCACTAGATCCGATCTCTGTCATCCGATTTCTTTCCGTCAAACCAAGTATTTTAAAAGATGCCTCCTGAATTGCTTGGATTTGTAGGTATCGGAGATCGGAGCAGTGCGTAAGCAATATCCGAATTCGGTCCGATTTTTCTAGATCACGGATTCGGATCGGATGTAGTGCGTAAACGCTCTAACTGCCGCACTCAGAGACGTCAATTAAATTAAATGTCAAAAAATAACACCTCAAAACTAGTCGCTATACTTGCCGGGTCTATGGTCTAGATTTAAAGGATATTTTTTGGCATTAGGTACTCATTAAAGTTAATTGATGTCTCTGAGTGCGGCAGTAAGCCCCCAAATAAAATAAAATAACACTTTGGTTGGTCACGAGACTAGGATTGACGCGAGCAGAATCCACAAATAAAATCTATCAATCGGATTGAAAGGCGTGAAACACGTGACGCGCGGAGCGACGTGGCTCTGCGAATAGATCTAGTTTGTTGTTTTGGTTATAAGGCCCTTATTACAGTGGAACAAGGTCTTGAATAGACAACAGTAGAGTTGTATATTTCTCTATAATAATGTTATGTTCTGAGATGTAGACTTATAGTCGATGTTAATTCGCTTATTTACTACAAGAACGACCCAACTCAATAATGGCTCCTGAGAAGAATTGTGTGCTCTAAACTTAAGACATTAAAACTGCCTTTAGTAATGAATCAATTGAATGCGCTTACGTGTTTTGTCGCGTACATATTTAAGAAGTGTTATTTCAAAGACACTCTTTAACTATGTTTGTCTTTGCCAGGCAGTTCAGGCAGTGTTTGGTCACTTTATGCAGTCCAACATTTCATTTTGGCAACGAATGTGTGAACAAATATTACTTAAACACATACCTTTTATTTGATCTACAAAAAAACGTTACATTGAAAATCTATTTTGGGATTTTGCTAGTATGGGTGACAACGTGGGTATACAACGATGGTGCTGGCCATTCCTTGTCCTGATTTAACCCTTAGTCGCCTTGTACGACAATCTTCTTCTTTTCCCTGTTCCCAGACTGGGGTCGGCGTAGTATGTTTCCTCTTCCATTCCTAACGGACAAACGTCATCTAGCCATCCACTCTCTTTTGATTCATATCATCCATTACACCGGAAAGGTGCTCGTGATGATTGGATATATACCATGTCGAGAGACCGATGAACGAAGAGAGTGATTTGATGACAACATTCCAATCCATACCGTTCAAGGTTTTGGCTGCCTGGCACAAACCCTCTTTGGGTATGTGGTTTTTTTTTTATTTGGTGGGACTGGACCTGGGACCAATTCTACGTTATTTTTTGCTGCCAGGCCAGTATGGAAGACATAATATAACCCGCGAGTGTCGTACAAGTCGACGAATATTATCGGTGGAGACAATTGTCTCCTTCGCTACACTTCTTAACAATTTCTCTAATGTATCCTTTCAGGCAAAATCAAGGCGCCACCCCAAACTTCGCCATAAAAACCGGCCTGGGCATCGTTGCCGGTGGTATTGGCGCATTCGTGGGCACACCAGCCGAGGTGGCTCTCATCAGGATGACAGCCGACGGCCGCCTGCCCGTTGAACAGAGGAGGAACTACAAGAACGTCGTCGATGCGCTCATGAGGTGAGCAGAAGGAAAATGTTATCTTAAACCACAGAAACGCTAATCAAAGTTTAAGTCTTGCTGTAACATTTAAATATTGACAAAATTGACGTTTTTCCGTACTAATTCTGACGGGTAATGTCCACTTAAGTTTTTTAGCAGTGCCCCGAATTTGATTAGCGTTTCTGTGTTCGGGGGTTAGGCATCGTCCTAATAGAACGCGAGTGCGCGATCATCTCGAGAGCGACCGATGCGACCATCGCGTGTACGCCTACAAACATTTGAGTCGCGCGGCCGCGTCTTGCGAATGTCAGTTAGGACACCTATTCGAGTTCAATAGGTTTGATCGCGCGTTCGTACGAGTAAAATTCGCGCGAACCTGCGATGATCGCGGAATCGAGTTTTGTTAGGACGATGCCGTAAGATTAATTGTGAAGTGCCGATACGCGGCGCGAGTATGACTACATTTGCCTACGTTTCCTTATTGAATACACTATTGGATAATCTATCGCTAGGCCTTACTCCAGCCATATTATGCTCCTCAACTCAACGCTCCCATTTCTACTGCATTTATACTACTATAATCCCTCCATCCCATTCTAGTTTATTCTGTTCTTCCTTCGTTACTCCATTCGTTTCGAGATATTATTAGGCGCCTGCTATAAGAAATAACAGATTCCAATTAGCGACCAAACTTCAAGATAAATATTACGGTCTCGCTTGATAGCAAACAAAGTGACAGTCCGTATTCTGAACAGAAATATTTATCTTATCTATAACTCTTCATTGATTTCTTACTACAGACTTATTTAAACGGACTCTGATAGTGACACAAATGTGACACGACACACAAAGCCGCCATGATAAGAAGCCGGTTAATACTGCGCCAGCGCATTTATTTCGATGATTAAATTTATGTTCACGAAATCGAGTTTAATTTTCAACGCAATACATTTTTAACATCACATGTGTAAATAATTGTGTAAAGGAGGATTTGATAGCGAGAGGAGTGGATGAGGAATTGGTGAACGTTAGAGAGGAGTGGAAGAAGAAAACATGTCGTGCCGACCCCGCCTAGAGCGGAGGTAGAGGGGCAGGAAAAAAAAGAAGACATTTTTAACATCCCTTCCATAGTTTAAATTAGTTTAGCTGGGCCTTTGCCTCATGCACTTAGCCCCCTGATTGGGCCATCATGCGTGTCTCCTTACATCGTGCTACTCCAACCAACCCAGATCATCCCAAAAAGTAAGCAGCCTTTTCAGACTGCTGCAGGCCTCCGAGACCGGTACTGGGGATTGGAGAAGCCTTGCCCGTTGATCTGCCACGCTGCTGCATTCCTGTAACACGGGCTATGGTGTTTTTTTCTACCTCTATGCATCCTCTGCATAGAGGGCTGTTTGTCACCCCAATGGTCCGTAGGTGCTCATTTAGGGGACCATTACCATTATGAGGAGATTTTCTGGACATGCATGTGTATGTCAGCGTCCTTGGGATTCGGCACCGATTAGTAGCGCCATGTGAAACTCTATGATAGCGAGGCTCCCTCGGGATATGCCGGCCGTAGAGAACCTCTTTCAGGGAGATTAATGTTTTATTGGACTGAAAAGTTTTATTTAAAAATAAAAAAATAGGTTAAAAGGAAGTATTTGCTTCTTTTTATTAATCTTCTTCTTCTTCTAATATATAAAAATCTCATTTCACAGTGTTATTGAATTCCTCCGAAACGGGATGACCGTTTTTTTTATGAAATTTTATGTGTATATTTGGAAGGTTTGAGAATAGGTCGTTGGCTATTTTTTTATCTCCCTACTACTACCAGCGCTAATACATATAGGTAACTGGAGCATTTTGTTGTTCAATGGTGAATGTAACTTTATATAATATTTTATAGATTTGATTTGTCGATCATTGATTGAAGTTGTCAAAAATTGTGTTGCATTCTAATCCTTGGAATAGATTGGCCTCTTGCCTAGGCCCCCTGTAGTAGGCCTAGCACGGGACGTGGACAAAATCTCTGTCCACCACTTGACAGTGGTTTGTCTACTAGGGATCTAGTGCGAGTCAGAGCGAGAGGAAAATATTTTCTTTCCCCGAGAAGATTTTGTCCACGTCTCGTGCTACGGACCCAGATTAAGTTTAGTTAGTTTAGCTGGGCCTTTTCCGCACTTAGCCCCCTGATTGGGACATTGCACGTGTCTCCTTATATCCTACTTATCCTACTCCAACCAACCTAGATTATCCCAAAAAGTAAGCAGCCTTTTGGACTGCTGCAGGCATCCGGGACCGGTACTGGGGATTGGAGAACCCGTGCCCGTTGATCTGCCACGCTTCTGCATTATATAAGCACGTGCTGTGGCGTTTCTTTTGCCTCCATGCATCCTCTGCATAGAGGACTATCTGTCACCTCAATGGTGAATGGGCTTAGGGAACAGTGGCCAGTTATACCTATTCACCTTTCCGAGTTTGTCCCTGTTTAAACTTATGAGGTTGGGAGCAAATCTTTTTGATGCCACCACAACTGCATTTTTCGTTTGCTTACATCCGTCACTGTCTGTCTTCTCTAAGGTGGATTTCGTCAGTTTTGGTGCACAGCCATGTTTTTATTTGGGCCTGAGGTATGGGTTGTAATGGTTCCGGTCCATATACTATACCCTTCGGTCCTCTTTTTGGCCAGTTCGTCTGCTGCGAACATGCCTGCCTTTGGGAGTTTTACCGGCTAGTACCTATGACTACCCAAACACGATATTATATAGCCATATATCGCGTTAAACTTACAAAAATCATTGGATTTTCGATAGTTCAAAGCGATAAATGGTATATATGGTATAGCCTCAGGGGCTTATTCAATTATTAAATTCAGGCTTATTCAAGTGTTAAAATCCAATGATTTTTGACAGTACAAAGCGATCAATTATGGCTATATCATATCGTGTTTCGGTGGTCATGCTAGCCAGGCAGGTGTTTTAATGGTTATTTTGTTTTTTGTTCCACAGGATAGTGAAAGAGGAGGGCGTGGCGAAGCTGTGGCGTGGCGCGACGCCGACAGTGCTGCGCGCGATGGTCGTAAACGCCGCTCAGCTGAGCACGTACTCACAGGTACTGTCATCATCATCGTCTTCACCACACCTTTAATGTCATCACTGCTGGGGCACAGGTCTTCCCTATGGATGGAAGAATATAGGTAGATTAGGCCATAACCAACCATGTTGGCCACAGTAACGGACCAACGGCTTAACGTGCCTTCCGAAGCACGGAGGGACTCGAGATAGTAAATTTTTAGTTTGCGAACATTGCTTTACGCAATTGCAGGCCGACCGCGCTATGCTACTATGTGGATTTTGTGGATTTTGTGCAGTGAAAGTGGTGTTATTTTGATGCACAAGCATCCGTGTTGATGTGCAATTATGCAGAATCATCGAAAATAAGTCACATGATGTGTTTGATGTTGTGGTGAAGATCACTATAAAAAGTGGTTTTATCCATTTCATTAAGCACCATCATTAAGTCTGTTACCTTTCAATTCGCGCCAAGCACTCCCTAGATACGTTAAAATATGTGGCACCCATATTTTAACGTAAAATTACAGCGCTAGCAAGCTCCTCCTATAAAGCTACTACTGTCATACAACTAGCTAAACAAAGAAAATACACACATACATAAATCCGCCTAATATAGCCGCCTATTGTAATTTTCTGTTTCAATACAGTTCAGTCAGTTATTTTCTTTTTGTAAGTTTTTATGTGTGCAATTAAGAATATTTTATTATGATTAGGCCTGATTTATTCATAAATGTCATCTTTCATGCACGTTTGTGACATCTAAAAACCCATAGGCCCGCGAGATTTTCGTGGCCTACGTCCCGGATGGCATACCCCTCCACTTCTGCGCGTCCATGGTGTCCGGTCTCGTCACCACCATCGCCTCGATGCCAGTTGACATCATCAAAACCAAGTAAGTTAAGAGCACCAAAATTCAATTTAGCCGTTAAGCCATTAGTGTAATCGCTTGTTTTAAATCTTTAAGCCATATACGGCGGGTCCCAATATTCTATCTAAGATAGACGCACTACAGCTCAGTTGCTTGGCAACTTTTTGTTTTTTGGCGTAATAACAAAAAATGCCAGGCAAATTAACTTTAGTAAGCTTACTTTTAACTGTAGATTGGGACCTGCTGTTATTATTATATTATTATTATTACTCGTTAACATGTAACAGAAATAATGCACACGCTGCTAACATAGTCAAATAAATACTATGGTGTTATAAAAAAATCGAATTGTTAAATATTTTTCATCCTCCATACAAAGTGGAATCAGTAAATTAGAAAATTTATTTTACAATTATGAGTTTTTGATGTTACCATACTTTTTTATATGACTAAGTTGGCATGGGTAGTATTAAGGGTGTGCGTTATTTATGTTGAATGTTGTATGTCTTATTACATTCATGTCTTATTACCTACTTGCAGAATATAAGGGAATAAGAGCCTTGCTCTTCGATATTTTCCGATCAGATCCGCTCTTGCAAACTATGTATTATTTTTATGTTTTTTTATGTTTTTTCAATTGCAATAATGAGTATATATTTTCAGCCTTATCCAACTTCCGCCTCACCTCTATTGGAGATAGCAGCGATTTTGCCTTATCACGTTTTGGGATCGACAGCCAAAGCGATCTGCACTTTAGTGTGTCGATCTTATCGGGTTTATCTTCAGCTATCGGAAAGTCGGCATTACTCGAGAACTGTCGGCCTAATGGCTATTTTGTGGTGTATCGTCGAGTGGTCCATTGTGTTATTTTATTATCAATATTGTCATAATTTTTGTGTCACTCTTTGGCTACCTACCAGTATACTAGGTACACAGTAAATTGCATTATGACCCCGACATATTTTTGAAACGCGACGCGACTCCACGTGTAGACACGTGTAGAACAATCGCGTCGGATGCTCATAGTGTGATTCTTTCTGGTCGTAGAAAACCAATACATTTCATTACGACCCAACACGCGTCGCGTTACATCGGGTCGCGTCGTGTTTTAAAAATGTATTTCTGGCATTAATTCCAATTCTAAGTACTCGGTTTAGCTGGTGGTAGGACTTTTATCAAGTCCGCCTGGCTAGCTACCACCTAATCAAAATCTGTGGCCATAATAATAATGTTAGCAGCATTATTGTGTTCCGACAAGTGTGATAAGATAGCCAGCCCCTCTGTGGTTGAGGGTTCCAGGTGAAGCTCGATTCCATCTTCAGCCCTTATCGTCACTTATCACCAGCCCGGCTAGCGTAACACCGAAACACTATATGATATAGCCATTTATAGCTTTGAACTGTTAAAAACGTTGGATTTTTGACAGTTCAAAGCGATAAACGGCTATATCTATATGATATAGCCATAAAGGTTATAAGTATTAAGATATCGCTTCGATCTGTCTAAAGTCTTTGATTGTTTTTTGACAGTTCAAAGCGATAAGTGGCTATCCCTCGTATACAGAAACGCTAATCAAATCTGGGGCACTGCTAAAAAACTTAAGTGGGCAGTACCTGTCAGTATTTTGATAATAATAAAATTTTGAGCTGGTCTCAAATTTTGAATAGCGTTTCTGTATGCGGGGATCTTATCGTGTTTAGGTGGTCATGCTATATAGCCGGGCTCGTGGGATGAAGGCCAAGAGCTTCTCTGACCAGCATTAAAAAAACCATTCTTCCTTTACAGGATTCAAAATGCGGCCAAGGGTGAGGGCCAGCTCTCTGTCGTCAGCAATCTCCTGAGGAACGAAGGCGTCCTCTCACTGTGGAAGGGTTTCCTGCCTTACTACGCTCGGCTCGGTCCTCACACGGTGCTCACATTCATATTCCTCGAGCAACTCAACTCTGCTTATTTGAGGAATACTGAGTAAACCGACCTACTAAGGCCCGAGTTCACCAACACTTTAACAGGCGATGTTTTTAACCGTCTGTTTTTGACATTTCACAGTATGAAAGAAATGTCGTAAATAGACGGTTAACTTTTTTAATTTACGGTTAAGTTTTACGTGTTGGTGAACTCGAGCCTAAGTATCGTATCGTGAACAACTTGAGTATATCGGAAAGTGCCTCTAAAATTGTTCTAGTTGCAAACTAACCTTTGGGATAGCGTCTACGAAGGCGTGTCTTATTGAGCGTCTATGACAGGAAATAGGTGTAATAGTAGATTATATACCAAGGGCGATAAAACACAGAATGTGTCAGCTCGCAAGTATTTGATAATTATGCGATCTGAGGCTTTCTTTTTTATCGCCCTAGGTAAGATCATAGTTTCATGTCACTCCTTGACTAGGAAGTGGGATTTTCCGTAAGCGTGGCGGGCGGAAAATCCACTTTATGGTCAGTTGTGACATAAAAGTAGTTTTAAAGCCTCTCACTTCAGACTACTTGGACGGAAAGCTGTTGTAAACTAACCGCAACTGAAATGTAGGATGTAACTGAAAAGTGCAGTGGTATTTGAAGAGGTCATTCGGGCTATGAAACTGAACGACTTTTTATTGTGGGACCATCACTAAAATCTCCAAAAACAATATTCACTTTCTCATACACACTAATGTCAGATGGGTTTCTGGTTAGTGTGTGGGAAAATGATTATTTTTGAGATTTCGGCTTTGGTTCTGCAGTGAAAATTGTTCAATTTGATAGCCTGAATATTTAACTACACCTTTCTCTTGCTAGGTGCCAGAGAAATGTGTATGCATTTTTCAGAAGTAGATTCCTAATTTTGTGCCCCGATAAAATAAATAATCGTACACCGCCAACTATTATTGTTAAAGTTAAAAAGGTTGTTACCACATTGTATGGTTGGTTTAAAAAAAATCTCTCCAAGTCGAATGAAGTACTTTTATCAAACTTATATACTTATATAACTTATCATTCACATTCACTTATGTGACCCTGTTACCGTATTTACTAGGAAACGATTTGACCAGGCCAAAATTTAAAGGGATATATCCCATTAAGAGTAGGTAGGTACCTAACTGTCACGGAAGGGACATAAAAGGACGCCCTTTACTTCGAATATAGCTGTTTCACTTTGACAAACTGAATTTACTTCGTATATATCTGTCTCACTTTGAGATTGAAATTGCATCTTATCCATATATTTAATAGGTTCCTATTATTTTTTTCTGCACCCAACATAATATCCTTATAACAGCTCTAATTTTTCTGACTTCGCCTTATAGTGTTAGGAAATGGAGGATTGTCAAAATGTCAAAGGATAATAGACCAAATGCACATTAAAACTAAGCCCATTTTCCCAGAACATAGGTCGTAGAATTGTCAGTAGAAATTATCGTTTGTTTTTATACTCTTTGGGTACAGAGTAGTCTGTATTTTCATATATATATGAGCTTATTGACATAATGTTGACTGTTGATCGAGGATCAACCCTATCCTTATTGTCTTAATTATCTTATGAATTCATGTATCTTGTACAAATACTAGAAGTTTTTTCATAATCACCAGCCCTTTAATGCTGGGTCTTCCCTGTGAATGAAAAAATATAGGAAGAATGGGCCATGACCGACCACGCTGGGCCATTGCGGATTGGTAGATCAAAATTTATTTGGAAGCGCTCAAATTATGTCTCGTGCAATCAATATAAAATTGCCATTTTTATAAAATTGCATACAATACGTTTACGATACGAATAGAATGTGTCATTGAGTATCTTCACTTTACAGTATGCATAAAACGTTTTATTTTTCATGAAATATTGAATTTTATGCAGCTTAATATAATATATTAATTATAAATCTTTACAGTTGCCTTTGCATGGTGTTGGTCTCGATTTTAAAGTACATAATAGAGCAGTTATCATGTTATATAATTTAGCTTTGCTTGTGTAATTTTCTTAACTTCAATTAGGATCAAGTAGTAATACTTATGAAATTACTGTTTAGGTTTTGTATTTTCATATATTTTTTGTATAACGTTAATCTAATCTGTGACCGTACTAAGGAAAAGATAGTGCGACTGTCATACCATGCGTTACAAAATGGCGTCTTTGGCGGCCATTTTGTGCGGCTCTATTCTTATTTAAAATCGCATAGTACCGTAGTTGAAATTTTGTCCAATTCAATTGGATCGTTGTTTTAACTGTTTAATAGGTGCTTTAAAGTAAGAAATGGATTTTAATGTTTTTGTGATTAATCAACACTTTTGTAACCTCATTGAAGCATGTAAACAAAACATTTTTTACCCTAACGCAAAGAAAGTTACACCTTATTCTAAAGTAATTGTGCATTAAAATACTGCAACTTATATCTACGGTCTTCTAAATAGATCCTATTCCTACAGTAACTTCGCACGGTTTTAACATCAATGAAATAGAAATAACTGTTGTACTGTGTAGCAAATTTCATTAATTTACTAACAACGACATACCTCATGGTATTTATCATAAATATTAAATTAACATTTAAAAAATTGAATGAGTACCAATTAAAATAATTTGTAACATTACAATATTGACTATAACATATTTAAAAAATAATAATTCATAATGTCTCAACGATAAGAACCGACCTATAAAAGTAGCAAAATGTAATATTTATGATCACATGTATTCAACGTTGCACTTAATAATGAGACATTGACTGCCGCACTCAGAGACGTCAATTAACGTTAATTAGGACTTAATGTCAAAAAATGACAATTCAAAACCAGTCGCTATTCTTGCCGAGTCTATGGTCTAAATTTAAATATTTTTTTCTGACATTTAGTACTCATTAAAGTTATTTAACGTCTCTGAGTGCGGCAGTGAGAGTTATTTTTGCAATTAAAGCCTGGTTCATTTGTGTCTCTTTTATATTCAAGAAGTGAAATGTCTCCCTCCTGATGGATTATAAAATCTACAATTGCGATATAGTAAAACTGCTGTCCTAAGTCTCTGTTTTTAGAAAGCATTTTAGATATTATAATGTGCCAAATAAACTTGTAGTGCTAAAAATACAACAATTCCAACTGGATGTTTCTAATTAAATTAAAATAACTATACTCTATTACAAATAGAGCATTATTTATTTAAAATCTGTTAAAACTAAAGCGACCTGATTTTAAATTTATGCTTTTGTCATAATAATCTGATCGATTGGCTCTCATGCTGCCATATGGCAGCACGTTAACTATTTTAACTGGAAAATTTGAATCAAGCCACTTTAGTTATTAGGGTAGTTGTCCTGCGTGAGGTGATCATACATTCCCATCAACTCGGTCACCCTCGCGAATACACAATGGTGTATAAAATATTATTCTATGATACATCACCTACTACGTCTACGTTTATTTATTTTGTAACAAATATTTTAAAAAAATGTATTTTTTACCGGTTTTAACAAAAGTTTACGTTTCACGTTACCTTTTCGTTAGTTGTTAAAGTTAAAAAATATGTATATTTCTGTTATATTTATTTTTGTTGTATACTTTGAATAACTTCTTACTATAAAATCTCAAAGAGATTTGTCTGTAAAACTCCAACCAATCTATTCGTAATGGTGGACCGTATTATTTACTGCTTGAAACTATACACGCACCAAATATTAAATTTACTCCTGCCCCTTGTGACAAGTAGCCAATCTATTCGAACGAATAGAATACAAATATATGAAACTGACGTACGATTACAGAGCAAACAACATGGCGACTGTCGTGTCAAATGTGAGTTGTCAAAAATGTTTCACTTATCAGGTACTCGATAAAGTATATTGTGTGCGTGATGGTTAATCAAGATAAATAATCTAGTCCTCATTTACAAAAACACTAAAAGATTTTACCATAGCTGTGTTATCGCATGATCTGTTGTTATATTCGAGCTATGTAATCCTAATATCGATTTTGTACAAAAAGTTTACCATTTTGGAAGTATTTACAATTATTACGGTAGTGGTAGTAGAAATTTAGGTAGGTATGTGCTAGAGTGATGCAGGGTTGGGGGTCAAATGAGGTCTCATTAAAGTTTCTTTAAGAAATTTGAACTGTGTAGTTAGTGGTAGAATATTTGCCATCACAATTTGAACCTTGATGATTTGTAATATGGTTCAACCCCAATTAAAAAAATACATGAATGGTCTTTATAGGATTAAGAGCTACTAATCGATCTATTGTACCTCGGATCTCTACGTTATTTTAGATGATCTGTTTACCCCCTTTGCCGTCACTCTATGCTCTTTACAAGCTATATAACATAACAAAGCACAACATATACATGTAGATTATAATTTTAAATAGCTCGCTCGCATTTTATAGCGTATTTTTGTGTTACATTTATTCACTGTAGAGTTGGCAGCACGGTTGCGTATTATCACAAGACTTGATTTCATACAATAATTAAATGGATTCAATAATGAGGAACTTATTATTATATTTTATTTTATTATTTACACATAATATAATTTCCAAAGATCTATTAATAATAATGGAGGTTTATTATTTCAATATTATTACTATCAATCAATAAAGTGTCAGTAATGCATTCATTAATTGCATCACAATTATTGGATACATTTATATCAAGAAGTTATGAGAGTCGTGCTGCCAGTTGTACTTTAGTTGCTACTCTTCAAATAACATAATACTATTACTACATTTTAGTTATTTATTATAATCCGTGCCCTGTAGGATTGGTTTGCAGCAAATATAAAAAGAGATATATGTGTGAAAGAGACAAACAAAACATGTATGAATGTGACAGCTGTTTTAGGCACCATCCTACAGTGAGCAGACTATAAACAATTATATTCCATATGATGTGATTACGAGTGTCTTATCTATCTGTATCTACCCATGCTTGGTTACACCTATAAAAACATCACTAGATAAATAGACAACATAGTTTTGCCGTGTATACATATTGATGCTCATGCATGTATAGTCAAATTTCTTCGATAGATTATCGACCTTAACATGCCTGAGATAAAGTACAAAAATTTACCAATTAATTCACTTCCTATGCTATTTCCCCGATAGAGCAAGACGCTCGTTGTCTGGAAAATTATAAATTTTATTTTTAATAGAAGTTAAATTACTATTATAATTTGTGACTAACATAAGCGAGAAAGGAGAACGGCCATTTTTGACCTGACTATGTTTAGAAATAAAGTCTATTTTAAATTAAATTCTAGTTTTATTAAAAAAAAACTGTACATTGTTCAGAGTTTATGGTGAGGCAATGTTGATAAGATTTATTGTTTATCTATATTGGGTTCTTTTGTATTATTTCATTAATGTTAAAAATGGTGAAATGCTTAGCATTTGTTAATAAGGCACCAAAGCTGTAGCACCAATATTAGTAGTACTATACAGGATGGAAAGTTGAGATGGTGCATTAAGGGCAAAATCCCTTGCTGCCATGCGAAAATGGTCCTAGGAGACCCTTCCAAACTTTTTGAGTGATGTCAATCGACATTCACAGATTTTTGATTAAATGTACAGTCGGCGAGAAAATCGTCTTTACCCTTCTAAAATATATGAAAAAAGTTTTCTTTGATTTGTGGGTGTTTTATTACATCAACCTCAGTTGGCCTCAAAGAGTGTTTTAATCCTCTATGAGTCTATGGGAATGGGATCGATTGGCATTAAAAAAATCTCAATTCTGACGTTTTTCTCGCTAACTGTACATTTTGTCTAAAATCTGATTGTCGATTGTCATCACTCAAAAAGTTGGGGAAGGTCTCCTAACCCCAGAATACAGAAACGCTAATCAAATTTGGGTACTGCCTTAAAAGTTAAGTAGACATTACCTGTCAGAATTTGTATGGAAAAACGTCAATTTTGACAACATTTGAATCTTAAGCAAGACTCAAACTTTAATTAGCGTTTCTGTGTTCGGGGATCTGACCATTTTCGCGTGGCACAAGGGATATGGTAGCTGCCCTTAATGCCCCATCTCAACTTTCCTCCCAGTATAGCACTACTAATATTGGTGCTTTAGTGCGATATAAACAAATGCTAAGGCCGACGTGTTCTGTCAGAATACACCACTTTTTTATTGGCCGGCACTTTTGATTTTGGGCCAAAATGGAGGATGTTCGTTGTTCTTAAAATTTAAGAACGTTTCAGTTTTGGCAAACCTGGGCACTATACGCACATTTCTTTAATTTATTTTTCTTTCTTAAAATATTGTGTTCTTAAAGTGTTGAAGAGATTGTGTCTTTACTTGGTTAAGGCATATCTGGAATAATAGGCATAATTGCACCTGGTATATCTAGCAAGCAATACCTACCTACTACAATTTAGCTTGCTCGGTGGATATACCAGCATTTTAAGGTCTCCTCTGCTGTAGCCCAGGCCTTCCCGTGGATGAATACAGGAAGAATGGGCCATAATCGACCATGCTGGCCCAGTGCGTATTGGTAGAGATATTCGTCACATTCCTGTTTAATAAAAGTCTTGAACAAAATGATCCATATTTATATTAAATATTATATGAGCTGAGTTAAAAAACACTAAAGTTTGCTTTATGCTTCACCACTGCCACTCCTCCGTGTAGTCCTGATCCGTGTGGAAATGTCTCCTGTAACAAACTGACTTTTAAAAGCGTTTATCAGCACGGTACGTGGACAAAATCTCCTCGGGGACAAGAAAATATTTCACTCCCGCTCCAACTCCCACTACATTCCGAGACAAACTATTGTCAAGTGGGTGCATTTAAATTTCTACAATATGCCCAAAACTCGACAAAAAATGAATGGATTCTGCCTTCATTGATAGGTCCCTACGAATAGTGAACCCCCCGCTTCGAGTCGGCGGGGACGGGACACTTTGGATGTTGGCGGGGGTGGGTGATGCGGGGAGGAGGAAAACCTCGCTAGCATCTACTGGTCCCCCGTCCCCGCCACCGTCTCGTACCGCATGAGGGTCGCGCACGAACTTGTCGGGACTATACTAAATAGTATTTGAACACTTTACTGCATTGATTCTCAAAATGGTCCCGGTGGCCCCCGGGGGTTCACGGGAGACTTGAAAGGGGTCAAAATTCGAGGGTTCCCGATTCGTATCGTGAGCGGGGGTCCGTAAGTTTTCGGACTATAGTTTGTTACGTTGTATGTATGATTACGGGTATATTTGACGGCCGCCTTGGTCGAATGCTAAGATTGCTGGGTATTGGCCAAGAGGTGCCGGGTTCGAATCCTGGTACGGGCAAACTTTGTGATGACCACAAATGTTTATTTCCGAGTCATGGTTGTGTATATGTTTATGTAATATATTTTCAACATTTATATACATAATTACATATATTAAAATATGTCCGCCATCTAGTATCCATAACACAAGTGCTTAGGCTACTTACTTTGGGCTAGATGATAGGTGTGAATGTAAAAAATATTTATTTATTTATTATTGATTTAGTACAGTCAACGGCACTCCAAGACTACCCAAAGCTGTCAAATTCCTTTAATCGATTGTCCACCTTAACTTGTTTGAGGTAAAGCACAAAGTCGATTGAGAAAATTTGACATTTTGTAGCAGTCTGACGTGCTGTTGTTGACTGCACAGTGTGCTCTGAGTGTGACCTGCGTGGCGGCGGCGTGGCCGGCGTGGCGGGCGACGCGTGGCCGGAGCGCCTCGGCCGCTGGCCGGCCTGCCGCCGCGCCACCTCGCCCAGCAGCGACAGGCACGACCGCGACAGCCGCTGGTTGAAGTTCTGACCGACAGACACAATCATCTGAAGGTGCGCTACACGAGCAACTCAAACTATACCTACTCGGCAACGAAGTATGACGTCACGACCAAATCAAGCAATTTACGCCGATGCCGATGCAATTTACGCCGAGCGAAAAACTTAGGTACGTAGATTATGTGTCAGCCCCGACTCATCCCATGGGTGTCGTAAAAGTCGACTATGGGAGGTATAGCACCAATAAAGCACATTGAGGCACTCGAATGTTGGAGGGCAGACCATCAACAACAGCATACCCACCCAAAGAGGGTTAGTGTCAGGCATGCGGCCGGTTGTAAAACCTTAGCCAAAACCTTGAGCACAGTATGGATTGGAATGTTGTCATTCCAATTACTTTTTAAACATACCGGAAGACAGGATCCCTTCATCTCGCGAAGGTCGATCTTGCGGAAGAGCTCACACAGCAGCAGCTCGTGCAGGGTCGGCGTGCGAGGGCCGAAGATCAGCTCTATAATATCCACAACCTGGCACAAACATCATCATTAGTCATCATCATTATCATCGCATCTTTGCCCATCCTATTTCGGGGAATGTACTCTTTTTCCATTCTCTTCTGTCACTCATCATCTCCTCATTCACATCCATCACCTTCATATCACACCTCACACAATCCATGTGGTCTTCCTCTACTTCGACTACTTTGCATCTACTCTCTAATACTACCTACTCTACTACATCATCTCCAGGCCTTTTAATGTCCTCACTGCTGGGGCACGGGCCTTCCCTATATATGGAAGTATATAGGCAGATTGGACCATAACCCACCACACTGGCCCATTACGGGCTGGTGGGTATTAACGACTGCCGACTGGACCAACGGCTTGACGTGCCTTCCGAATTACGAAGGAACTGAAGATAATAAATTTTTGGTCACCCATCCAAAGACTAGCCTTAGCGAAGCGAACATTGCATTTTACGCAATCGCAGGCCGCGTTAAGCCACTGCGCCTTCGAGCTTCTCGAAGAAGTGCGTATTGGTTCGCTAGATGTATAGTCGTCTAAACGTCTATGTTATTTTTACGAAGGTCTATTCATTTTTATGTCACACCTGACAATAAAGTGGACTTTTCCGCCCGCTACACGTACGGGAAATCCCACTTTCTGATTCAAGGCGTGGCATAAAACTATTATCTTATATCGGGCGATAAAAAAGAAGGCCACAGATCGCATATTCATTTAAAATGTCAATTTTGCGATCTGAGACATTCTTTGGTACAATGCACTATTTCTCTCCGAAGCCAGCATAGAAATGTAAACCACTTACATGTGGGTAATTGCCCGTCAGGTCAGGCAAAAGTGCGAGGTCGAGCTCTGCGCCCGCGCACATCTCGAACAGAACGCTGCCCAGCGACATCGGCTCGACGCACTCCATCTGCGACGCCAGCGCTATGGGGCATCTGGGCACGGCTCCTACCAAGGTGTTCTCTAGGCCACATATCCTGGAATAATAACACGTATACATGTCTTAGAAAAATAATTTCGAAAAATTATGGTCTTGATGGGCGCGGGTTTCCCGCCTCAAGACCATAATTTTTCGAAATTCTTTTTCTAACCACCAAAATCTTTCTACTGATTTTTCTAACATTTATATAATGTTAAAATTAAACCGAATACGTATACATGTCATTCATAATCGGCCATCTTTGGGCCTTTAGTACAGACATGGTTGTTCAGCCGTACGGCGTGTTAGCCATACGGTTGAACAACTGTGACGTGGACAAGAGGCCATAGAATGCTACCACACAAAACTGATAAAAATCACGCCGTGCACGTCCACAAGCGTCCAATAGTAATCACGTTCTGTGATAGTAATCCATACAACACTAACGACCGTGCTGCCTACACACGACGACATAACCATAGATGTTCACGGCAAAAAACCGTGTGTGTACAAGAGACCCTATGTATAATATGCCTGTATGTATCATAATTATTTCGACAGCTCACCGCGCCACCCCGTTCTGGACGACCACGTTCCCGGAGTGCAGGTGGCGGAAGGGCGGGAACCCCTTCTCCTTCAGGAACATGAGCCCCTCCAGCATTTGGCGGCCGAAGCGCGCCACCTGCCACGCGGGCAGCCCGGCGCCCGTGGTGCCGTACTTTCTCGCAAACTCGTCGTTCCAAGTGCTCTGGAAGCGAAAGATATACATACATACATACTGCTCGACTGCAAGGCTTGAGGACACGTTTGGCTTTAGGTCAAGGTCTTCGCCTTTCCCAAAAAACCCGGTAGATGCTGTAAAGGCCTCTCGGCCAGGAGCCTAGGTCCATCAAAAACATACATAAATCACGCCTATATCCCAGAAGGGGTAGGCAGAGGTGAACTAGCACCCACGTTTCGCCAATTATGTTAGGTCCCATGTAATAGGTGGCGAGTCTATTGCCATTTATCGGGCACAGAAGTCGCAGTGCATAGCTGAATGGTATAAGAGGAACGCTGCTGCCCATTCCTTATCACTGATTTATCCTTAGTCGCCTTGTACGCCTTGTTGTAGAGATATGGGGTGGTGATAAAGGGAGGAGCTCGCTAGCGCAGTGGCACAGCGCGCTTGGCCTGCGATTGCGTAAACTATGCAATTTCGCTAAGGCCGGTCATTGGATGGGTGACCAAAAATGTATTATCTCGAGTTCATCCGTGCTTCGGAAGGCACGTTAAGCCGTTGGTCCCGGCTGCATCTGCAGTCGTTGGTACCCACCAACCCGCACTGGGCCAGCGTGGTGGGTTATGGCCCAATCTCCCTATATTCTTCCATCCATAGGGAAGGCCCGTGCCCCAGCAGTGGGGACATTAAAGGGCTGGTGATGATGATGATGGTCAAGAGTACCCGAAACCGACGGGCGGTTTCTGGTACTCTTGATGAGATTAGATGAAGCTAAAGAAAAATGTAAGGATCGTATCAAGTGGAATGAAGTGATATCTGCGTGTGGGAGAAAGAAATGACATTATTATGTATGTCTTCTTCTCCTCCCTGCCCTGTTCCCAGGCTATCTGGGGTTGGCGCAGTATGTTCCCTCTTCCATTCATATCGGTCAGACGTCATCAAATCCATACACTCCCTTCTGATTCATATCATCCATCACACCGGAAAGGTGCTAGTGATGAATGAATGTTTAGAAAAGAGACTGAACGGACCATGTGAAGAGACCGATGAACGGAGAGAGGGTGGAAATGATAACAATCCAATCCACACCGCTCAAGGCTTAGGTTTTAGCTGGCCGCTTGCCACACCAACCCTCTTTGTATGCTGTAGTTGGTGGTTTACCCTTCACCTTTCAGGTGCCCCAAGGTGCTTATTGGTCTACACCGGGCAATCTCCCTTAGACGACTTTTACGACACCTATGGGATGAGTCGGGGCTGGACTATTCTGACTTGTTGTTTGTTCGCTGACTGGCCGGCATAGAAGACCAATCATCTACCCTCTGATGTTCAAATTGAAATACAAATTGTAATACTTTACCTTGTAAATGAGATCCTTCAAGCTGCCCCGGGCGTTGAACGGAAGGACGGTCAAGGCGTGCCCATTACAGAGCTCCAAGTCCAGAACTGGATAGATGTAAGGATGGTGCAGCCCTCGGAACAGCTCCATGATGAGGCTCTTTGACTCCTCGCTGGCTTCCACCGGACATTTATTGGTCAGGGGCATCTGAGGATTGTTATCTGCTTAGTCTGGATGTTCTGATTTCAAAGAAAGCATGCTCTTTAATTAGAGGAGCTCGCTAGCGCAGTGGCATCCGCGCTTGCGTAAACTAAGCAATGGTCGCTAAGACCGGTCACTGGATGGGTGACCAAAAATTCATTGTCTTAAGTTCCTCCGTCCTGCGGAAGGCACGTTAAGTTGTTTGGTCCCAGCTGCATCTGCAGCCGTTAATACCCACCAACCAGCGTGGTGGAACAATCTCCCTGTATTCTTCCATCCATAGGGAAGGCCCGTGCCCCAGCAGTGGGGACATTAAAAAGGGCTGTTGATGAGTTGATGAGCTGTGTGGTGACGGCAGTGCATAAAACAATTGTCGTCACCCCAACTCGCTCTCGCGGTATTGTTTTAATAACCTTAACGGCGGCTCACAATATTCTTTACTAAAGTTGAGTTGGCATTTTTGTTATGGCCTGGCAGTTTTTGTTATATGTATTACGATAAACAACAGAAGCTGCTAAGCAACTAAGCTGCAGTACCTACATCTATCTTCAACTCTTGATAGAACATTGGAACCCGCCTTAATTAACTAACTGCCGCACTCAGAGACGTCTAATAACGTTAAGGAGTACTTTATGTCAAAAAATGAAAATTCAAAACTAGTCGCTATTCTTGCCGGGTCTCTGGTCTAGATTAGAATGAAAATTTTTGACATTAAATACTCATTAAAGTTAATTGATGTCTCTTAGTGCGGCAATAAATGATTATAGATAATGACTAAATTCAACATTCAACTAGATCTTAAATAAGTTCTTAATTGTATTTTCCACATCAAAGTCAGAAGGCTTAAACGATATTGGATAATCCATGCAGTGCATAAGCAACAGACAAAATTAAATGTTCACAGAAGTTCAAGGATTACATTTAATAATAAACTGCTTACCAATGTAAGAAGCCTATCAGTTTTGATAGAGTTGTCGTGTATCGCGAACCAGTGTTTATTAGAACGCGATCCAATCGGCCCCAGTTGTGAAAGCAAGTCATATCTGAAACAATGCGAATAAACTAAAGCTAATTGTGTCGGCCGTGTGGTGACGGCACAGTAGAATACAATTGTCACCACCCCAAATCTCTCCCGTGGGTGTCGTACAAGGCGACTAAGGATAAATCATTATGAGGAATGGGCAGCAGCGTTCCTCTTTTACCACCTAGCAATAGCAATGTACTGCGACTTTTGTGCCCGATAAATGGCAATAGGCTCGCAACCTATTACATGGGACCTAACATAATTGGCAAAACGCAGGTGCCAGTTCACCTCTGCCTACCCCTTCGGGGATATAGGCGTGATTTATGTATGTAATATGTATGTATGTAATTGTGTTAATAATAATTTTACCTTTATGCAAAGGTAAAATTTTTGTTCCCCCTGCATCCCTTATCCATGCTTATTATGATCGGTACATATCTAACGGAATATCTGGCGTAACACTACCGAAAATACGCGGCGCATTTTCCATTAGATATGTAGGTTACACAACCGACAAAATGTATCCAGGAATCATACCGTGTATAACCCGGATACAGAGGGTCACTCTTGGAGTGTACGTGGGAAGGGGTTGTTCAAGTAAAACAACTTCTTACCACCAAAAAGCATATAATATAAAGTTGTATGAAGCCTCTTATGGTTTAGTTACAAACTCTTAACACCGCCTGCTACATAGCAGTCAAAACTATTCAGCGCCATCTAGTGGCAAAGCGGAGTATTAAGTAGTGCCGTTTTTACGTGGTTTGTGCTGTTTTGTACATACCGCTTTCTATTTTCTTGCCAAATTAAGTCTCAATGTGTAGTTCGGATTAAAATACATTGTGTATTTTATGTATTTTGGAGTCTCGTCCTTTTTAGTTAAACAATAAATGAAACAAGCCTAGTCATAACGGTCAAACCCTTGATGCACTGCAGTGTCGGGATAACCCCAACAGTAAGTATCAACAACAGAACAGATAAAAGAGGTGTATCAACGCATAATGAAATTGAATTCTCAGTGCGTTTGTAAACAACAAATAAAAACACGAACAATGAAAACTAAACTGAGAAAGTACCATACAACATTCAGTTTGATCGTAACTAACTCTCAAGTTAGAATTTGCTGCAGTTGGCTAACCTTGACATGGAAACAATGAACAGGTATGTGTGAACAATGAATGTTTAACTTAGGTATTGTAACCCTTTTTATAAAATGTAAATCAGTCTTGAACTTCAATCATCTTTCGTATCTTTTTGTATTGAGAAGAAAAGAGATGATAGGCAGACCAATGGTTAAGTTATTTTTTAAGTTGAATAAAATTTTTAATAATGCCTATATATTTGATAAGCTAGAACATTTTTTATAGACATGAATGAACAGAAGAAAAAAATACACTAATAGCTTAAATTGATTATCATTGCTGGGTCATTTAATGAAGAAAAACATGAAAATATGGTATCAGCGTAAACTCTCTTAACTAGACATTAAATAAGAACAAGCTCAAGAATCTAATTACCTGGTGGTGTGAGACAAATACTCTGTGCAGATAGCGAGTGCAGCAGAACTCTCCATTGAACGCTCCACCCTGAAGGAAACACGTCAACATTTTGTAGAAGCAAAAAAACATCCCAGCATAATATGCTACGAACATCTCAGCATCCTACTAACCTGGGAGAAGCTGGCGGCTCTGACGGTGACGATTTGCCAGAGCCTGACCCGATCAGTGACTTGTTGAAAAGAAGCTTGGCCAAGGAGTCTATCTTCTGAGCCACCAGAGGGGTACGTTCAGTATTTTCCTCTAGAATTAAACACCAGTTTAATCACCAGTTCAGTAAAGTACCAAAAACAAGTATGTTAAAATCTCTTAGCTAAGTTTAATCAATTTCAGTGAAGTATCATAAATAAATATGTTAAAATCTTCAAGCTATTACTTATCATTATCCTCTTGCCCTTATCCCATTTCATTTAGGGTCAGCGCAGTAAGTTTTTCTGCCCTACACTCCTGTTAGCTGTCATCTCCTCATTTACTTCATTCGCATTGATGCAATTTCTCACTCATCCCATCCCTTATGCGGTCTTCCTCTTTATCTACATCCCACGACATCCACGTATATCATACTTTTACTCACCTGTATTTCGTTTCTTCTCATAACACGTCCATACCAAGCCTAATAATTGCCTTTTATCCTCTCTGTCTTTCAAACTTTCTCTCATTCTTTATATTATATTAAAGCTAATACTATGAAACTTATTTAGCAATGGAGATTGAAATTAAAACAATTGATAAATCCTAAAAGTATTGGAACAAAGTTAGTATAATAAAACAAACAAAATCCAAAATATTTGAACAATATTCAAGCTTAAACTGTAAAATAGCAAATGGACTCAACTAAACTAAGAGAAACTAAGAGAGTTAAAAGAAAATACTTGAACTACTAGCGCACGACGATCCATCGGCGTCGTCTTGTTTCCCACCGTCTTGCGAAAGCAGAAACAGAAATAATAGTTGTACTAGCTAAGGCTTTTGTGCATATTGCACATATCAACAAGAAAAAGCACAAGCCTATTCAAATAGCTTTCAGTTTTACCTACGCCTTGAAAATCATCTGTAATCTACAGAACTAAAGAACCTATTTTCTGAATATGTATTAAATACACACTTGTGGTGACGGCAGAGCAAAATACAAATTGTCACCACCCCCATCTCTCCCTCTGGTGTCGTACGAATAAGGGTTAAGACAGCAATGAGTAATGGGCAGTTGTAGCGTTCCTCTTATTGCCACCTAGCAACGTATTGCGATTTCCGTGCCCCACAAATGCCAATTGGCTCGCTACTTATTATTACATGGGACCTAATCTGATTCGCGAAACGTGAGTGTATAGTTCACCTCTGCCTACTCCTCCGGGTGTAAAGGCGCGATTTACGTATGTCGAATAAAAATCGAAATTTAATGTGTCGTTGCCAATCCCTATCGGAAATACCTTCGCTCTCCTCCCTGTCAGTGGAGACGGACCGTATGCGGAAAGCATTCCTCCGGTTGGCGGCCGCAATGGACTCGGGGTTGAGCTCGGCCGCGGACTGCGCCCTGCGGCACGCCCCGCGGCGTTTCTTCTTCCTGTAGCTCGTCCTGGGCCGTTCCTGGTAAAACCTGTCGTGGCCTGTCGTCTCCGGCTCCTTCTGTTCCTTCCCCTCGTTGTTGGCCTTCATGTGCTGGTACAAGTTGAACATTCTCACCGAACGCTTCAGCAGATACGCCTTCAATTTTCCCAATCGATATTTCATTAATTTGGTCCCGCAAATTCACACTTCACGCGAGCATTCACCGAAGATCCGTGTGCTACAGTCACAGTTTTAAAAATTCCCTGGATTGCCAGATACCTATCAATGCTAGATAAATTGACGTTACGAGTTTAAATGAGAGCTAATGGCAGGTTGCAGCTTGCTAGGCCCGTGCCAAAGTATGTCAATAGTGACTAATTGAAGTCCGTCAAGTGCAGTATTAGCGGTAGCATGAACATCTACCTAACTAGCGCCCGCGCGATGTCCGATCAATGTATGACTTTTATGTGTTTAATCCAATACAGCTTGTGCTTACATTTGCATTAACGAAACATCGGATCGGACGCTCTACTATAGCTTCCTGAAAAAAAAGTGTTAAACGCCGTATTTTTAAGAATAAATAAATTATTGTTTATTGCTTATAGGTAACGTTTTACAGTGATAAACATTTGGGCACTGATTGTAACAAAACCAACGTGTAGTACATATTTAGAAGTCTTGTAAGAATTTTCCCTTTTCCTAATGTCTTGTTTGTTGCATGCACCTTTTATTTCTTGTCCGTCTGTTCGTAATACATCACTGTAAGATTCTCGAACACTATCAAGGAGGCTATTGTGTGTAACGAAAGTCTTATCAAGTAGGGAAGGAAACCTTTCCAAAGGCCTTTCACCCCCCGTTTCTCTATTATTATATTTAATATCTGTCTCTGAGTCATGGAGTCTCTTCTCACTTGATACCTTAAAAGGAAATGTTTATAACATTTAGTCCTAATGCAGAAACTCCGCGAATGCGACGCGATGTCGCATCGTAAAAATTCATGCTGCTTTGTTTCTTTTTTCTGTATGCTACTTTGACTAGGCACCCTGTGGATCTTATGATTACGCTCCTCACCTTGATTTCACTAAATCCAACGGTAGTGTGACTAGAGTTGTGACGAAACTTGACACCAGGGACGTGAAGATGTGAAGGGAGACACCTTCTAATATCTTGCTTTGTCCCACAACTTGGTTCACCTGATGCAAATAATAGGGGTTAAAGTATGATATTGCCGATGTTCTCTAATTATTTAGTTGTAGTGTATAATTCCTTTAAAACAATAGTTATGTCCATTATTCTTTTTTTATTTTAAACTTCATTTCAAGGACTTAAATTTATGTATAAAATTTTATCTTATTTTTATTTCTTTCACTACCAATAAATCTTCAAAAACAGCTCGTAACTACCACTTAGATCCACGGACAGGGACACGAGTCCGTCTCCGTTATAAAAAAAAATCTCTAGGTATCCTATAGCTTAATGTTGTCTGAATATACCCACAAAATTATAAAAAAATTAGATTTGTGGTTCCATAAAAAATCGCAAATATGTTTGTATGGAAAAATGAATTTTCGCTAAATTCTCCATACAAAACGGCAATTTGATACTTAAACCCCTAATATCAAGTCTAAAGGTAATTCAGAAAAATATAGTTGATATAAGAGAACTCGATGGCGCAGTGGCTTAGAGTACTCGGCTTACGATTGCGTAAACTAAGCAATGTTCCCAAGGGTCGAGCTTTGTATGGTTGACCAAAAATATATTATCTCGAATTCCTACCTGGTTCGCAAGGCAAATTAAGCCGTTGGTTGGCCTTCGGTTATGGGCCATTCTGCCTATATTCTTCCATCCATAGGGATTGAAGGGCTAGTGATGTGATGATGTGATACTTTTTGTGAATAATTGTATAAATGTAGATACCTATCAGGAATTGGCTCATTTCTTAAATACCTTTGCTTACCTTATCTTACCTTGGAATAAGTCCCGATCTGTGCAACACTCACGAAAACGGAGCGAGTCAGGGTGAGAACTCCACCTCGAAACAGGGCGGTTGCACCTTCGTCTCGGACAATCCTTTAAGTAATATATATTTAAATTTATTTCTTCTTCCTGCCCTGTTACCAGTTTATCTGGGGTTTCCTATTCAAATTATATATCGATCAGACGTCATCATCACTAAAAGTGTCAGTGATAAAAGAGACGGAAAGGACAATGTCGAGAGACCGATGAACGAAGAAAGTGATTGGGATGACAACATTCCAATCCAGACTTTTCAAAGTTTTGGCTTAGGTTTCAGCCAAAACACGAACCCCCGTCTAAATATCAAATCAAAGAAAGCTGTGGTTAGAAAACGTTTGATAAATTGTTTTGATTCGGGGCAGGGTGAAGAGTACAATTTTCGAACTTTTTCTCACCACAGTTTTATTTGTAACATTTCTAATATATTACTTATTTATATAACGTTTCAATCCAACAAAAGAAGCTTTGGATGGATTGTGTGAAAGATGATATGAGGAACACTCCCCGTTCGTGCTGAGGTCACGTCTGGGAGGAGAGTGGAAGAAGAAAATATATTGTGCCGACCCTACTTACAAAATATATGTCTAATTTCATTAGAACTTTTTGTTTAGTTGTGGTTTGTTTATTGTCTATTTTATATTGTCAATGAAAAATAGGATTGTCAAAAAAAAACATTCGAGTGTTTGGCGCGTTTCGTCGTGTCAGTCAGATTTATTTTCGCTAATTCAAAAATTGTTACAGAGTGGATTTTGTGCAGTGAAAGTGGTGTTATTTTGATGCACAAGCATCCGTGTTGATGTGCAATTATGCAGAATCATTGAAAATAAGTCTTGTGATGGTGTTTGATGTTGTGGTGAAAACCACGTAAAAAGTGGTTTTGCTCACTTCATCAGTCACCATCATGAACTCTGTTACCATTCAATTTGCGCCAAGCACTCCCTAGATGCGTTAAAATGTGTGACACCCATATTTTAACGTAATATTCATTTCATTCATAATTTCATCCACTCATTATTTCACAAAACTACAGATAAAAAATACACTAAAGACATGGCTGTATGGGCTAGACCCTTTGCCTTCCCTAAAATATAGGGAGAATTTAACAAAAAAAACATTCTGAAGAGAAAAATGGTCTCTAAATAATTTCCCTATTATTTAAAAATTTTACCTAATACCAACAAAAAGAACAATACCAAGCGAAATATCCTTCAATATATCTTGATCTTTTTATACAGAAACGCTACTTAAAGGTCTGTTTAACACTTAAGTATTGTCAAAATTGTCATTTTTCCATACAAATTCTGACAGGTATTGTCCACTTAACTGTTTAAAATTTGAGTAGCGTTGCTGTTTCAAGTAAAATCAAAAATAATATCAAATCAAATAATAAATAAGGCTCTGGAGTGAATATACCTGAAGAACGCATGCACGACACCACGGTACCGCTTCTTAGCCACGCTAGCAGAGCAAGGGTCCTTTGGTCCGTCGGCCATCATCCTGACGAGCGCCACCTCCGTGGGGATGGCGGCCAGGGCGCCCGCCAGCCCCGCGTACACGCCGATCACCACCTTCTCATCGGTGGTAAGGCTAGCCGGGTTCGGGTCGGTCAACTCTCTGGCGAACAAATTAGCTCAATAGGCATGATGACTAATTTTGAAAAAATACACTAGGTATCTACATTGTTTTTACGTACCTATATATCTACTTTACTTTTGAATTATTTATAGGAAAAAGCATGTTTTGGATAATGAAATTTACTGTTATTAAATGCTAAATTATATATTAAATGTTAACTATATTAAATATTAAATGTTATTACTGCTATTAAATGTAAGCAAGACAAAGATCATGGTTTTTGAAAGAGATGAACAAATGACAAAGTGTGAAATTAAGATAGCGGGTGAGAATGTTGAACAAGTGAAAGAGTTTGTATATTTAGGATCTGTATTTACGAGAGATGGAAAGTGTGATAGTGATATTGAAAAGCGGGTGAAAGCTGGGAATATGGTAAACGGGGCTTTGCACACTTTTATGAACAGCCAAAGCGTGTCCAGAAAGGCTCGTATGGCTGGCTATGGCTATACTTCTCAACAAAGTCAAAGTCAAAAATTTTGACTTTGACTTTGTTGAGAAGTATGGCTGGAGTAAGGCTGAGCGACCGATTGTATAACAGTGTGATAAGAGAAAGGTGTGGTTTGAAAGAAGATGTAATGACAAGGATTGAGAAAGGGATGCTCGCATGGTTTGGTCACGTCGAAAGAATGGATGAAAGGAGAATGACAAAAAGGATTTACATGGCGAAAGTGAATGGAGAAATGGCAAGGGGAAGGCCTAGGCGGATCTTTCATAATCAAATTGAAAGTCTATTGAAAAAGGGCCAGGTCAAGAGTACCCGAAACCGACGGGCATGCATGAAGAGATTGATGAGATTGGATGAAGCGAAAGAAGTATGTAAGGATCGTAGCAAGTGGAAGGAAGTGATCTCTGCCTACCCCTGTGGGAGAAGGGCGTGACGTATGTATGTATGTATGTATGAAATTTAAAATTAGGTACCGGCCACACAGATGATTTATCTGTGGTACCGCCAAAACAGCAATGGCGTCTGTGTGACGTCACTATATCGTAAAACACGACAGTTTCTTTAGTTTAAAGAGTGATTTTGATTGGCAGATAAAATGTCAAAAAATAGTGACCTCACGCGGCATTTGACCAATATGGCGGATAGCTAAGTTTTGTGTTTTTAATTTTATAAAACAAATATCAATCACAAGTACAATCTGAGAACAAGTGATTTTTATCGAATCTCCTTATCCTACATTATATTATATCCTTATTTCAATCATTCTTTGTTAGTGTCATTAATCGCTATTACCGCTTAGGCGCCGGCCACACTGCGGCGGTCTAGCGTTTAGAGTTCTGCGGTCTCAATGGTCTCAATTCTAAAACTCAATAACGTCAATAACCTGTTAGCGCGTTCGGTGAGCAGATGGTAAACGAACAGCCGAGTGGTGGTGGACGTAGCCTGCCGCATGAGCCCCGCCGTGAACCCGGAGTACAGGCCGCGGGCGCCCTCGCACCGCACCAGCCGCCGCGCCATCTCGCCAGTCGTGAACGCTGCGTCGCTGATCTGGAGTCGGACTTTGATCACGTCCAATGGATGCAGTAGCGCGGTTGCTACCATGCTGAAAACATCCTCATCATCATCACCAGCCCTTAAACGTCCGCACTGCTTGGGCACACACAGGCCTTTTTTTCTTTATAGTGGGAAAAAATGCAGGTTACGCATTTCCTACACCGCCCGTAGGTATAAGACGATGCAGGGGTATGAGGGACTCTCCCCGTCTGAAGGACGGGGCATACCCACTTCTGACGGTCTTCCCGCGGGATCAAGATTTAAGCCTAGGTGACAGTTTCCCATGTGGGGCACACACAGGCCTTCCCTATGGATATGGAGCAAGCGGGACCAACGGCTTAACGTGCTTTCAGAAGCTTCTTGTGCTGAAAACGTATGAATACAATTGTCATACAACCGAACGATAGAACTCGATAGCGCACTAGCTTAAAGCGCTCGCCCTGGGATTGAGTAAACTAAGGAATGTTCGCTAAGGCTGTTGTTGGTGGTATCCACCATTCGGGTGCCCCATGGTGCTTATTGGTCTACCCACACCGGGCAGTCTCCCTTAGTTAACTTTTACGACACCGTCACACACACCGGCCACCGGCACATTCTATCAATTCTGTGTTATGTTTTCGCTCCCAGGCCAGCATGGAATGTTCTCGAGTTGTTATTATATTTTAAACCGACGGAAAAACGGAAGAGGTTACTCAATTCGTACCCGTATGTCTTATTAAAGTAGATATAACTACACTTACCCAGAAACGGTACCAAATAAAACTTTTGTGCTAAGTGACAAGCTCCCTATGTACACCTCTATGCCCGGTTTGGTCGTCATCTCGTTTTCCTCCCATGCAATTTTTTTTCAATGCTTTTTATTAAGCGATTACATTTTCCCAAAATTATTTTTCCGATCACACCACTCTGATTGATTTTTGGTATTTTGTTATGACAGAAATTATTGACATATTGACAACAACTGCTACTCACTCAGGATACAGAATAATGTATTCTGAGGCCTCATCTCAGAATATTTCTATATTCAGAGCTTCATCATAAAATCTTACAAAAAAATATAAGTAGGTATATACACAAAAATACGTATTCCTTCTTTCTTCTTTTTCTATTTATGTACAAAGTTTACCAAAACCCCTATACAAGAGCAATATACTTAGGTAGTAGGTAGGTAACATTAGTTTTTATTGTTTCTTCTTCAAATTTGAATTTAATAATTGAAAGTAGTGGGATGTCTGCCTTTTGACTAGATAGTTGTAAACGCCTGTATCTCATAAAATTGGTGCTCTCGTTCCAAAACATTTACTATTTGAAGGTGATGTTATATTATCTAGTGTGTGGGTGTGTGTGTCTACTGCTTGTGAAATACACATACACTCATGTGCACAGTGCAACCAACTTATGCGGTCAGATGGCGAAAAACGGAACTACAATTCACCCATGGATTTTGATATTTCTATGACAATTTGTGTTGACCACTAGCGCCCCCACAAACTTACTAAATAAATTGGTGGTACTGACTATTTATTTTTTAAAGGGTGGAATAGTCAGGCTATGTTTTACTTATGATGAGTTATGGGATTCCAAAACGGTTTGATTTTCTGTGTTTCTGTTCCGTTGCTAGGTCACCAAACAGACATAAAAACCTCTTATAAGCTTGCATCAAGCAACCGTTGCAGATGATCAAAATGCTTGAAGCAATCTAAAAATGGCGTGCTTGACGCCAAGCTGATTGATCGTCTCGGAACCCCTTTAGACGAAATACCCTCTGTATTTCATTTTTAAATGAACTAAATAGACCTATATTATATTTAAACATTAGACCTATAATCAACATTTATATAAATTTTTCTTCCTTCCAATAGAAAATCAATGCTAAGCGACGTAGCTTTATAAACATACCTACTTATACACATATTATATACGACTTCCACGGGAACGAAAACAGGAAAGATTGTAACAGAAACAACGAATTATCGATTATCCATTTATTATCTAAAACACAGCCCTGTATAAAATATAAAATAATGTTAGTGGGTATTTCTTCTTTATTAATGTATAAATCAATGCACAATGTAATATTAATACAACATTTATGATTTTTACAATTGATTGTAACTTTGCTGTGCATTTTCGGTTTAACACAAAGTGTAATTTGAATAATTTTGTTTATTCCAACTCAACACTGTGATAATTTATTTTATTTTCCAAACTTTTTCCAACACATATTTGAGTAGATTTTCAGAAATACATAACATTATAAAATAATATTAAACTTAAATACATTTCTATTTTTGATAAATCACTCAAGACCCCTTATTACTTAAACATAAATTGTGCTAAAGGAATTAAACACACTTAAATTTAATTTCTAAAGAATACTTACAATAAAAAGTTTTTTTAAAGGACCTATGGGTTGTTGACTGCGAGTCCGAAGGGGAGGCGACATAATAACCTTACCACACAAATTATTAATACTTAATGGAAGATATAGAATTTTGCGTCGCAATGCGAATGTACGTTAGCGGGTGTGATGAAGAGGATGACCACACAAAAAATGAATGACTGCATGAAAGACGATTTGATTAAGTAGATGATTTTATGACATCTGACCGAGATGACTGTATAGAAGTGTAAATGATTTTATGACATTCATCTGACCGAGAAAACCCGGGAAGAGGGCAGGCGAATGATGATGATGATGATGATAATTACAAAAAATAAATAAGTTAGAAAAATTATAGCCTATGCGGGAATCGAACCCGCGTTAACCGCAATCTGGCCACGACGCCTATACCAATCGGCCAACCAAGACGTTATTTAACTTGCCTAAATTTGTCTAAAGCGGGAAATTCACAACACGGACATGCCCGCCTGACCTCGCTTCTGTTAGGTAGGTATGTGCGATGTTTGCCTCGTGTAAGGACCGTCATAGTCAGTCCGTGAAGTGAATTCACCGCTTAACCGTCACGTTGTATAATTTTTCTTGTGTTATTTAGTAGATAGGCTATTTTTTAAAACCCTAGATGGTAAGGACAAAAACTCGTTTGCAGAGTCAGCTAGTGTAGAAAAAAATTTCTAACATCCAAAGCAGGTACATATTTTTACAAATACCGTGCATCGGTCAAGGCTTGTTTTAGTGTCACGCCGACGAACTGACCGTCGGCGCGTAGATCAGCATCCATTGCCGGCAATTCAGTGGGCTCTATTAATTCACCGCCACATAAAAACAGTAATGAATGATGATTAGCGCGCGGACGGTCGGTTCGTCAGCTTGACGCTATAACCAGCCTAAGGTTGGGTTTGCATTTTAATTAGGTATTTTGATTTTAACATTATACAGCTTGTAACATGTAATACTTACGTGATAGTCATACCTATAAAATCTATGGTGTTAAGAAAAATAGGAATTGTTTAAAATAAATGTTGATTTCCCATAATAATTGTTCAAAAAGTAGGTAAGTAGCAAAATGTATGGAAAATTCCAAAATCAATTTCTCAATAAGTAATTAATTTGAATTTTTGTTATCACGACAGTATTTAGAAGACTGTGTTACAATGGTAAAGTATTCAGGGTGTGCGTTATTACTGTTACATGTTAAAGAAAAATGAGTTCGAAAAATGATGATGATTATGATCGAATATTGCGTCGAAAACAAACTTTTTGGGATGATGCTGTGCCTTCATCGCAAAAACCAAATCAACCGTACGCCACCTCTTCGACTATGGTCTCCCATGAGTCCGTTGACTCTTCTTCCCAGCTGGTGCTATCTTCTTCCTCAGAATCCGGCAGCCTGTTTTCATTGATGTAATACGCTCTCTGGAAGTAGAACAAAAATGTTTTGAATGCCTTTATTATAACAAAATACGGCCGGTTTGGTAAGATCGCGGCTATCGGGCAAGAGATCCTGGGTTCGAATCCCGGTAGGGCCAAATGTTTGTGATGAACCCAGATATTTGCTCTCGAGCCTCGGCTGTTTATATTTCTATGTAATACAATACTTTTATACCTGTTACTATCATGCACGATAAAAGTATTTCCATCATCTAGTTCCTATAAAGACGAATACCTACTTATGCTACTCACTTTGGGCTAGATGATGATAGAACATACATACATACACACATACATAAATCACGCCTATATCCTAGAAGGGGTAGGCAGATGTGAACCAGCACCCACGTTTCGCCAATTATGTTAGGTCCCATGTAATAGGTGGCAAGCCTATTGCCATTTATCGGGCACAAAAGTCGCAGTACTTTGCTAAGTGGTAGGTATAAGAGGAACGCTGCTGCCCATTCCTCATCACTGGTTTATCCTTAGTCGCCTTGTACGACACCCACGGGAGAGATTTGGAGTGGTGACAATTGTATTCTACTCTGCCGTCACCACACGGCCATTTATATTTATACTAATATTTATTATAAAGCTGAAGAGTTTGTTTATTTCTCATGAACTACTGACTCAAATTGTGTTGGATGGTCCATTTATCGAGGTAGGTTATATGTTTTATTTATTTATTTCCAAAAATTATTTAATAGGTAACGCGAGCGAAGCTGCGGGCGTCCACTAGTTCGATAATATTTATCCTACCTCGTTCTCGTCAAAATGGTGTATGGTGTGCACCCGTATTTGAAACAGCCACGCGCGGCCCAGGGCTGCCAACGTGCCGCTCAGCAGTAAAGGCATGCTGTACCGACACCGCCACGCCAGCCCCATCAGGAAGATGAACAGGCTCTTGCGGCCGGCGGCCATCACGGCTGCAAATCATCATGTGCTGATAAGAATACCTACTTAAAATATATCAACCACACTAGCCGCCCATACAATTGGCCTTCTATGCTGGCCTGGGAGCGAACAAATAACGTAGAACAGGCCAGCCCCTTTTTTTGTTTTTTTTTTAACGGAGTGGACTGCCTTTACGCACCATATCAGCCCCTAGCTGGGCGGCTGACGTGTGTGGGACTCGCCCGACTCTTTCGAGTCGGGAATACACCACTAAACCACTCCGGTGTTTTCCTAGCCCTTCAAGCGGGGAAAGTCTGGGATCCGCCGTGAGGCAATTCACCAGTCTCTCCCCAGAATAGGCCAGCCCCGGCTTATCCCATGGGTGTCGTAAAAGTCGACTAAGGGAGATTGCCCGGTGTAGATCATTAAGCACCTTGGGGCACCCTAATGGTGGAGGGCAAGCCACCAATAACAGCGTACCCAAAAAGGGTTAGTGTCAGGCAGGCGGCCGGCTGTAAAACCTAAGCCAAAACTTTGAGTAGTATCCCTCTCTCCGTTCATCGGTCTCTCGACATGGTCCGTTCCATCTCTTTTTTATACATTCATTCATCACTAGCACCTATACGGTGTGATGGATGATATGAATCAAAAGGGAGTGGATGGATGGCTTGATGACGTATACGATATGAATGGAAGAGCAAACATACTGCGCCGACCCCATATAGTCTGGGAACAGGGCAGGGAGAAGAAGTCTAGCCGCCCTTAAAATTTTCGAAAGTTCCCCTCGATTTCTCCGGGATTCTACCATCAGATTCTGGTTTTCCTTATCATGGTACCACCGTCGAAGTATAGATTTCCAACAAAAAAGAATTATCTAAATCGGTCCATAAACGACATAAACATAAACGACTGGAGTTTTGCATGGTCAAACATAAAAGAAAACTTACGGGTACGAATTGAGTAACCTTCTCCGGTTTGTGTCGGTTAAAAATACATAATAGGCAGCGCAGCCCGCTGGACCTCGCGTCTATAGGTCTGTGCGATGTTTGCCTAGTGTAGGACCGTCACAGTCAGTCTGGCCTATACAAACGGAGCGAGGTCCGCGCAGGCATGTCTGGCGGGCATGTCCGTCTAGTGAATCCCCCGGGGATCCCATGTTCGTTAAGGCCGGTCATTGGATGGGTGACCAAAAATTTATTATCTCGAGTTCCTCCGTGCTTTGGAAGGCACGTTAAGTCCCGGATGCATCTGCAGACCTTAATACCCACCAACCCGCACTAGGCCAGCATGGTGGTTTATGGCCCAATCTCCCTATATTTTTCTATCCATGGGGAAGGCCCGTACCCCAGCAGTTGGAGCAATAAATGGCTGGTGATGATGATGATGATAAGGGAGTTAGACGAGGGGGGAGAAAGCCTGATGGTGGGTTGGGAAGGTTGGTCCGACGATGACGAAGGTTGTAAGGTGACACATGGTGTACGCTGGCGTCTTAAGCGGGAAATTCACTAGACGGGCATGCCTACCAGACATGCCCGCGCAGACCTCGTTTGTAGGCCAGACTGATGGTCCTACACTAGGCAAACATCGCACAGACTCTGAGGATCTCGAGATAATATTGGTGTATGCGAACGTGTAGCCTAGATTAAGAAGGTACTCAACCGCAAACCGAACCCGCACGCCATTCAAGACACCATCGATAGACCATCAAGCTTCACAGATTCACACTGTCACAAGTAACGATAAGAAGACCATGCGATGCCATCGCTTATGGTCTCACAAGTTCGTGCGCGACTTTCCTGAGGGGCAGGTGATGCGGGGAGGAAGGAAAACTAGCTCCTCCCCGCATCACCCGCCCCCGCTAACATCTAGAGCGAGGCCATGGTCTCTCGTAGGTACCACGGCAAGATCGCGCACGAGTTGTCGGACTATAGTTTGGCATTGGCGACGAGGAAAAGGCAAGCGCTTACTGCCGCACTCAGAGACGTCAAATATCGTTAATGAGTACTTAATGTCAAAAAATGGCAATTCAAAATTAGTCGCTATTTTTGCCGGGTCTATGGTCTAGATTTAAATGAGATTTTTTTACATTAAGTACTCATTAAAGTTATTTGACGTCTCTGAGTGCGGCAGTTAGCCTAGCTTCGAACAGGAAACAAGCTATCCAAAATCTAATGTAAGTTAAGGCCCCTTTCATTCTTCGACGTGTTTTGTATGAAGCAACCGCCCGGCACGCAGAACAATGAAACCTACTATAAAGCTTCATACAAAATTGTGCCAGTCGAGTTCACACGCGACCCGAAGACACGCCGAAGAATGAAAGGGCCTAACCCCCGAATACAAAAACGATACTCAAATTTTGAGCACTGCTTATAAAGTGGACAACACCTGTCAGAATTTGTACGGAAATACGTCAATTTTGACAATACTTAAATGTTAAAACTTTGAGTAGCGTTTCTGTATTCGCGCGGGTAAGATTTTAAGAGTTCGACTGATTACATGACTGTCCACACCACTCAGACCATAAATACCCCTTGAACCATTACGTAATTATTCTATATTTCCCGTTCTTGGAAATGTTTTATGAATCTTTTCTATATTTATTATTGATAATTAGGATTTATTAATGTTATGTTATAGTTCAAGTGTGATATGATAATTCTTTTGAGTTTCCTTATTAAGTATTCAATAGTTTATAACTTTGTTTCAACATTTTTGTAGATAACTGCAAATAGTGTTATATCATTTAAAAACAAAATGATAAACCAAAACAAAGGTCAAGAGAGATAGCAAAACAAGATGAATGTAACTCATATTCATAGAACAGAAATGAAGGCTCGGGTTGGCATTAAAAAGACATGATTAACTTCAAGCATTTATTTGTCTGACAATATGAATTGCATTCATATTATTTTAGCAAATATACAATAACATTTACATTGCGGAATGATAGCAGGAATGTATATGTAAATCTAATAGTTAAAGCATTGGCAAGGCCCTGAGTAATATATAAGAGTATTTTTAGCCAAAAATGCAAAATGTTATACAATTTCTAATGACATAGGTATAGACACCAATTCACAATGAACATCTAATTTACATATACAAATACATTGCATTTTAAAACCTATTCATGTATATAAAAGTGTACATAAGAAAACTACAGCAGATTAGAGAGCATAAATTAAATATACAATAGATCAAAGGATATGACTTCATTCATCATCAAAGTAATCAACATGTTCTCCTGGAGAAAATTTACCGGAGAGCAAAACTTTCATACACTTTGCGGCAGTCATTTCTGGCTTTAAGAGAGTGCCCTGATTTTTAAATGATGTGAATACATCCTTTAGATTCTCGTTGACAGCTTTGTCAAGGACAAAATCGATCATGGCCGTCTCCACTGGTCCTGGTGAATAGTTAAGTACGCGGATTTGCTTTTTCTCTTCTGCCAGTACTTTAAAATACATCTCCCTTGCAGCCTTCCCACTGCAATAATAAGCCATTCCACTCATAGGCTTAATTGCACACAAAGATGTAATATTCACAATAATAACTCTGTCCTCAACCGATTCAAATATCTCAAGAAATTGTGTATTCAACGTAATAACATTAAAAACATTTAGATTATAGTATTCTCTCAGTTCTTCAACATTGTCCATGCGAGACGTCTCCACAGCTAAGTTTCCAAGTGAACCAACATTATGAAATATCAGTGCAGTATCAATTTCTGTTACCGGCCTTCCTCCAAGAGGCTTTTTTAGTATTTCGTACATTTCCGACTTAGAAGCGGTTGTTAAGTCTACAGATTCAAATGACACAACCACATTACCTGACTCACATAGACTGGCAGTTACAGAAAGTTCCTGTTTATTACGAGCTAGAAGAAGTAGTAACGAGTTAGGCCCGAGTGCTTTAGACACTTCAACTGCTATAGCTCTACCAATACCTTGAGATGCTCCAGTGACAACACAATAAGTTGATCCAGACAAGTCAATATTACACGATGTCGCCATGGCTACTACTTACTATAGTTTTTAAAATTAATCTTGCAGCAATTTTTCGGCTTCCGTGTCACCAAAGACTGGGTCTAAGTTGCAGCCGTCACGCATCAACCGGTTGATGCAGTCTTCCCTGTAGGCGGCCAAATTTTCTACGACGTTCCTTTTATTCCTGACAGCTTTAAGTTTTCTCTCTGCAATTCAACAACAACGACAGTCATCAATTGTGAGGGAGTATGAAATGTAATCTGAAACTACAGTCCCCCTTTGGTATTGGCGGTGTAATATAATAATCTGAATGTGGTTAAGGCCGCTGAATAGAAAACCGGTTAGTATTTAATCTATAGATGGCTGTGTACATTTCAGCAATTTTATTTACCTAACACGGCGAGATATTCCGCAGAGTCGGCGAGTTTCCCGGGTTCTTGACGAGATGCGTTGAAATCGTCTTCAAATTTCAACGCAATGGTAGAAGTTTCCAGTTTACAACCCCAAGGATCCATCAACTCTGCAAAAATCAATAGTCAATCAGTATCTTTGCAAACGTGAAATTTAAGAATATTTCAAGAGACCCCATCACTCACGCTAGGGCCGAGAGCCAAATAAGGAATGATAAAATTCCAATAGAATAATAGGGTCTTGGTAACATACCTATTAAAAAAACTACGTAAATTAAGTTACATTTGGCCTTGTAAAAATGTCATTGCATCAGGCTCAAAAACAGGACATTGACATGACCACAAATTATAGAATGACACATCTGACAGTTTGACACACTTTTATACAATGTTGCCAGGACGATCTAATATTCTCCCCAAACGTTGCTCAAAATTCACCCAATAATTTAAGGTTTTTTGAAGAAAATAAGAAGGCGCAAATTTTAAAATGTTAATTAAATCGTATTATTATTAAATCCTATTATTATTGAATCGACGATTATTCATGTCATTAAATAGTTAAAGAAATATATATTTATGTACACTCACACTTATCATTTAACCCAAAGTAAGAATAATGAACGCTAATTATGTTAAGGATATAAGACTACATAAAAAACATTCAAACATCCAAGATTCGAGATTAGAATTGTGTGTGTGAAACCTGCAACGTCTTGGCTGTGAGCCAGAGTTTTGACCATTCGACCAAATCGGCCTTAAAATTATTATATTAAACATATTTATAAATATTCCAACGAATGTCTCCATTAATGAATCATTATCGCATATGTTCAAACAACAGATAAAATGTGACGTGAATAGAGTTAAAAATAGGTAATAGCATAAAATAGATAGAGATATCCATAACTACTATCTTTGCAGACCTCGGAGTAAATAGAACTGGAGTAGCCTTTGCCTAACATTCCCCTCTGCCAAACGCACAAGCATCGGATGCCTGTGCGTTATATAAAACTAGTTGAGCCGCCATTTTAAAACCACAATAATCAGAACGTCTTGCCGTGCAGAGCTCCCACTAAAATGCCTGCCTGTGCTGTTTTTTAGCGTTAAAAAAATTCGAAAACATCTAGTATTCAAAAAGATGGCGTCACATTTCATTTTTAAGTATTATTTTTAAGATTTGATATTTATTTACTTCATAATTTCATGTTTTAGCATACTACAATTTCAAATTTCGAGCCATAGTCTCGTGGGGAGTCGGCCGTGACGTCATCAAACGATCTTCCAGCGCACTCCCCACGAGACTACCTAGGGTTGAACATTATCGCATTTCAATTAATTAGACAATAATTTAAAAAAGTTTGTTGTTAATAAATAATTGTAATTTTGTCATTTCGTATTAATTAATTACCAATTATAATTTCGTTTTAACAATATACGTTGCGTGTTTATATTTAGTTTAGTATTAAGTACATACCTACCTACACTTTTGCGACCGCTTGAAGCTTATTTTTTGCCACACTACATGGAAATATAAAATCATTAGTGAATTAATAAAATAAAATAAGAATAAGACTATTTTGCCCTTTATTCATGCTGGGCGGCGCTCATAAACATTAAGAGTACCTATGCTGTAGCATATACAGCGTCCCTGACTTTATAAAATAAGCAAGGGTAAAAAGGTACCAGCACAGCCGATTATTTCTGAGAAACCTAAATTTTTTTTCGAGCCACAGCACAAATTGTTTTTTTTTGTTGTAATCAGCAACCCTAATTGAATTGCACTTCATTAATAGTGATGTCACGTCATCGATATTGCGATTTTACGAGGGAGTAATGAATGAATGAATGAATGAAAGTAACATTAAATTTAAAATATGTATTATGATTTAAATCTATACATTGTGTTCCTGAGGTTATACATTAACTTCGGCATTTTATTCAGACTATTAAATTGATCATTTTTTAATATGGATTAAATTTATGATATGTACTTTTATGAATTGAAGTTCCTTTAATTTTGAAATCCTAGAATAAAACTATAGAGATATAGAATAAAACAGGTCAAGTCGACCTTAAGCCAAATGGCATATATGATGTTAGTAATTGCCGTGTGGTCACGGCAGAGCAGAATATAATTGTCACCACCTCAAATCTCTCCCGTGGGTGTCGTACAAGGCGACTACGGATAAATCAGTGATGAGGAATAGGAAGCAGCGTTCCTCTTATACCACCTAGCAATGTACTGCGACTTTTGTGCCCGATAAATGGCAATAGGCTCGCCACATTTTACATGGGACCTAACATAATTGGCAAAACGTGAGTGTTAGTTCACCTCTGCCTACTCCTTCGGGGATATAGGCGTGATTTATTTATGTATGTATGTATGAGAGAAGAGGAAGTAAAATCTCCAATTTTTTAACATTTTGTCTGTATGTATGTTTGTGCACGCATCATGCATAAACTACGAGACGGATTTTGATCCCATTTGGTATGATGATAGCTAAATGTCATTGTCAACATTTAAGTTAAATTTATTTTTTATTAATATTTAAAAGCTCCTTTAAAAAACCCGGTGGTCCAAGTGCAATACTTCGATTTACTAGGAGTTAGGTATGTGGCACCAAAGTCTTCCGTACATAAATGAAGCTTTTGGAAAATATTATTGTAGTATTAAAATCAGAAATGATCGGTATGTGTAGTTCAAGCAAAAATACCTCAGCCCCTAGCCGGTATCCTAATTGCTAGTATTTATACTGTAAGCTTTCACATTCCCGAAACAGCTAATTTTAAATTATAATTTTCAGTTTTCCTAAAGAACACGAAAAAAATGGGTTGATGCTTGTAATAGGCACGTCTCTTGGGCATCTACAAGAACAAGTACTATTTGTTCCGTAAATTTTGAGCCGTCTCAGTTTCAGAAATTATCAATAACAATAGAAGAAGATTTTATAGAATACAAGTTTGTTTTTTCCTCGCAATTGTGTTGAAAAATGTCGTATGCAACTCATATGCATTGGTCATTACACACTCAGTTTCCTTACCACGTTCGCTTGCGGCTCGCGCTTGCAATAATGCCTCGTATATAATGACCAACATAGCATACTCGTAACATAATGTACTATTTTAACTTTTAAGATCCACACATTTTGATTTTTGATTCCCCTTAAAATTTAACAATTCCCAGTATCATACGAGAAATCTAACTATATTCACTATCGCTTTGTTAAAAATAATGTTTAAGGGTTTCTCCTTTCCATTATGATTATACGCGAAAGGGTCCACACAGTGATTTCTGAAAGTGAAAATATATAATAACACCTATTGTAAATACTTTTTAAATGCAATAAGCTATAAGTATAAATTTGTATTTGATTGATATAGCTTTCGAAATCTGTCAAAGTTTTAGATAGATTTCATATATGAGTGTCTTTGCAAAATCGAAAGAAGGCTGATTGTAAAGTAAGCGTGTAAATCATCATTTAATTTTTAATAATGTAAGAATACTAACGCAAAATTAATGCATTCATTCATTGAACGAAACTGATTTATCGATATTGATATTCTCGTGCTATGTCATGTCACTACTCACACAATGACATTCGTGTGTTTGAATAGAACGTTAACACACTATTTTAAGTATGTTTGCGTGAATTTTAAATATGTGTTTCGTTTTATGCATATGTGTGTTTGTAAATACGCAAAAAGTTTTTGTATCTGTGTGCAGCCTTTCAGTGTAGTAGTAACCTCACCCCCCGCAAAAAATGGCAGAAAAATATGTACGAGAAATTGACTAATGGCTACTCCAGTCCTATTTACTCTGAGTTGCAGACTGATTGCAAGACGTTATTATTGGAACTAAGTCACGATGTGCGCGCTAATGAAAATATAATTCATCGATACGCTTCTTGTTTAGAATAATGTTCGCTAATTACTTCTAAACCTACTTTATTTAACTTCCAAAATTCTGCCCAAAATCAAAAAAATCCCTAAATTTAAGCGATTTCCTCAATCTGGCATCTCAATGCAAAATCGATCCATAGACAAGTAATTATTTCTTCTTATATTCGGTAAGGCAACAAAATCTATAACATACAACCACAGTCTAGTATTTAATTATTTTGTCAATCATATTTATTTTGTCGATGTTTAACATTTCAATCTTTTTCTGGAGTACAGTATTGTCCTCTATGAGTACAGTGAATTTTTTTCCAAAGTATACTACAGAAGATCATTCCTGTGAAATTATCTTTTGTAATAAATTATTATTTATCTCGCTATCTCTCGGATAGCTGCAGCACATCTGACCGTCTTAATATCAATAAGTATTGAAGTAAGTAGAAAGAAGTAATTTGTAGCAGAATTTGCAATATATTGTAATTATATCAAATCATGGTAGTAAAATTCCAGGTAGTCTTCCATTCCATTTTCGCCTTGAAGCGAAAAAATAACGTAGAATGTGCCAGCCCATACTCACCCCAGGGATGTAGTTAAAGTCGACTAAGAGAGACCATGAGACCAATATGCACCCGAAATGGTGGAGGGAAACCCAAAGAGGGTTGGTGTCAAGCAAGCGGGCGGCTGTAAAACCTAAGCCTTAACCGTGTGTAGTTATGGATTGGAATGTTGTCATCCCTCCCAATCACTCTCCATTCATAGGTCTCTTACATGGTCCTTTTCATCACTTTTATATACATTCGTTCATTACGTGGCATCTTTCCTGTGTAATGGATGATATGAATCAAAAGGGAGACTTTGGCTTGATTAAGTCTAATAATGGAAGAGGATACATACTGTGCTGACCACATATAAACTGGGAACAGGACAGGAACCGTTGACAATTGACAATCATACGGCACTGAAACGTGGCCGCTTACAATGGGCCACATAAGAAGGCTCCAACACACTCAGAGCCCTTAAAGGGCAATGGGGAGGTCTGTACGATGATTCCCTGCGTGATCATATCAGAAATGATGAAATACGCTGGAGAACTAAGGTCGCCGATGAATTCCGGACCTTAAGTGGCTGTGGGCAGGGCACATTGCGAGGAGGACTAACGGCCGTTGGGGCGCAAATGGAAACAGCGTTGGTGGGTCCTAGCCCGGATCACGCTTACATACCTACGTAAGCTAAAAAGTGCCATGTCAGTCAGTACGACGGAAAATCCGAGAGTTGTTTTTGCTCTGACGATCTCAAGGTCAGTCGCCTTTTACGACACCCACGGGAGAGATGGGGGGTATTCTGCTCTGCCGTCACCACACCACACGGTAAAAGACAAAAAAGTGTGCCATTTTCTTAAATGTTTTATAAATTTTATAGGCAGTAGAGCCAATATCGTGAACATCTGAGGCTTCTTCCCCTACTTACTTTACTCTTCAAGATTGCTTATTTTATTTATTTATAAGTTTTTATAAGCTTTTATTACTTTATTCACCAGTTTTCAGTGTCTTTTGATCGCATTCAAAATCACAATGTAGAGACAGACAAAAATAAAGTTACTCCCACTATCTTACTCCCTGTATCTATATTAAATTAATTAAAAAGGCCCTAGGCTTGAATTAAGTCATAAGCTCATACGTAACATAAAAATGCTATGTTCGTTTTAGGTAACATACTACATACCTGACATCGAATACGTACCGAATGGGATAAAAAATGTATGCCTGCCTAATTACTTGCAAAAAATAATCAAACAGACATATACCTACCTACATAATTATTGCGTCGGTTGCTAAGTGCTATAAGGTATTAGTCGGTAGGTGTACATAGATCTTACAAACACAAGAGTGAATTACTTTGCCTTTGAATACGCTGAGCATAGTAGCGCAACATTCAATCTTATTTGTAAGTGGGTAGAGTATTTTATGACTTTGACTGAGGTAGCGAATGAAAATAAGCATAACTTTGCTTGAGAAATTTAACCTTCAGCGCACCGAGCTAGAGTAGGTTTTGCTGTGGTGCTCGGGTTAGATAAAAACAGTTGAGTAGCGACGTAGCGAGCTATCGGCCGCAGTAGACGCAGCTGCCCCTCCCCGCTACCCGCCGGTCTCTCCCCGCACCACTCAGCACCCCGCGCGTGTCGCGGCACCAAAGAATAGTTGTCGGCAGAGTGATACTATTTCATTTAACTACTCATATCCGCTGGGAGGCCGGTAGTTTGGTTAATTTAGAAAAAGTTTCATGTTAGCTTACAAAGTGAAATCGATAATGTGGAGAAATTTCGGCAAGTCAAATAACGCTCTGTTTGTCTGAGTGGTTGACTTTTTTTCTTCGAAGAAGAAAATCCACATCTTTTCCCAGTTCAAGTCCCAGATAAATATTTACAATTTTTGTTTACTTTTATTTATCATTAAAATAACATCGAATAGACCTTAAATAATAAGTTAATAAGATACTGGTATGCCAATTTACAAGAAGACGTAAGTCAAAGTGGAAGTATCTGTCACTCTGTACGTTCGGTGCACGCGAGGTACCTATCTCAAGATGAGCAAGCCAATTAGGTGACAGACTAAAGATGTTGTTTAAAGTAAAAATTACCGTTTATTGTTCGAATATATCAACGAAATCAATTTAAAGAAAACAGTTTCTGAAGCGACTGGTTTTCGGAAACAAGTATAAAAAAATTGTGAAAGAAGGTAGATCTACAGAAGCACAGGGCGGAATCTCTCAAAAAAATTATAATTGACGGTTTCACCAAAGGAGTAATACGAAGAAAAATTAATCAGTCAAAAAATGTATTCCTTCAGTGAAAAAGATTAATGCGGAGTTAAAAGACGATAACATTCTCAATTGTTCACGTGAGTATTTGAGGCAAAGTTAAATAAAGTCTAAAAAAAAAATCTCAGCTAACGTCACGATATAATACGTCTGCGATGGCATTACATACGGGATATTGAAAAAATACCCCCAGGCAGGAAAAACAATCATTATTCCTAATATATTTTTTTTTATTTATTACTTGTTGATTGCCTCAACTCAACTGTAATAAACTTTTACCAAAATTGTTCCTTTTATTTATTTTAGGTTAGAACCTTTATATCAAAAATATTTACAACTTATGGCAAGATATCTCTGTTACCCTTCTCTACGTGTGTAGCCGTCCGCTAGCATTACGTCACAATGACGTACTACCTCAACCTCCCAACGTCTCTCTTACCGCAGGACCAGGAGGGTCGCGCACGAAGTTGTCGGACTATAGTAGAGTAGTTTGTGTCACAAAGTTGTCCTTAACAAAACGCAGAACGTCCTTTTACATGATATCCGCGGAGGAGACAGGAGACTTTATATACGCGCACAACTCACTACTGGCGGAATGCGTATTGACGTAGACTCGTAATGCTTTATCTAGGATTGAATAATGGTCTCTCGTTGGTCTTTCAATGAACATTTTGAGCACTTCGCCCTAAGGTGGTTAAAACAGCCTTAGTAGACTATTTCCCAAACTTTAAGGCCCCAGTGTACCATCATGGTACTGTAACGGAACGGTGTAAGGTCATAACAGGGGTTCAAGAAATAAAGCACCGAAATCCGTCACTATTTGATACTACATCGTCTGCTCTAATTTAGGTAGTCATGTTTTCTTTTTACATACGGACTTTTCTTGACCTTATCCAACCTCTTGACACTAACTCAATAAAAACGTGAAAATGAAATGGCAAAATGGGGAATCATGATTTAACCGGTGTGTCGACTAGAGTTTTATTTGGTAAGAGAGTCGGCATAGAGCGTAATTGGTTTCCCATTACATAATTCATAACAAACATTTTTTGAAAGAAAGTCTGTAGAGACTTTTTCATTATCATCAACCATCAATTTATACATGAAATGTTTCAATATAATAATTAATATGACATTAAGTTTTTGTTACATAAGATTGGCATGAATCAAAATGTAGAGCTGTAGAGACAGTAGGTATCATAATATATGTGCCGTAATGTGTAAGACATGCATAATCTTTGACGGTTGTGGGCCGCGGTTCGCGCTGCCATTCTGGATATTTTGACGGGAAGGTCGGTCACGTGACACAGGGGGGCGCGGGGCGCGGGGCGCCGGCTAGACTCTCCAGTAGCCGAGCCATCCGTCTGCTGCTTTGACTGTGGCCAGTCGCCGGAATCCACGCCCCGGTGTCGGTCGTGCGCATCGATTACGTGCTATTTTGATCTCGCTCGCCGCGCTCTTTCTTATTGGAAAATACTACTTT